>ML677348.1:43477164-43660183 GCA_007922305.1 Dermatemys mawii
TATATATATAAAATTAGTCTTCCTTAATTCCATCTGAATATAGCTTTTAGCCTGGAATAAATAATAAATTCTCTTACTCGGTATCCCAAATATAAAATCACTGAGAATGATAAAGTATTATATAAAAATACTTTCATAACTTTGATTGTGATAAATAAAACCATTTCTTTGTTATCTTTTACTCTTTGTAGAAAACAAAATTGTCAGTGTAATTTTTTTTTATCACTTTGGCAGATGCTTCTACACTGTACATAGGCCAGCTTGATAATGTCTATCATTTCCAATTATATTTGGGTAATTGGGAGAAATGTGGTCCTGCTTTGTGTGTTTCTCTTTGCTAATTACTAACAAAAATTGCAGATGGATATTTTCTACCAAACAACAGGGCTGAGATTTTCAAAGCAGTTCAGGGGATAAAGCTGTACACTTTCCATTAAAATTGAGGGGAAATGTGTAGCTAAAACCATTACCATGCTCTGAAATGCTCAATCCACATAAATAGCACTGCCCCTCCAACTCCATTCTTTTCCTATGAAAGATATTTCAATGGAAGGGAGTAGAAAATGATTGGTTTAGCTGGCTTCCTACATAGGACCTATGCTGTTTGAGGATCCCTTGCCTGTGACCTCTCACAGAGCTCCGCTCCAGCAGGGGTTATATGGGAAGGGAATAAACCTTACAAGACATACTGAAAACTGTCTTAAGCAAAAACAACAAGGAGTTGATAGTGTCCAGTTTGCAAATGAATTCCAATCCTGCTATTTCTCTTTGGAGTTTGTTTTTGAAGTTTTTTTTTTGTTGAAGAATTGCCACTTTTAAGTCTGTTATTGAGTGTCTAGTGTCCACTCCCTGCCAGTGCATCTCATATTTGTGTTCATGAATCTGGATAACGATAGATTGGTACCCTTGAAGTTTATGAACTTGTGTTCTCCCTTCAGAGAGCAAATTACAGACACATGAGTTCCATCAGTGGCCACGACACAGTTTGGAAAGCCCATTCTCTCAAAACCAGCAATTATTTCAGGAACGTTTGTGATGTCCACCAAATATACATCTCTGAATACATACAGTCCTGATCACCTCACAAACCTCTGCCTCAACAACCCCCACAGTTAATTTACCAACTCCAAACTAGTTAGCAATTGTCTTGTAGCAGTCTGGGGAAGCCAGCTTCCATGTTGCATAACAACCCACTTCTTGACTGTCATGACTTCCTTCCTGTGGGTTTTGTGGCACTGAAGGGATGGGGCAAGTTGATGATAAACCTCCAGAGTGGACACTGGACACTCAATAACAGACTTAAAAATGGCAATTCTTCAACAAAAAAACTTTTTCATTGGAGTTTGTTTTTGAAGTTTTTTGTTGTTGAAGAATTGCCACTTTTAAGTCTGTTATTGAGTGTCCAGTGTTCACTCCCTGCCAGTGCATCTCATATTTGTGGATAACAGATTCCAATGACTCCAACAGATAACAGAGTAAAACAGACTCCAGTGAGAAACTGCAGAACTGGAATTAATTTGCAAACTGGACACCATCAAATTAGGCCTGAATAAAGACTGGAGTGGTTGGGTCACTACAAAAACTAATTCTCCCCTCCTGCCCCGCTGATACTCACACCTTCTTGTCAGCTTTTGAAATGGACCATCTTGACTACATTGAACTCATTAGCATTACAAAAGTGATTTTTCCTCCCTTTTTGTCAACTTTGAGAATAGTCCACTTCCACCTTAATTGAATTGGCCCATTAGCATGACCACCCATTTGGTAAGTCAACTACCATCTTTTCATGTGCTGTGTATTTATACCGCTCTGCTGTATTTTCCACTCCATGCATCTGATGAAGTGGGTTTTAGCCCACAAAAGCTTATACCCATATAAATCTGTTAGTCTCTAAGCTGCCACAAGGATTCCTCATTGTTTTTGCTGATACAGACTAACATGGCTACCACTCTGGAAACCTGTCTTAAACAAATTTGCCCTATGAATTTGGAAGGAGGTAGGGAAGGATCTGCTGATGCAGCAGGGTAGGCCCCGCATCCATATTTTTCCGACTTCTCCTGAACTGTACATATGGATCCCTAAATAGCCTCTGCATAGCTATTGGTGCTCAAGCAATCACTCCAGATTAGTAGATTTGCCCAATTTCACTTGCTTTGAGCTTTTGCTGCAAGAGATTTCACAGCCCTAGTTATAGAATTTTTTCCTCACAAAAGGCCTAAAAACAATGAATCATCCCACAGACTGTCTGATCTGCAGTTCTGAGCGTGGGGAATAATCTGTATGATGTCTCAGCTAGGCCTTTTGTAAGGAAAAAAATCACACTTTACAACCCATGTGGGCTTAAACTTTACCTAATTTACTGTAGTGTTATGTATATTAATACATGAATTTCTAGTAAGTTTCAAAACATGATGTAAAAGGGGTAAAGCAACAGATTTTGCTTTCTGCTAGTACATAAGTAATGGAAAGTTTTAACATTAGCATCCTATGGCCCCAGGTATGCTGAAACAATTCGTATAGGTGGAGTGCTGAGGGTCATTGGACCAAACTGTAAACTCTGTATATTATGGAAACCACTGAAAGCCAGGTGTGTAGTAGCACCGCCAGCACTCCTAGTTCCAGCACCAATGTATAGCCCAGTTCTGCAATTCTTATTAAGACAACACTCCCATTGATTTCAATGATAAAACAGATTAGGCTGTTGGTTTCAATTATAGTTTTTTTGCCCAGGTGAGGGATACATAGCTGACTTTTTAAGTTAGTCTACTTCAGCTGTTGTTTTTCAGTAAATAAACCATAATTTACTCTATAAAACCTTTAGCCACAACAAAAGGATACTCAGATCATTAGAAATTACAAATATTTATTACAGTTTATGACATACTGACACCATATTGTTTGCTATCAAACAGCATATAGTATCAGGAGAAATGCCTGTGGCAAACATTCCTTGGCGGTGATTTGACTCCTTGCTGTTCCTGGAAAACCAATGTATGACTGACCTGCTTGTGATTTCCCCAGTTGAAAATGATTGTATATAGTTCTACATTTTTCAGCACCAAAGTGTACTACGTATTTGTGCTTACATAACACAACATGTCATACATACATAACACAATGTGACAAAACTGTGCATGTTTTAATCATAAAATTCCAGTTTCCCTGTCATTTTAAAATACTACACATTGCTTTGCAGCCCCAAACCTACTACAGTGATATATCAAGCTGGAATACAACAAATTAAACTAGGGTTGTTCATGCCATGATAAATGTCTGTTAGTTTCTCACTTGTAAACAGGGCCAGGACTCCAAGTGTTGAAATTACCAGTTAAGCACATTCAGCCAGCCTCTAACTGTTACCTTAGCCAGAGAAGTGCTAGCTTTAAAACACCTTCTGCCTATTCTTGAACAACAGGAGGTGGGTATCTAAGTGATATTTATGGTCTGAACAGCCAATCTGTTCTAATTCGCTCCACGTTTGGAGAAAGTCTAAAACAAAGGACATATAAAAGGACATTGCGAAGCAGGACTAATAGCAATTTTAACATGCTTTAAAATTGCTGTAATTTTTGAGATGGTGCCCTGTAGAATCTAAATTCTTATTTAAAAATTGATAAATAGGACAAGTCCACCACTTTTTGACTAGAGAAACCAACAGGGGACATTTTGCCCCCACAAAGAGTGTTGGGATTATCCCTTATGCAGGATGTGAAAATAGAGTAGGATCCTTATGCGGTTCCCATGATTTCCCACATGTATAACTTACATAGGAATTGCAATACTGGAAAAGAACATTGATCTATCTAATCTAGTATCCTACCTCTGACAATGGCCAGTGACAGTGTTTTAGATGAAAGTGGAAGAACCCCCTAAATGTACAAGTATGAAATAATTTTGCTGGTGGGGGAAGGGTGCATTCTTACTAAGTGATATCTGAGTTTGGCTTATGGTTGAATGAGGGATCAATATACCATCTAAATGTTGTTGTTGTTTTGCAATCCTATCTAAGGCAAAATTGGCTGTTCACATTGCGGTATATTGAGAACCATTACTTTAAATTCTGAGAGGTTTTTCTGGACCTACTTTCGAGCTAAGGGGTCCTGTAGGGATCTGTGTGATTGAGTCAAGTAGCAGTCAGTCTGCAAAGAGCCAATCTAGAGAAAGATGTGGGGATCTCTGTCCTTCTGCCATATAGAGCAGCCTGCTTTCTCCCTCTGTTTTTGGTTCTTGTGAGTTAAGGTTCTGGATTTTAAGAAATACAGTAGCATTATGTGAAAACATCCAGTAAATGCATTGTACATTTTCAACTCATTTCTCTGTATGTCCTGAACATCCATTATTCTTCTAAACGGATGATATAGACTTATTTTAAGGTATTGTCAAATGACACACCCTTGTTACAATCCTCTTGATGCAAGGAGTTTAGTTTTTGTAATGTTCTAGTAGTGAATATTCAGTGGAAGCTAACTGGCTGCTCAGAATCGTGTGTTTAACATATCCTAATCAGATGCATGATGACATGTAACAAACAATAGCCCCAGTTCTGCAAACAATTGTGCTAGCAGAGATCCCTGACCTTACACTTGACATGGCTGCATGGTTCTGGATTAGACATTTATTTAGATTATGAAAACAGTCTTTGATTATTCACAGTAGGATTTAAAAAGACATGTAGATAGTATATAAACTGTTGTACTTCGTGGCATAAACCAACCACTAACTGATTACCATGAGGGAGAAGTTTCTTCTGTGGACAAGTTATTCAGATGTTGTTCACCTCAGGGTTTCTTGTACTTCTTAAATCTGTTACTCATAAATGTATACTTTTCTTTTTAGTTACAACTTATATATATATATATATATATATATGTTTTGCTTTGGAAAAAAAACAAAAACAAGAGTTAGAAACAAGAAAGATAACAACCAATTTTTCTATGTTTTGTGTATTTGAAACTAACACTCCAGAGGGGCTTTCAAAAACTGCAGTAAATTGGAACTTTTCATTAACTGTATGGGCCAATGACAGCTGATTCAAAACCCAGCTTGACATCTGGAAGTCAGAAACAACACCATTGCAAACAGCACATCAGAACAAGAGAGAATTTTCAGTTCATTACAAATAATTTTGGGTTTTCTAGCTAAGAGCCAAGAGTTGGCATAAACTAACCTATTAAAAAGCCAAGACCTAAAGAGAGAGCTAACTGTTCCAACTGAAAAGGGAAAATGCTTGTCAAATATAATAACAAACAGGTGATTTGAAAAGCTGGAAGCAAATCATAAGATTAATTCTGGAAGGGAGACTATTGTTGCCAGATGTCCCTTAATTAACTTTGTTGACTTTTTGAATAACCAGTGTTGTTCCTGGTCTCCAGCTACAGTTATTACCATGCTTACATTGATCTATGACTGTCTAATGTCTCCATTATGTTGAAGACTGATTCTTTGATCCTGCAGTATGTTTTACAATATTTCTCTATACTTCCAGGGTACTTGAAATGGAAATATGATACTGTGCCAGATTACCGAGTGCAAGGCCAGATAGGCTAGATCTACAGATAATAAGTCTGGATCTTTATGACTCATCCTTGTAGACTTGGTGTTTCCAAGTCCATGCTTCAGTGTACATGTTGCACTAGAAATTTGGGCCTCACAACTATGCTGGTGTGTCCATATTGCACCAAGATGACCCCAGTCAGAACATCAGCCTGTTTTGGTGAATACCATTGTATTGCAGGGTTCCTAGTGCTCTCGCCAACGCTAGTCACTCTAGAGTTTGATTCATAGTGGGTTGTGAGAAAATTTGTCTGTTTTCCCTGCTGGTGTTGACTGGAAGTATTTTGGGTGATTTTAGCCTGCCAACTCATTTTAGGTCTGCACACTCCCAGCAGCCAGTCATCAACATGGGTCCCAAACTGGTGAAAGAACTTCTCCACCTCACACTGGCAATCCTATTTCATGAATTAAGTAGGGCATCTGCAAGCCATTGGTGGATATTTTAGCAGCAATTTTTGAGCTGCCAAATGCACCTTTTGACCTATTTCATGCTGTAAATGTCTGTTGTCTTAGCTACAAATTCCACCTAAGTAGACCAATATTTTGGAACAGGGCCACAAGCGTATACTGGTGAGATCACAGTGGGATGTCCAGCACTGGGTCCAGAACTTTCACAAGTAGAAGCAGATATTCCTGGAGGTTTATGATCAAATGCCCCATCTCTTCCAGGCCACAAAATCCACAGAAAGGAGGCCATGACAGACAAGAAGTGGGTTGTTATACAACCTGGAAGCTGGCTACCCCAGACTGCTACAAGACAATGGCTAACTAATTTGGAGTTGGTAAATTAACTGTGGGGGTTGTTGAGGCAGAGGTTTGTGAGATGATCAGGACTATGATGTGTCCAGAGGTGTATATTTGGTGGACACTGCAAACGTTCCTGAAATAATTGCTGGATTTGAGAGAATGGGCTTTCCAAACTGTGTCGTGGCCACTGAAGGAACTCAGGTGTCTGCAGTTTGCTCTCTGCTGGCAGAACACAGGTTCATAAACCTCAAAGGGGACCAATCCATCATTACCCAGATTAATGAACACAAACATGAGATGCACTGGCAGGGTGTTCTGGGGATCAGGATTGTACCTTCATGGACAAATTGGGACATTATTTCTCCTGAATGACATTGTTATAGATGACATTACTGTCCCCTTGTTATCCTAGTGGATCACACTTTACCCCTGTTGCCATGGCTTATGAAACTATACCCTGATTTCATAGGCCCTGAGAAAAGAAGGTTCAACTACACACTCAGTAGCTATATAGCTTAGTAGCTGAGGTAATGTGCATTTGGCAGACTGAAGTCCAGTTGGCACAGCCTTCAAAACCATTTAGATTCCAGTGTCAATGCAGTTTGTGTTATTGTGGGCTGTTGTGTTTTGCACAATATCTGTGAGGAAAATAAGGAACCTTTTTATCAGGAGTAGACTCAAGATATCATTGCAGTTTTGAACCAAAACACCCTACCAGAAACTGCAACTGTCATGCTGTGGTGTGTCGCCACTTTCTGAAGCTCCCATTGACCAGGAAAGGTGAACCACGATCACTGAGAGTTGTGGGTGGCCGTACCTGAGGATGGTCAATGTAAACAAACTGTCTCGGAGCCTGCTAGGGGCTTACCCTGATGGGCTGTGTGTGGCCCATGGGCCACAGGTTGTCCACCCCTGTAGTACAGACTCCTTAAAAAAACCCTGTGTCCATGCACGGACCAAACTGAATGCCAGCCATGAAAACTTTTGATGGCCCTCATTCAGGTGTTGGCTGGTCAGGGAGAAGGTAGAGTCCTTGGAAGGGGAGCCTGGCCCTTTCACGCCATTGGACTCTGACAGAAGGCCCTTTGAGGGCTATTACTGATAGCCAAGGCTGCTTAAGGTTGCCCTCCCTGGTCCATTTCCTATCTTTGCCTCCCCTTCCCTCCTTGCAATTGTCCCAAAATCACCATCCAGGTTAAGGTGATGTGAAGAGTGTTCGCTCATTCCAAGGCATCTTCAGTGGTGGCGTGTAGCATGATAGTTCTCTTTCTCAAGCAACAACTGCCACCCTCCTGGACCAATCCAGCAAGGTTTTTCCCCTACTCGGGTAGTCCAAACAAAAAATAAAGGGAATTACCAAAGTCCAGAGTTCAAGGAGAGAGGACAATTCAGGTTGTCTCTGTGGCAGGTCCTTCCTTCCCTCAGAGAGGGACCTTTGGATAGTTGTCTTTGGAAAAGATTCTTTGCTGGAGCTGCAGGTGGCAGGTCTGCTTTTTTCCCTGAATTGCCACCAAATGAGCTGTTCCTCTGCCTTTTAACTCCTCCTCCACTTGGAGCATTTTCTATAGGTGTGGTGGGGCTGGCTGGGTCCAGAGTAGTTCCTTAACCCCTTGTTGCCCAGTGTGAGGTTTATACATGCCATCAGAGGACTCCTTATATAAACAGACAGCCACCCTCCACTGTAAGTTTGACTCATATATTAAAGCCAGTAATGGACTCAAATACACACTCCAGTTTTGTTTGGACTCACAGCAGCCAAGCTTTTGAAACTCAGTTTACAGATAGTCCAGAACAGTGTGAAGGTGTCCTATTTATATGTTACTGCTGTAGGAGACAGAAGGGGTAAGCAAGGCTGTTAATTGTAGAGACCCAACCCATATTTATAGCAATCAGCAAGTAACTAATAAATATTTCATAATAGTGTTCTGTTTAACTTTTTCATTATTTTGAAGTATCCAGTTTGAATCCCACTTGGTGTTGGAGGCAAAGTGGGGGGATGCTAGGGAGAAGGGTGTGCGGGTTCTGTTCTGAATGTAAGCAAACCCTGACTTGAATTAATAACTTAATAGGGCTATAAGTTGGAAATTTCTCCCATCCATGTATCAATGACCATAAACATGACAGTAGAAACTTACTTGGCTCTGGCACCAGCACTTCCTCTGATCTTAGCTGGGCTCCTCCCCAGCTCCTCTGAATACAGCCCCATGATGTGTTCTAGTGCTCCAGTGGCAGAGCCAGCACCATGATCACTTCTTGCTCTTCACCCAACAGCTGGCTATCCTCCAGCAGTGCCTGTGACTCGGGGGTGATAAGGGTATCATCTCTGTTCTGCAGATTGGCATGCAGTGCTGTGGTATGAATGCTCCCTGTGTTGCCAGTCAAATTCCTCATAAAAAGAGACAAGAAGATGGGAAGTTCCCAGAGGTGTTTTTAGGATCATTGACTGTGTGGCACTCTGTCTTCAGCCGCTTGATTTGCTCTCCATATTGTTCTGTAGCCACCATCCTGCTGGTTTGATCCCTAGAGCCACCAACCAATCAGATATAGCTATATAGACGTGCTTATTTCATGTGTTCTTGTTGAAGCTGAATGTCTTGTTCTCCTCACACCAGAGGAGAGAATTTGGCTTCGTTCCTCCAGCCACCTAGCCAAACACTTGATGCAGAACATTTTCATAGTGTTGGGCATAGCTAGTACACAGGAGGACTAACTTTTCCAGTTGAGCAATCCATATAGAAATGAAGGGTTAACTAGTGAGAAGCTGCACTTGAACCAGGAGGTTACTCCTAAGTTTCTTGGGAAGCAAATGGGAATTTTGGGGATGAAAGGGCTGAGAAAAACAGCCCAATGAGATTATGTGATAGTGTTGGTGAATTCTCCAGACCTTAGTCTGGCGACACAGATTTGAACTACATCCACCTTTCAAAGTGCTTGGTTTTTGGTGCACATCATAGTGGGACTTGGGCTCTGATCCACCCACCTCTAGCAGGGTCTGGGTGTCTGAGTGCAGAGGGCTTCTTGTCCTGAGTCAGACTTATTTCTGTGCAGACGGAAGGGGGACTTGGGCATAAACATGAGTCAGTGCCCAGGCTTAGCATGCTGTGTAGAAATAGCCATAGTCTCACTAGAGGGTCCAGCTATGCTGTCATGCACACTTGCTAATGCAGTTCATCCACACATAAAGCTGTCATTATTTTGGGTTGCAAGTATGTATAAACACACACTGCAAGGCCAGGCCTATTTACACATACTTATTGGGTCATATCTCAGCTAGTGCAAATCAGTGTAACCCTATTGATTTAAATGGAGCTACCAATTTAGATCATATGAGAATCTGGATCAATATTATGTTATATTAGGCCTCTAGATCTTTCATGTGAGGGAAGCCAGTGCCACTGATTTCAAAGGGAGTTCCATGGAGGACTGGTGGTATCAGATCTTTGTTGCATGTCTGAATTTAATAACAATTCAAGATTGTCAAATACCAGCTCAAATGGAATTATTTTACTACAGACTACACTGCTCTACAGCCAAAATGCTTCTGAAATAAATGTAGTCAAACTTTACTAATTCTGGGTCACTGAGAACGAAAATGATGCTTAAAATTGTTGATTGGCTCTAGTTTTCAAGATATGCTATTGGGTCAGTATATACGACCCTTGACATGGGAATGGCGGAGGATAAGTGAGTTATAAAGGGAAGGGATCTCAATTTAAACCAGAAATGACTAAAATACATCTTTGACTGGATCTATGAATAAATCTATGACTGGGTTTGGACAGTACTTGCTTTTTAGGCAAAACAATGAATGGTGCAATCTGAAGCTGGTATTGCATCATACATGATGTGAATTGCATCATGTTATTCCTAGAAGTCATGGATGATGCAATCCTAACGAAGCTTACATCACTCTGCTGAACAAATTACCCTATATCAGCTCTAGAAATCATACAGTGTCTTGCTCTCTTATTTGTCAGTGTTTGATTTTGCAAAGGGACACATTTCTGTTTAGCCAAAGTGAGCAGAGATGCCTCATACTTGTGTGAACAGTGCAGATAACTTCTGCTATGTTTGTGGTGAAGTGACTTTTGTATCACAAAAGTACAGTATAACCACTATGGTTAAGAAAGCCTATCACCTTTATTTTGGCTGCAAAATTGGAGATCAGGACAAGAGGTGGGCCTCACACATATGCTGCAACACTTGTGCAACAAATCTTTGCCAGTGGTTGAACAGGAAAAGGAAATCTATGCCTTTTGCAGTGACAATGATTTAGAGAGAGCCAACAGATCATACCAGCAATTGTTACTTGTGCATGGTGCCTCCAGTTGGGAAAGGTGTGTCAAAGAAGAAAAAGTGGACTGTGCATTATCCAAACATTCCATCAGCTATACGCCCAATACCCCACGGAGAAGGACTGCCGGTCTCTGATGCACCAGAATCATTCTCACTTGAGTCAGACGAGGAAGAGGAAGAGGATGAAACTTCTGGTCCTGGACCATCAATGTCACAGGACCCACATTTTCTTCCAATCTCCTCCTCTGAACCACACCTCATAACACAAGCTGAACTGAATGACCTTGTCAGGGATTTGGAACTACCCAAGAGTAAGGCAGAGCTGTTGGGCTCCAGACTACAGCAGTGGAATCTCCTGGCAGGTGATGTTAAGGTTTCCATGTTCCATGACCGTGAAAAGGATCTTGTCCCATTCTTCTTCATGGAAGGTGATCTTGTAGCCTGCAACAACATTGATGGTGTAATGGCAGCCCTCAACATCGTTCACGATCCAGATGAGTGGAGACTCTTCATTGATTCATCGAAGATGAGTCTTAAAGCTGTTTTGCTGCATAATGGCAATGTTTTGCCATCAATTCCAGTTGGTCATGCAGTCCATATGAAGGAAACCTATGACAACATAAAACAACTTTTGAGGTGCATAAACTATGACCAACATGAGTGGCAGCTTTGTGGCAATTTGAAGGTTGTTGCTCTTTTGCTTGGTCTACAGACTGGATACACAAAGTACTGCTGTTTTCTCTGCAAATGAGATAGTCGTGCAAGAGATTCCCACTACATCAAGACAGACTGGCCACTCCGACAGTCATTGGAGCCTGGGAGGAAAAGTGTTCAGCATCCACCACTTGTTGAATCAAGGAAGATTTTGTTACCACCGTTACACATCAAGCTGGGTCTGATGAAGAACTTTGTCAAGGCCATTGACAAAACACAAGCAGCTTTCAAGTACCTCCATGGAAAATTTCCAAGGTTAAGTGAAGCTAAGATAAAGGAAGGTGTCTTTGTTGGTACTCAGATTCGTGAACTTCTTCAAGATGATGCATTTGACCATGCACTGCGTGGCAAGGAAAAGACGGTATGGAAAGCCTTCCAGTCAGTGGCAATACATTTTCTCGGAAACAACAAGGCAGACAACTACAGGTTGTTGGTGGAAAACCTCCTCAAGGCATACAAAAGCCTTGGTTGCAACATGTCACTAAAGATACATTTTTTGCACTCTCATCTAGATATTTTTCCACCGAACTGCAGAGCAGTGAGCGACGAGCACGGCGAGCGATTTCACCAGGACATTGCCACAACAGAGAAACACTATTAGGGCAAATGGAGCCCATCAGTGCTTGCAGACTATTGCTGGACAGTGACAAGAGATGCTCCATTTAATGAATACAAGAGACAAGCCAAGAAGCGCCGAGTAGACACTGAATAGGACTAAACTATGTACATAATAGTTTTTTGCCTTTTGTTTCATAATACATTTTATTTATATAACCCTCTTGCTGATTTTTAAAGTATTACATAAACAGGACAGGTGAAATATTATCATGTAAAGCAACCATAAACACATGAAAAGACCTAGGTTTACAATTTATGATTAAAACTCTACTATCTACACAATATACATAGACATAAAATGTAAAAACTTAAATATCTTAGAAACGGTAGCCAGTTGTTTTAATTGTCATATTTGAATTCAGCACATCAAAATACATAATAAATATCACATTTTATCTCTGAAGCAGATGACTTCTAAAAAACTGTAGACCAGTGCTATCAGTCACAGATTAGCACAGAACATTACAGAACACAGAAAAAAGAAACACATTATCAGTCTTGGGCCAAGGTAAAAAGAGGTCTTCAGTGTCTCTCTCTTCTGTATCTGGTGAGATACCAGCAGTTTACCACCTAATTCCCAGTATTTCTGCTTTTTATAATACAAAGAAATCCCTTCTGTGAACGGAAACATAATTTCCAATGATCAGTTTTGCCATATGTTATGTTTTAAGAATTGTGTATCTCATTACTTATGGTATTTCCTTTATGGAATCTTATGTTGCATGACTGATAAGCAAAAATGATAGTGACTAGGTTAGAGTTACTGGGGTGAGAGGAGAAAGCATCTAACGGTTCCCCAAAACATCATTTAATATATTTCCATTTCATCATTACTGAAAACATCTGCAAAAGCAATGATTCTTTATCAAACAAACAGTCCTGCTTATGTCTCTGTTGTCTCTTTTGGTAATTTAATGAAGTCTTTTTTCATGAACATATATTTTCACTTGCAGGTACCAGTCATGATGAATTATCTTATATGCAATTATAAGAAATTCCTGAATATAGGTCAATCATAGATTATGGACCAACACTCTGTCCTTACTTATTAACACAGTCTTTGCTGATACCAGATTTTGGGAAAATAGTTAATATGTAAATATGCTGCATCAAGAGTTCACAGGAAGAAGGGGACTAAAGGAACACAGGCAGCTTTTAACCTCTGGTGTGAGGAGGGCAAAGCCAAGGACTAAAAGGGTTAACATTTATTGACAGATACCAACATCATTAAACTGTTAAATTCATGACACGGGTGAGCCAAGAAACTTGGTCACATACAGGATTCAAGTTCAGATCTATTTATGGGTATAGTAAATAAAATTCAGTTTCATGTTGGCTCTTTTAGACATGATAGCCTCATATGTATGGAATATGTTATTAAATAGCTCTTGTGTGTTAGATGTTTGTAGGCAAGTTTCCTCTATAATCTTAGTTGTCCAAATTCCATTGAAATGTAATGGGTATTAGAATCCTAATTTCCATAGAATTTTTCAAAAATCCCAGCCAGAGATAATAACCAGAGATAATAATGAATAAGCTTAAACTACTGCCAGTAGTTGTAACCCCTAGTCCAATATATCATGACACCTGCCAAGGTCACCCAGCAGACCAGTGTCAGAAGCAGGAATTCAACCCAACTCTCCTGGGTCCCAGTCTGTCAAGACCCCTATCCACAAGGCTATAAAAGAGCTAGATATATTTTATTTTTATTAATATTATCATAATTATTATTTATGTGTTTATTATTACATTTTAAAAGAAAAGTGATGTTAACATATTTATTTATTGGAAATACAACCTCTTGCACACCCTAACTCTGGGAAAAATTGTTTATTATTTTTTTTAACACAAGCAAACTTTGGGATTGTGCTTGCAGAAAGGACAAAAATGTTACAGGATAGAAATGAAAGCAGAGTGAAATAGAAAGGGAAAAAAATCCAGATGGCTGCAAAAGAAATCACTCAAAGTCACAGATATGCTTAGAGAAAGGTGAAGGACATGAGAGTGGGGGATTTAAGAGAATTTTGTACCTGTAAAGTCCCCTGTGCTAAACAAAAACAAATGCCAGTGAACAAAGCCAGCAAAATAGAGCAATTTGTTTATTTATTTATTTATTTTAAAACTAAGGCTTTGGAAAATGGGAGAATCCTCATTGTAAATGCTGCTTCTTGGGAAAGGGAAGCTACCAATGTTTAACTGCTAAAGGTACAGCAGTAACATCAATATTTCTTTATTCAGATGTATATACATCTTTGATGTCTTAATGCGTGTCTCTCTGTACAAATAAGAACTTTAGCACTTTTAGGCAGACATAAATTAGCATTTTCAGCATTGTTAAATCCCAACTTGATAAAAAAATTCTTACATGCACTTATTTGGCAAGACAATCCGCTTGTGCAAGAATCATAGAATCATAGGCCTGGAAGGGACCTTAAGAGGTCATCTAGTCCAGTCCCCTGCACTCATGGCAGGACTAAGTATTATCTAGATCATTCATGATGGTGTTTGTATAATCTGCTCTTAAAAATCTCCAGTGATGGAGATTTTACAACCTCCCTAGGCAATTTATTCCAGTGCTTAACCACGCTGACAGTTAGGAAGGTTTTTCAAATGTCCAACCTAACCCTCTCTTGATTCAATTTAAGTCGATTGCTTCTTGTCCTATCCTCAGTGGTAAGAACAACAATTCTTTTCCCTCTTCCTTGTAAGAACCTTTTATGTACTTGAAAACTGTTGTCACGTCCTCTCTCAGTCTTCTTCAGAAGAAACAAACTCAATTGTTCAATCTTCCTTTATAGGTCATGTTTTCTAGACCTTTAATAATAGTCTGGGCAAAAGAGTCTTTAAGTCTTTATTTTTTTCTTTCCATCAAAACTTGGAGCCAGCTGTAAATTGATTCATTCCTAAATATAAGTTATAGCACCCTCGAAGTTACTTTTACTTCTGCCTGCTGCCCAGAGGACCCATTATGGTAGTTAGAGATTGCTGGGATTTAGGTTTCTCCTGGCCTAATATCTTTCCTGGGGGAAAATTTCCTGTGCATAGTACCAGGAGGGAAATAACATGGAACCCATTATGATGGGTGTATAAGGAATTTTTAGACACCAGATTCATCAGTGTTAAGGCTGCTTTGAACTACAGCAGTGAAATGCATTTGGGACGAGCCAGTTAATTTGGTCCATTAATTGCTATTGCTGACTGTCTTCTTGTGAGCATTGCAAAAAAGTGAGTCTCAAGGTGGAATACGAATGATGAAAAGGAAGTTCATCTTTCATCCAAGAGCTTCTTTTCAGACACAGAGAGTAGTACAGCATCAGCATTCATTCCTGTGTATGAGGTCCCATCATCTACACAGTGGCTAGACTCCAGATTGAGCTGACACTGGTTCTGCTTGCCTTATTTTCTTGGCATCGTGTTATCTGTTTGTTTTCTTCAGTGTCCAAGGCCGGATTTTCAATTAGGCACAGTAGTCAAGTGTCTAGGGGTACAGACATTCTAGAGACACCTAAAAGTTAAGTGGATTAAAAGTTTTAATTTTTTATGGAAAACAAGAAGGTCAGCTGTAAACTAGGGAGTGATGAATATGCTATGCCTAGGGATGCGTGAGGTCTAAATCCAGCCGGGCAGTGTCCCCCACCAATATAAACTTTTTAATTGTAGTCATACCTGTTCCCTGATTTCACATCCTACTCTTCCACCAATGTCTATAGTTGTCCTAAAACTATACCACTTTACTGATACTACCATAAGAACATAAGCATGACCATACTAGAACAAAGGCATACTGTGGCCACTGGGAGCCATAAATGGCTGTACCAGCGGACATTCAGGCAAATAAAGCGTCTCACAGTCCATCAGTGGCACATCCTGAATAAGCCAAAAACCAAGTTTGGGAACCCCTGATCTAAGCCAGTATTCTATCTTCCTACAGTGGCTAATACCAGAGACTTCAGAGGGAAAGAATAGAACAGGACAATTATTGAGTGATCCAACCTCTATCATCCAATCTTGCAAAGAACTCTCATCTCTTGCCGCTAGCCTTCTGATGTCTGTTTCATTTAAAGCATTTGCTTCCAGACCATACAGTATTACTGTTAGTTAGTACACCAGTTTGATTTTTTTTACTTTGGTACCAAACACAATATTTTTATCAATTTTTGTGCAGCATTTGTAACCAGGGCACATCTTTTAACCTCATCTTTGATGAAACCATCGGCACTGATCAAACTGAGAATTCTACCTGTTCTAAGACTTCACTACTGCTACATTTTAACATGTTATCTATGTCCCTTTTCCAAGACAAAATCACTTTGTCTGCTTGGTATTTATTGTAAGTCCAAGTCAACTCCACCAATTTTCCACAGTAATGAAGAGCATCATCTTTAATTCAAACATGTCTACAAGTTATACAATATTATCTGTATAAGCAAAGGAGCTTAATTCAATCTAGATCATTCAATATCATGCCCTCCAGCTCACTGAACACTCTTAATGTCCACTTTAAGAACATGATAAAGAGACAATGATTCCATGCCCTCGTCTTACACCAAACTTAGACTTGAAGCAATTGCTTAATTTTCCACCAATTATTATAGCACTGCAGGAGTCTTCATACATAGCTTTTATAATTTCAATTATCTTGTATGGAACTGCATATGATTTTGCTATTTTTGATAACACTGCTCTACAAACCAAATGAAATACTTTCTTGAAGTTGATGAAAACAACAAACAATTTTAACTCTCATTCCCTTCCCATTCAACTGTTGGAGTCTGAGTAGCTGATAAATTCACCTTCATTCTGGTCTGAAGCCACACTGTTCCTCACCTACTACTTCCATTAAAATTGGCCTTAATCAGTTGAAAGCTACTTTCATTATGCTTTTTCCTGGTATTGACAATAATATTATACCTCAATTATTATTCAGATTGGAAGGATCTCTTTTCTTCAAGATTGGTATAATTACTGCCTTTAGGCAGTTATCTGGTACCTTTTCTTGCTCCCATATCTCCTTGGGATTTTTTTTTCTAATGCTTTGATAGCACTTGTCAGACCTGCTATTAGCAGCTCAATTGTTATATTGTCTATTCCTTTGCATAATGCTTTACTCCTCTGCTTTCCCAGGAGTCTCAGTTTGTTTTCACCTGTCCTAAAATGTTCTTATATTGTTTCTTGTCCAGACTTTCCTTGTTTATTTACAGTTTCAAATAGTTTCCTCTGCTGTATTTGTGTCACTTCCTTGAATATTTGTCATCTGGTCTGTAGTGAAATGTCTTCATCATCACAAATCAATGGTCTGAAATGCACTTCAAGTATCACCTAATATGCTTCCCTCACAGAGCTATCCATTAATTTATTAAGATCAAATTTGATTCTAGTTGCACCCATCTTTTGTCTTGAACTTTAACTAAATCTTAATCTTTCCCATTGGTGGTTCATGGTCATTTCCACACTTGTCACTTCTATAGACTCTAACATCCAACAGTAAATGTCTGCGCCTTTTACTGATAATAATGTGGTCTGTTTTATTTATTTTTTTTTGCTTTGACCATCTGATGACTTCTATGTATCAAGTGCATGTCACTAATTAGACTGTGCATCTCATGAGTTCTTAACCTTTCCCCATTATTATTGGCTATTCTGATGCTCTGTGGTTTAAAACTATCCATTTGTTTACCATGTCAGCTACAAAGCTTTTCATAAAATCCATCCTTCTCTTCCTTTCTTGGCGCTTCTGTAAGTGTGGCACAACTGATCACAGTGATGGATAGTTTATTGTAGGCAGTAGTAAATCATTCTATGACAGTCCACTTAGACACCGGTTTCCAGCTGTTCACTGAAGTAATTGTTCTCTTGTCCACTGCTATAGCAACCCCATCTATGTGCTCTGCTTGTCCATTGGAATGCCCAAAGTAAAGTATAATTTCAAAATCTCTCTCCTGTATGAACAGTGAGGAAAACTTGTAATTTCCTTCACTCATCTAGATTAATATGCTTGGAATTCTCCGGTATGGCATCAGAGTTTTCCTTCTCCTAGACAGATTTGACTAAAGAGGTTAATCATGCTCTGCCTGCCTCAGTTTGAAATCAGTTTTCCTTTTCCTAGACACTG
The DNA here is from genome assembly GCA_007922305.1 of Dermatemys mawii. Lineage (NCBI taxonomy): Eukaryota > Metazoa > Chordata > Testudines > Dermatemydidae > Dermatemys > Dermatemys mawii. Next base: position 43,495,205 of record ML677348.1, read on the forward strand.
TTGGTTCACAGCACCTTATTTTGTAATATTCAGTGCTACCCTTCTGGGTTTCTCCAAGATAAGCACAGTCACATTACTGAAATTGTCTGGGATCATATAGATCATTGATGCAATCAAGGTCCTGTAGGGGCACCAAATCTTATGTAAAGGGGGTCATATAAAGTGTCTACGACAGGTTATGGTTTGTTGATTATGCTGTCTGTATCTGGGTATCATTTTTGAAGTTAAAGTTATGAATGTTGGCTATGTAATGTCTGTATCTCAAACGTTTGCTTTGCTTCTGAATGAAATCCCAGACAAGTTGCTGGAAGCTCGGGCTGGCCTGTTTGATGGCCTGTTAAGAACCATCAACTACACAATGGACCCATTAAGGGAAGGCAGACACATCCTGTGACTTAGCAAGGGGGTAGGAATTGCTCAAGTGACTCAAACTCCATTTTGCTGTAAGTTTACACAGCAAAGGACAAAGAAAATTCCTGCACCTGGGAAGGATATAAAAGGGTGGTACCCCATCTCCATTTGGTCTTCAGTCTCCAGTCTTGTTCTTACTTCTGGATGGGAATTTGCTACAAATGGAAATTCTGGCCAAAGGATTGATGACCCATTCCTCCAGGGAATGTATTCCAGAGACTTTGATTTGAACCTGCTGTTTATTCTACAACTGATGCAAGCCTGAACCAAGGAATTTGCCATTACTGCATGTAATTGATTTCCTTTAACCATTTCTAACCCTCACCCATATCTTTTTCCTTGTATAATAAGCGTTTAGATTCTAGATTCTAAAGGATTGGCAACAGCGTGATTTGTGGGTGTGATCTGATTTGTGTCTTGACCTGGGTCTGGGGCCTGATTCTTTGGAATTGGGGAGAACCATTTTCTTTATTTTGGGGTATTGGTTTTCATAACCATTTGTCCCCAGGACAGGTGGCTGCTGGTGGTAATACTGGGAAGCTGGAGTGTCTAAGGGAATTGCTTGTGTGACTTGTGGCTAGCAAGTAGGGCGAAACCAAAGTCTTTTCTGTTTGCTGGTTTGGTTTGCCTTTAGGGCGGAGAAATCCCAGCTCTGGGCTCTAGTTGCCCTTTTAGGAGCAATTTATCCTGACTTGGCACTCTCTGTTGCATCCCACCAGGAACAGCACCGTCACAGCTACCTCTTGGTAGCTTATCTGATTACATAGAGGCAAATCCACCCCTTGAGGGATGTGCCTCTATGCAATAATATCTCAGTGTGATAGTATCCTCTGTGTGATAGTATCCTCAGTATCTCAGTGTGAGGAAGTGGCTTATCAGACCAGAGCTGGGTACAGGAAAAAAGGGTCATTATAAATTAAATTTATGAATGCAATTCTTTCAGAACAGTGTAGAAGCATTTGACAACTTGCCCTGAAACCTCTCTGAAAGTACATGGAAAAAATAGTTGCTGACTACACAACATTTTCATTGGTTGGACTGACTGGTATTTGGATTATGATATTTAGGACCTGATTGTAACTGCACGGCAACTCACCCTGCAGCACCTCCTGCTGGTACATACAGAGAATTAGCTTGTCCAGCCTCTGGAGCGCCTTCTGTAGTCCGATGTCCCGCTTGGTGCTGGCCCGTGTCCCTCCCGGACCTCGGTGCCTTCTTCCCAGGTATCCTGCATGCCTGCAGTACCCCCACAGATCTCAGGGCTCCCCTCCTCAGGAAGCTCCCACCCCCTATCCCCACCTTGCCTCAGTATAGGCAACTGCCATTCACCACCTACCCCCATTCCCTGGGGCAGACTGCAGTATAATTGCCACTTATCACTGGCAAGGCAGGGTGGACCTGCTGTCTCCCTACCCTACCTTTAGGGCTGCCCCCTGCACTCCTAGTACCTATAGACAAGGCCCCACAGCCTGGGGGGTTTCCAGGCCAGAGCTCCCCTGCCCCCTGCCTAACTCAAGCAGCCAGGTCCTCCCTCTCCAAAGGCTAGAGACAGACTGTTTGCTTCTAGCCCACTGCCCTCTTATAAGGGCCAGCTGGGCCCTAATTGCATTGGCCACAGCTGTGGGCAGATACCCAGTCAGCTTCCCCAGCTGTCCTTAACCCCTTTCCCTGCTTCAGCCTTCTCCCAGGGCTGTTTTAATCCCTTCTGAACAGGAGCAGGTGGACACCCCACTACACTGATCCTATAAGCTGGTGACCACCATCAATTTCCCTTGATCTCATGGAAGCTGAGGATATTCAGCACATCACAGAAAGAAGTCCTTTGTGTTCTATAATGTCATTAAGATTACTAACTGGATTTAAGCTCTCCATGTGCACAATTCAGACTGAAGCCAATGGGAGTTCTGTATGAGATGGTTTGCAGAATTGGAGCCTCTAGTGTATGGCAGAGTTATTAAAATCATTAACTACTGTATTTTAGAGAAAATCTGTTGTGGTTTTACCCAACATAAATAATATTTTTTACTCTAATCTAAGTGAATGGATGATTATTTACTTCAAATTCTTATTTTAGTGACAATATAATTATTTTCCTTGTTAAGGTGAAATGTCCTTAGCATTTACTCTCAAAGCTCATAATTTCTAAAAGCATGCTGCATTAGCTTCTTTATTAGCTTTCCTGACAGCTTGGAGACAGGTCTTTATAATATGTCATCAGTAAATAATATGCTTTATTCTGAAGAGGCTCATTGTATTTGGTATACCCATCACATTATGAAAAATGATAGCCACAGTATTACAGATTAATATTTCTAAAAAGGGTACATAATGTTCAAGTATTTCTCTTAGAGGTGGCATGAACTAGCATTTTTTTTAATGTAACAGCAATGTCTGTGGATTTCTATTTCTAGTATGAAATTTAATAGTACTTTAATTAAAAAAAAATCAGAACCAAAAAAACTTTCTTTGCTTTCATCTTTTTGTTTTCAAACTGATTTCACAAGAGATTGTACTTACCATTCAGCAAGTGACTCAGTTAATCAAAATTAACTATGGACTTTCAAATATGTAAAACATTAGTAACTTTTCAGAGTACTACAAAACATATATATTTGGATTAGAAGATATGCACCATACTCATATATTTTATAGTATATCACTTCTCTTGTTACCAGATACTGTAATTCAAGGGTTAGCATGTAAATTGTAGTTTTTAGACTTTATGAAAAGCTTCCACTTAGATGAAGATAAATAAACACATACAGTAGTTCTTCTGATTAAGAGCTTGATCCAAAGCTAGATCTATATCATAGATAATATAAAGAACCAAATTCTGCTTCAGATGTATATAAAGATTCAGTGAAATACACATTTGAGACTAAGAATTTGCTCAATACACATACAGAGCTATTATAAAAGAAACTATATAAGTAACTAACTATGAAAGATGCTGTTTCAGAGCTTATATAGTCACATATGATAGAATAATGCTAAGGTTTTATTGTATGCCCCCAGGGAAAGAAAAGTCATAACATAAAGTGGATGCATACAGATGATTGTGCCATGCAATGATCCTAAACTGTACCATGCATTAAATCAAAACCTTGTAATGCACTTGAACCGATATATTACAGTAATAGGTGCTGGGTGAACGCCTGAGATATATAAGTGCAATCTGATTAAAAAAATAAAACGAAAGATGAGTATCGTAATGACTAACAAATTCTCTCTGGTCTTTCCGCTCTGTAGAGTAAATTTCTCTCTTATGCAAAGGGCCAATGGGAATTGCATGCTTGAAAAGCTTCCAAAATTCCACAAGCTAACTCTGCTATCTATGTTCCTGGAGCTGTTACTGTACACACTTTCCCTCCTTCCATCCCCTGATAGCTACTGGTGGAGGACCACCATTGCTACCATGGAAAAGTCCTGTAGAAAGACAGAGATGGTGTTGTGGTTAACACACAAAACTGGGCTGTGGAAAACTAGGGCTCAATGCTTGTCTGTGCACAAACTTTATATGTGACCTTGGTAAGTCATTTAATCCTTCTGGGCCAAAATGTTTAAGGCATCTCAGTTCCTAATTATGAAAATAGGCACCTCATGAGATTTTCAGAAGCATCTATGCCTCACTTCCCCTTCACCCTTCTGTGTATTTACACTGTAAGTTGTCTGAGGCAGCCCCCTTTTCCTCTCCAACAGAAAACAACCAGAAACTTCAAAATATTTTGCTATTAACATTTTAGCTTTTCATTTTGGAAATATATTTCAATTTAAATACCAGCCTTAATAGATAATAGAATTTAAAAATAGCCATGGAGGCAATTGTGTAGAAATTGTGTTGGGATGCAGCACTCCATGAAGCAATATTTCACAATGGATAAATGACATGACATCAGTCAGAAATACTTTTAGTAGATTTGCAAAAATATGTTGATAAGTGTGTAGCATTTGCTCTAATTAATTTCAACTTTAGCCACAAATATTGTACATATGTAGGGAAATTTGCTGCTCACTTTTTAGTTCTCTGGAGGAGGTAATATGGTTTAATATATTGGACCAAATGATGTCATGCACTGAGCCCAAACTGTGCCATATACTAAATCCAAACATTGTAAGGCACTTGAACTAAGATACTGCTGTATTCGACATTCTGTGAATACTTAAGATAGATATATCCAATTTACTTGGGGAAAACAGAACAAAAAAAAGCAAAACATAAAGCTGTTCCTTCTCATACTTAATATGTCACATTCATTGTTTTTCCTTAGTTTTTGTGGCTAGAAACTCATCTCAAATACAAAGATTTGTTTGTCTATATGTCAAACAGCCCTTTAAGTGGATGTTCACCAGAAATGGTGATGTTTATTGATGACAAACTAATAGGATGCACACTATGTAATCCTAATTAGTTTCATTCTTTTTTGTGACAAAGAATGAGGCATTATGCACCTCTTTTCATTCAGTGGATTTTAATCAATCTTATTTGTATAATCAGGTGAATACTTGAGGCAAAGATCTTTTTGGATGGGGAACTAGCATTCCAATTGAATTAAATAGTATTACTATTTATAGACACATTCCCCAATAATTTGTAAGATGTAGGGGTTTAACATTTTCTGCTGTATCTATCTATATTTTTTTCTGGTGATGGAGATAGACCCAGATTTGATCAAACCACTCCAAGTTTGGGAAGAATCGGGATTTGGGTTTTCAAGTTCAGTCTATTTTAACTTAAGGAAACAGTTTCAGAATAAAAATATGTGTTCAAATTTTGAACATACAAACTTTTATCTCCTTTCATTGTTGGGTATTTCCATACGTACAGGCCCATCTTTAACAGGAACATTTAAATTAAGATTAAAGGCATCATCCCAACATTCTTCTTTAGAGACATGAATGGGCCCTAGACAACTCTACGGAGCTCAAAGAATCTGGTGGTAGAGCCTCCCAGCCACGCGTCTCCCAAGGCCCATTCCTGCCTTATCTCCAAAGCCCACTGTGAAACTGCACCTAAGAAATCCCTGCTGAACAGGTGTCTGCATTCTAGAGGGCCTCTCTCAATAGCTCCACTGGTAGTTGTTCCACTCTCTAAAAATAATTACATATAAAAGAGCGAGAGATTGACTTTATAGCCCAGTGCTATATAGGGCAAGTTCCTGCAATGGAAGGGTCAGGTTCAAGTCCCTGTTCCAATGAATATTTAGTTATATATAGAAAGTAGAACAGTTCCAACAAGAATATCCCATAGGTTAGAGAACTCATCTAGGACCTGAGCAATCTGCATTAAATTCCCTGCCACAGTTGCTAATTTTCACCTAGTAAATAAGCACCCCGACTTTCACAATAAACCAAAAATCAAGTTAATCCCATTTCAAAACAAGGTCAAAACAAGCCAATCCCTAGGAACCCCAACACTCAGACTAAAGTCCACTGGCATGCAGTCTGGGACTATGGTGGGCCTTTTGTGTACCCCTGACCCTCTCCTCCCCATACCTCTGTTAGCCCCTTGCTCCTGCTTGACACCCCCCCCACACACACACACATACACACACCTTGCCCCTGCTTGTTGCTTCAGAAAAAGAAAGGAAGCAACAAGCTACAAGCCAAATAATCTACAAGGTAAAAACTAGCCAACAAGCAACTCAGAAGGCAATAAAGCCAAAAACAAGCCCATTTTATGTGTGTTTTTTTATGGGTTTGGCATCTCTGGTCCCTGCTCCAAATTAGTCCGAGGTGGGATTTGATCTCTGAGGTGAATGCACTGACCATCAAGTTATTCAGGGACACACCCAACAGCCAGCCCATCAAGTCTGACCCCCAACTGTCTTTTGTGCTGTTTAGGCATGCTTACTGGATTGGACTTTGCAGGCAAGGGAACACCAACTTTGAGAATCACACTAGGTCTTAAAGCATGAGTTAGAGCAGGGATCGGCAATACTGGCACACGGGACCTCAGGGTAGGCACTCTTAGTGGGCCCCGCCACTTTATTTATCTGGCAGTTCGCTGATCGCAGCTTCCACTGGCCGTGGTTTGCTGTCCGCTGCTTCCCGCAGCCCCCATTGGACTGGGACGGTGAACTGCAGCCAGTGGCAGCCGCAGTCGGCGAAACGACAGGTAAAGAAAGTGTCAGGGCCCTCTAAGGGTGCTTACCCTGTGGTCCTGCATGCCAACATTGCCAATTCCTGAGCTAGAGCACCGTGCAGCTTACTAGTGGCAGGACGTAGGCAACTGTGTGCATGCCTACCAGTGGAAACTTAGATGCATACAAGTGTTCAGCAGGAGCTGAGCAGGGGCTTTGTGAATGCCAGAGGTGCCTAAATGTTGGATTTAAGCATCTAAAGAGGAAAATAGGCACCTAAGTCCTTCTCACAGTCTCAAGGTAACTGCACCTATATTCTCCCCACATAGTTTCTCGGGGATACACACAAGTTTTCTGGCTCCAAGCCTTTATCACTCTTAGATGGAGACCCACATTTATCTTTCTCTCCTGACAGGGGTTTTAAGGCTGCTCAGATCATTTCTGAGACACTCCGCACCCCAAGGCAACTCCCTGGCACCCCTATATTCACCAGTCATATATTTGATATGCTTTGTGAAAAGTATGCCTTGTAAGGTATCATTCTAAAAGTCTTGATCTCTTGAACATTAATATCCTGTTGGATTGTATGTGCTCCCATTGTATGTGAAGTTATTTCAGGTACAACAGCGAAGAAACTATACAGCGCTGAAGGTCCATGAATAAAAACAATGGGCCATGGGAAAAGCATATCCTCACCTGATGATCTTTCCTGTGGACACTTCAGCCAGGGTATGAGCAATGGCAGCTAGGACTCAACAAAGAATTCAAGGGGCATGTGACTAGATCATGTGATATTGAACTCCATCTTACTTCTTGTACTTTTCCACAAACTGTGCTAGGGGCTTGACTTGAAACAAAGATGCCCCCTCCACATGAAAGAAGCTATAAAAGGGGGAAGTGACATCACCATGAGGCTTCAGTCCCCCTCCAACACAACACCTGAAAACACCTGAGGAGCAAAGACTGAACTGGGGAAGGAGATCCCAGATGGGAAAGAAGGAAGTGTGCCTCTGAATGAAAGCCTGATGGACTGTTTGTACTATCTAACAGGGTGAGACACTTCTTGATTCAAATCCTTTCAAGTTATAAGTCTTAGATAGCATTTCTGTTTATTGCTTAGGTAATCTGCTTTGATCTGTATGCTCACTACTTATAATCACTTAAAATCTATCATTCTATAGTTAATCTATTTGTTTGATATTGTTTTGCCTAAATCAGCGTGCTTTGCTAGAAGTGCTTAGGAATCTACTCAGGGACAAAAACTGGTGCATTATCCTCCCTCTTTGAGGAAAGAATGGGCTTGGTAACAAATATATACTAGCCAGGCTTCTGATCAGGGCAGGACGTCTGGGGTCCTAGGCTGTGGAGCTGGGAAGAACCCTTCATGTAACTGCAACTGGATGTGTCCCTGCCTGTGTAAAGGTCTGTGTGAGTGCAGGACCGAGATTGGTCTGCAGTTTGTCACAGCAGCATAGTGTCAGAGGGAGCCCAGGCTGGTGAGATAGAGTTCTCAGTGGTATGCCAGTTCCAGATTGAACCCTGTCGGGAGGGAGTCATCACGCCTGCCTTACAATGTAAAATCCCTAGTGAGACAGTCTTCCTGAGGGCCTGTATCTGTGCTTTGCTTTGTCTCTGCTATGAGCAGTGTATTGCCAGCAGCTACAAGTTACCATACAGGTCTTTTTCAGGCCTGGTCTACACAGCAAAGTTAAGTCAATGTAAGTGGCTTTGTGTCAACCTAGTTGTGCATGTGGCTACAGTTAAATTTGTCTCTCACTCAAAGTAACTGCCCCATTATGCTGATATAGTAACTCCAGCTCTCCAAGCAACGTTGAGACACAGTAAATGTATGGAAGTCAATGCCACACAACTGTAAACATTGGAATGCCTATGTTTATTCTAATGTTTATTCTAATGGTCCTCCAGCAGATGCCCCACAATGCCTGGCACTGACTTCCCTGATCGCGACTGTGAACTCCACTTCCCAGAGGTGACTCATACTGGAATAACCCCCTCCATATTAAACCCCCACAAATATTTGAAATGCCTTTTCCTGGTTGTCCAGCGTGGTGAGCAAACCTAGCAGCTCTTCATTGTTGTGCACAGCTGCTCACCTGACCATGCCAGCTACACACTCCTGAGGTACTTCTGCCTGGAACAGAGAGGAGATACTGGATCTACTGGGCCTGTGGGGAGAAGGAGCAGTGCAAGCACAGCTCTGAACCAGCCATAGAAACTTTGACATCTACAAGCAGATTGCTCAGGGGATGTAGGAGAAGGGGTATGACAGGGACCAGCAGCTGTGCCACATGAAAGCCAAGAAACTGTGATAGGAATTGATCCAGTCCAAGATGCAGACCTTCAGTGTTTACAAAGAGCTGCATGCCATACTTGGCAGAGACCCCACCACTACCACTCTGAACACTAATGTGGATATTTCCAAGGACCCTGAATTGCAGACCCCTGCCATGAATAGTGAGGAGGAGGAGTTGGATGAGGCAGAGGAGCCGTGTCAGGGACAGGGACTAGGGTGGTTCCAGCTGTGCCACAGATCAGGACCTATATTTGACTTCACTGCAGTCCAGCCAGTCCCTGCAGTTGAGCATAGATAAGTTTGATTCAGGGGAAGGAAACTTTAGTAAGTGTATAAACAGATTTGCCATTACAGTGATGGCACCCCCAACTTAGCAGGACACACTTATCAACTTTTCATTAATTTACTCATACAAGAGGTAATGGTAATCAAAGACTGATATCCTTTTATTCCACTCTTTAGTTGTGGGGCATGCATAACAGTTTGTTTATGTACACAGGGATGTTCCTTGACTCCTCTGAGAGAGCTTGATTAAACTTCTATGAAGGTACACTGCAATCCTCTCCTGAAAATTTCTAGGGATGGCAGCCTTATTTCTTCCTTTGAAGTAGGACACTTTCCCACATCAGTCAGAGATAACTTCTGCAGTTAATAAGCTATGGCATACAGGCTTCAATGACTGTGGGATATTAGAAGCAGCTGTACTCTTTTTGCCTCTGGTACCCTTAAAAGTGAGATATCACCTAAAACGATCACCATCTGTGGAAAATGGTGCCAGTACTGAGTGTCATGCCCTACATTCAGGTTCATGCAACAGAGCAATTCCCTGCTTGTTTCCCTCACTTCTTCTGGGTCATATTCGATGCAGTTTGAGTTGAGAGTGCCTCTAGGCACAATCACTCCAAAGCAGAAGTGTCAATAAACATTTCTTGTTTAACACTTTAGGGGAGCAAGGGAAAGAGGGAGTTCTGAATCTTAAATTTTGCTTTCCCTTCCTACGAACCTGACAACAATACCTCTGTCTTTTATCTGTTGTGGTGGTTGTTGGGGTCTTGAGGGCTAAGTCCTTCACACCAGTGAAACGATTGACCTAGATAAGAAGGAGGAAAAAAGAGGATGCAGGAGGACAGGTTCTTCAAGATTCTACAAGCCAGTACTGCATCAGACCTTGAACAGAGGGCCTAGGGTGAATATTTCAGATAGTATGAAGAAGGAAAGGACAGATAGGAGAAAGACACGGGAAAAGGAGAGGGGCTGCACCGTGACATAATGGGGCTACTCTGTCATCAAGCTAGGACCCCCGGGTTCAACAATTCCAAACTCATTTCCCATTGCAGTCTGTAGAGAACTGCAGCAAAACACCTCCCTACACACTCAGCATTCCACATGGCCTCAGGACCCACATGACTACCCCTCCCCCTCCACATCGAAGGAAAGCATGAACCACAGCTTCACTTACACTGACCTGTGAGAGCCATGGCTGATGTATTTGTAGCTACAATGGACATCAATGTTCCTTCCTGTTGTTTATTTATTAATATTCTAATTTTTTTGAAGTTTAAAAGTATTTACTTTTAAGTTCTTCAGATTTTTGGATCTGTTTTTATAAGTGAATAAAACTCTTGTTTTGAAAGTTATTCAACCTTTATAGTTTCCAGCACATGGTGTATAATGCCAGCTGGCAGTAAAAGTAGTGGTCTTGTACACTCACAACCCAGAGGATCAGTGGTAAACAGTGTAGTCATCATAAATGTACAGCAAGCACTCCAACATTAATAGGTGCACTGTCAGTGATATATGCACAGATGTGCAGCAAGCACCACACAATTCCTAACAGGCTCCAAAACTGCAGTGTCAGGTTGAGCACAGTACACCACAGCACATTAACCGTGGCTCACTGCTAAAAATGCTCTTTTAAAGCCTCTTGTATAGCTCCTCATTGAGCTCATCTGATAGCCCTTGTGTCTGGCTGTTCAAACTCAGCAGATACCACTCCACCCCCTACCCTGTGGCAAGTTTCCCCCCACCCCTTGTTTCTCAAGTAGTATGCAGGACACAACTCTAACCATGGGGATATGTTTTGCAATGAGATCCAATTTGTTGCCTAAACAATGCCACCAGGCTTTCAATCTATCAAAAGCACTTTCAGCTGCTTAGTTGGTAGTTGTGTCTTTCCTTGGTGCTGATGAGATGGTTGGTGTATGGCTTCATGAGCTATGGGAGTAAGGGGTAGACTATATCCTCTGAGATCACTATTGCATTTCAAAATAGTCAATGGTAATCTACTGATCAGAAAAGAATGCCCCCTGCTTGTAGCTTTCTGAACAGTTCTGTGTTCTTAAAGATGTGAGCATCGAGCACCTTCCCTGACCAGTCAAAACTGACCAATCAGCATAAGCATAACCACGGAAAAGTACCTTTTATGCCATGAGCCCTTTATTTGTCTGTTAGTCTTTGGAAAACCATTTGGACCAGTATATGCAAACCTTCCCATGAGGCGGTACCTTTTTGGAAGTGTTCACAACTTGAGTGATTCACCTTAATCATCCTCACTGTTTTTGGAGGAGTTGTGAAAACCCTTCTCTCCCCTCTCATCACAGAGCTGTATACAATCCCTGGGCCACAGAGATACATAAAGCATCCACGCACTTAATAGAATATGGTCCCCACGGATACTGCATGTGGTTGTGGATCTAGCCCCTAAATATCTTTGAAAATTCAGCCCTTGATGTCTAAGTCACTTATGAAAAAAAAAAAAATTAGGAGGCTATTGCATGTAGGGTTTTTTAGAAAATTTTACCCCACGTCAGTAAATTATATTGTTCTAGCTCACTGTCTGTTAATTGATATAAAAGAGAGAGTCTGTAATACATTTCGCTCATGGTGACTATGCTGATGAGCAAACCAGCAGTTGCATTCTGTATGAGCTGAAGCCCTTCCAAGTTAATTAGTCTTCATTCTTAGATCTGGTGAGTTGCAATACTAGAGTCTGAAGAGTAACAATCTATGGGTTACTACGGCCTTATCTGTCTGATCAAAAAATAATGCTGTTTCTCTGCTAGCCACAAGGTAGAAATGGACACATGTTGCAGGCAGGGCTATTTGGGCAACTTTATAGTCAGAAGATGGATGCTTTCTATGAAGGGGGTAATATGAGATAAACAGTTTCTTCATAGCACAACATCACTTTTGCATTGTCTGTTTACCACACCTAGAATCTTTGTGCCCATGCTTGGAATGTAGGCGTGAATAAGGTTATAAGAGTTTGTCTCTTTTTAGGAGGCAAAAGTGATTTGGAAAATGTAAACCAACTGGAAAAGAGCAAGTTCGGGTTATATGAATCAAATTGAAATCATTTGGGCAAGTCTGGCAAGAGTCTATTCCAATAATAGGGCAATGATGCTGCAAATAAAGTAAAGGAAACATAAAATACAAGCTGTTTAAATGTTATTTCAAAAGCTTCTTCTTTGAAAAATAAAGGTGGCCTTTTGTGAAACAAATAAAGGTTGTGATTGGATCATTATAAATTAGGCCACAGAGAGACTCAAAGGATTGTTTGTTCAATCTGCAGCCCTTATCTGAGTTAGAGTCAAGAAGAAATGAGAAAGACCATGGGGAAATCTGGATACCAGAAAGAGACTAATTCTAAATGGGTGGCAATTTACCTTATTCTATATGATAAACAGAGGAGCTGAAGGTAAAGCACTAATCTGCAAATTATTTTAGGAGGCTGAAGGTCCTCAGATAGAATCCACTCCAGAGAATATAAGTACTGCCTTGTAGCTCGTGCAGTATTTCACACCGGTGCCAAGTGGGTGTAAAATGCTATCATTCTGATCAGTAGTGCCGTGGAGTATCAGTCTTGGCTTCTTGATTTATATAAACTTGCAAATATTTAAATTAGCATGCACAGTAACTCTATTCTGTTTACTAGTTTCACTCTGACTACGTTAACATTTTTACAAACAATTTGTATCATCGACTGCGATGCACAACATATGCCACTCCTCTTTTTATAAGTTGAAGTAATTAATCTTCTAATAGAAAAGGCAGATTCAGCAAATGAGGTTTAAAAAACAAAAGCCACTGGCTTTTGCACATCAGAGGCCCTGAAACAGCTGTTTCTGCAGCTTGTCTCAGTGTGAAAGTCTGACCTGGAGCTATGTTATGGCTCTTAGCCACAGCCCTTCATTGTTGGGATTACAGCATTGCCTCACCCCATCTGGAGTCCTAGGAGGCTTTATACCTCAGACCTATGGCCCCAGCCCTTCTTCTCCCTTTTGGGGCAGAATCTGTCCTAGAGGACACTAGCAAGGATTAATCCTGTACTCAAGAGAGCATGGGGTCTTCAGCTGCAATTGTTCCCCCTGTGGAGATTGTCTGGGAGAGAAGCTGCTTTGCATTATTTCCCTCCCTTACACACCCAGATGAAAGAGTCAGAAACATCCTGACACATACTGATTATGGAGTCAAGATGAAGATAGCATTACATATAATTTTCAATCTATACACATGTAGCCCTTGTGTTAGGTGCAGTTGGCAGCAACAAAGGCTGGGTTAAAAGTCTAAAGCAGGGATCGACAACCTTGGTATGCAGGACCACAGGCTAAGCACCCTTAGCGGGCCCCGCCAGTTTGTTTACCTGGTGGTTTGCCCATTGCGGCTCCCACTGATTGCAGTTCGCTGTCCTGGTCCAATGGGGGCTGCTATCCTCATACAAAGGATAACATTTCATTCTCCTTGCATTCAAATACTAGAGTGATATGTAACCCGAAACCAGCCAAAACTGATCATTTTGGCAAAGCATCTCCATCAGATATGAACTTATGCAGAGTAGTCATGACTATGCAAACAGGTCTGCTCCTGAAATCTTTTCCCCTAGCTCATCACTAGATATCAGGGGAGAATTAATTTAGACCCCATTTATACACATTTCTTTACTTAGCATCCCAAAGCCACAACACCTCAGACAATGATCTCAACAGGTCATATAAGAAAAGCAGAATTGTGCTGGGTCAGTATTTTTATGAGTATATGGAATAAACAGATGCTGAGAACTCAGTGGATGGAGATCTCCCCTTTGGGACAGTAACCTAACTTATAGTTAGGTGACAGACCTGTGTTATACAGGAGATCAGACTAGATGATCACAGTGGTCATTCTAGCCTTGGAATCTATGAATGAGGTAAAAATCCATGCCATTTCCACAAGAGTAGCCAGTGTTGAGCAATTTTTCCCCAGTAATTTCAAAGTTCAAAGTAATTTCAGAGAAACATGGTTAATAACACTTTCCAAACTTTTTGTGGTATTGTGAAGATTAGTTAGTTAACTGGCCAAGTCCCTGCCAGTTTCTGCTCAATTAAAACTTTTCTTCAAGTTAATGGGAGATTTTTTAAGAGAGACCTGAGTAAAAACTGAGTAAGGACTCGAGGCTAAATATATTTAGGTATCCAAAAATGAAGATAGTTCTAAGTGAGTTAGACATCCATCTCCCATTAGCTTTCACTTTGTAAGTGCCCCTTTAGGTGTCTAAGTCCTACATTTAGGCACTCCTGAGATCTTCAAAACTTTTGCTCAGTTGCCAGCTAAATCTGAAGCTGCCTAAAATCTCTAAGCACTTGAGTTTCCACTGTTAAAGTTCCCTAGCCACCTAAGTTTCTACCAGTGAGGATGTACACAAAGCTTCAATCTAGAGACAGATCTCTCATCTCATGCCTAACCCGTAGAAGAATCCTCAGATTAGGAGTTCTACCAATCTCGCCTGTGGGGCCTAATGCCTGGTGTTCTCAGACTATGCCTAAACCTATATAAGACAGTCAGGGCTCGGGGACAGGAGGCAGGCACAATCTCCTTTATAACCTTTATCCCAGTGGTTGAGGTACTCACCTAGAATGTGGCCTAACCACACTAGTGTGGGTCTCTCTCACTTTCAGTTATTGAAGGTGTTACACTAGGTATAAATAATGTAATACGCATTAGGCCAGAGAGTCAGAATGACTCTATAGGCCAGTGGTTAGGGTAATTCAGCTGAGAAGTAGAAACCTAAATTTGAATTCCTGCTCCACATCAAAGGGTTGTATGGGAGTACTGAACCAGGATCTTCCATATCCTGGGTTAGGCCTGCTTCTTAAACAATAAGCTGTTAATTAATTGACACCTTTCCCACACTTAACTGTAGTTGTTTACTCTTTACAATGCTTTCCTCATGCATACAGGTACCTTTAATCAATACACTTTAATGATTCAGCTCCATATTGTAATATTTTAGCTTTTTCATAGTCTGCTAACTGAGCTGCACAGTTTGATGACTCAAATGCCTACTTCACAGATCCAGCTGTATACTTTGATGCTACAGCTGTTGACTTTATAAATATATTACCAATAATGCTGTCTGATTTGTCAGTTGGGCTGCTTACGTTCATAATTTAACTCACAATATTCTACACTAGATTATTCAGACAGCAATTTCATTGACTTGAGTTTTGTATTTTAGGTAGAATTTTTCATAGTCTGCTGATTCATTGCATTCATTTATCACACACTCAAAAGAATTTGATAGAGAATTTAAAAGTTCATTTCTTGCTGTGTGCTTAGAATCTTGGAAAATCTATCTGTCTATCTATCTATGATTTCTAGTCTACCCTTGATAGTTGCAGTACCAACAGAAGTAAGATAATAGTATAGGAAATTAGGTACATTTTCCAATATATTATACATATTGTCACAGCTAGGCTGATATATAAATTAAGACCTTGATCCTGCAATGAATGTCCCATAAACAAACACCTGAGTTTGCATAGAGCTCCACTATCTTCAGTGGTGCACTGTATGAAGGGATCTTTGCTGGATAAGAGCCTAAAACATGAATTACAAGATAATGTATGACAGAGGGCAGTGCCATATGTTTATGTTCTGAGCCCTTCACTAGAGAAGGAAAGCCATGATTTCCATCCAGAGTTAGTTTTGTGGTGCCCTATTTATCTGTACAAGATCACAGAATGTAAAATATGGATTACCTTTAAATGCTCAAGAGAGGTTGACAGTACCCTTTACAAGGGATATGCCTTCAACTTTGGAAATTACATGCTGCAACTGAAATAAGCAACTTAATCTGAAAATTTATAAAAAATTATTCGTATGAATACCTCCTGAATTCAAATAAGATTTAAATTTTGCTCTCAGTTACATCCAGGAAATCATCTCCTGCCCCACTAAAGAAAATAACATATGGAATTGAAATAAAAAATTAATCTAAAGTAGAAGGAACAAAGAAAAGCTCCATATTAAAACTGGGGACTTAATATTTTGTGTATTTATTGTGCCCGTTATAAAATAAGTTATTAACATAAAAGTATAAATTGACAACAAAGAAACATGCTGCGTACACTTTCACTAACAACCAAGAAAACAACCCTATCACATGAATGCTATCAGAAGAGGACTATGCCAAAGGGTAGAACTTACTGTTCCTAATCAAGAATTTGATTTTTTTTGTTTAACTTTAGCTTAACACAATTAAGCACCAATCAAATAATCAATCACAGGGGCATATGTAATCAAAGGAGAAACTTCAGAAACTTCATTCCCATTTCCCCTAATGAGGTCATCATATCAGTTCTCAATTTATAAATCTTGTGAATTACAAATAAACTATACATAGCCCCCAAACACACAGATCTCACTCTCTCTCACACACACATACATACACACAAAATAATAGAGCAGCAATCATAGAAAACCATAAGAATTTATGCCTCCTTAATAATTTTTTCTCATAAAGGCAGTATTAAAAAACTTCAAGTACACAGCGCAATCAGTGTATATGTAAATGCAACTACTAAAATATGCAACATAATCAGTAAAGTATGCACAGATTCAACCATTGGAGTATGCAGCTGTTTCTGTGATAAATATCAACGTATGAAACTTGAGACATAATAAAAGAAAAATACAGAGTATCAAATATCCAATCTTTCAAACCATTATATACAGATTGGCCAGTAGCATAAGCAATGGTGTGACTTGCAGAGCCAGCTAAATCAATGAAATTCATAGGTCAGTCAAGAAATCATACAGCTTAATCACACTTCACAGCTTCATTGCCAGGGAACCATGGATGCAAATTAACTAAAGGATGTTCACAAGCCCTTATTTTCAGATTCTGCTCAACGGAGAAAATTGCACTATCACTTTAAATTTGATTCTTGCTCTGTATTCAGAGCCTTGTTTTGGATGATTTTCCTGACCCTCTGGGTTGGTCTCCCCCTCATCCTTTAATCATTTATTTAATTGTGGCAAAAGTTAGTCATTAATTCTGTAGAAGGCTAAGATTTGGGGGTGTTATTTTTACTTACAGAAGGATGATTTTCAGATTAAGCAAAAAACCCCCAAACATTAAGTTTTAACCCCTAACAGTCAAGCATAAAATTTGAGTATGAAAGTATGGAACTTCTTTTTCTGAGCTAGTAAAATGTGTATCTACTAAGTGTTTTGATTTAATTGGCACACCTCTTAGGCAAAATGTATCTGGATTTTTCCAATCACATAGAAATGATAAAAAGGGATAGCAGTTCCACATCTGACATTCTTAATCACATCATAATATTTTATGAGCACTTTTATAACCCATATGTTGTACTGTTTTGTCTTTCTGTTAAACTGACTTGCCTACATAAGCTAAACCAGTAACAAATGATAACATCCTGCAAAGACTTATGCATGTCCTTAACTTTAAAAGACATGCCTAAATCTTTGCAGGATTGGGAACTCATTTTCTATTTACTGGGCACCCATTTGCCTGTGATTATGAGAACGGCTGAGGCACTAATAAATGGCAAAACTACTATATCAAATTTGGCTTTGCAAGCAGTTACCTGTGAAAAAGAGTAAGTCCTAGTATTACATCATTGAAAGTAATTGTGCTTTTGCCATTTAGTTTAATGGGAGTAAGATCATAGACTTTGCAAATCTACCCCTAAGGTATTTAGATCCTAAAGATGCATATTGGCATCTAATGGGATTTTCAAAAGTTTAGATACCTGACTCCCATTGTAATCAATAGGAATTAGGCACTTAACCTGCTTAGGCCCTTTTGAAAATACCACTGACCATCTATCTACATTTTTAGGCAACACATATCTTTGAAAATCTGGCCTATAAGTGTCTGAAAATCTCAAGAGCTATTATACTGATAGTATGCACAATCTGCATCTTTGAATATTTGTAAAATTGAATCCAGTATGAAACCTCTCCCTATTCAATAGTATACAGACTGAAAATGGTGAAGTCCTTTCAACTCAGGGGAAAAAATGAATTTTCTCCAGTGGATTATTGCCATTTTAAGATAGAAATGTCATCAGTTAACAATGGAAACAGCTTTTTTACTGTATTTTTTTAACATTTCAGAAAAGTTTCAAAATTATATATTTTTTAAAAAAGTATGCTTATAATTCTGTATAAAATTCTCTTTCACAATCAAAAATCTAATAATGAAACATTAAGATTTGATATAACATTTTAATTAGATTTCTTGGTAAAGCTACTTTATAATTACTTCTTTATTGGCAACTGCTTTCTAAGGCTCTGATCCCACAATGAAATTCAGAGGAAGGCCCCTGAAACTGCGTAGAGCCCCTCTGAAAATAATGGGATTCTGTATGTGCGCAAAGACCTGTGGCCAGTCAGAGCATCTTTTAAGATTTGGGCCTAAGTTTAAAAAGCTTCGAGGGCATAGGGATATAAGAGTTACCATGCTGTATTTCACTTAGTGTCAAAGAGTGAAAAATGTTCATCTAATCATTTTTATCAATATTTCACTATTTGTCACTTTATATGTATCAGGGATTTCTTTTTTGTAGGCTTCTACCTCTCCAACTTATTTGGATGATGATTATAATAATACAAGGGACACAATGGGCACAAAATCCTCTCACTCTCTATAGTATACATGATATGATATATATTTACATCTGCAGGAATCTCCAGACTAATTTATTCCTGGAATTTCTTGATTGATGTAGGGTAGGCTGACTCATTCACTTACAGCTACATCTGAGTAATCCTTCCTACATTTTGTATGGGAAAATTATTTCTGGTAACTTTATAAATCTTACCTGTTCCTAGAAGGAGTACACAAAATGTGCTTGATCCAACTATTATTAGGGCTCCAGGTTTGTCATAAAAATGTTACTGATACCATGATTTTTCAGATGTCTGTGACTTTGCTTTGTATCCACATCTGAAGTCAGGGCAGACCAGATCCTCTCACACCTACCTGTGGGAGTGGGACCTGACCCCTGCCCACATGACCCCACTTTAAATGGCGATCCCATTATTTTACACATCATTGCCCCCTAAAGCTGTGACTGTTACTAAATTTACCATGACTGCTTCATGATTTTTGCTTTAAAAATGCCATGACAAATCTGCACCCCTAATTATAAACACATTAAGTTACTCTGTGTGAAGCATTATGAAACTGTAACAAATCTATAGTTCATCTATTCTAGTATCCTCTTTTTGACAGTGGCCAGTACAAGATGCTTCAGAATAAGGTGCAAGAAACCTTGTGTGGACACTGAGACACCTCTTTCTAAAGTACTTATATGGCTCCCTTAACTATGGTATCTTAATTTTATCCTCACAGCACAGATGTATAGTGGGGCAATGCTCTTATTCCCATTTGAAAGACAGAGTAGTGAGGCTCAGAGAATCTAAGGCCCAGATCCACAAAGGTATTTAGGTATCACTGTCTTCACAAAACCTCCACCGGGTTGCCACCTAACCCTGCAGGCATCTAAACTCACTAGGTGCCTACATTTTTCTGTTTGTTTTGAAAGTTCCCTAGATACCTAAGTTTCTGCCCTAAGGTATGCACATAGCACCTAATTCTAGGAGCCTGAATGCTTTTATCCTGCCCAAACAGGGAAAGAATGTCTTACACGTGGGGCCCAATCCAGTAGACATGGTCAGAGGCTACCTTCTGGACCTATTCAAAATCTGGGGGTGTAGAGCCCACCTTGTAACTTTTAGCATAATGATTAGAGCACTCACATTGATGTGGAAGACCTAGCTTCAATTCTCCTCTCTGTCTCATGGGGAGAAAGAATTTGGCTAAATACTGAAAGTACCGTTCTTTGGGCTGGATGCATAGCAAGTGAGAATGACACTCTAACCTGGTGATTAGGACATCCATCTGGGAGGTGGGAGACCCAGGCTCCAGTTTTCTTGCCCCAGTGACTCTAATTATTTATACACAGAGGAACAGCTTGAACAGAAGAAACAGAGGAAGCCAACCCCTCCATTCCACCCTAATCATAATATCCCATATCTCAGTGGCTAGAGCACTCTTTTGAAAGGTTGGAGAGCCATGTACAAATCCTTTTTTCCCTGTGCCTGATCACCCTCAATACATTATAACTCAGAAGATACTCCAAGTTTTTCAATATTGATTCAAAGTTTGGAGGGCTGTTTTTTATATATATATATATATACATATATATTATATGTGTATATATATATATATAAACAGTTTAAGTACCCAAACATTCAAATCCTTATCCAAAGCATATCCAAATTAGCTCTTTCTAAACACTGGACTTGAAAAGTGGTGAGAATATATTTTATGCAAAACACATCTGTTAGTTCTTGTTCTTAGTTCAGTTGGAAATAGTACAAGAATCCTGTTACTGTTGCAAGAAACTTACTTCTCGGCTTACCTGAAACTCAGATGTAAAATACTTATGAAAAGAGTGATTTTTATGAACTCCTAGCAAGTTTTGTCAAAGTTAAACTACAATTCAGGGTGAAGGTTCACGTTTGTTATATGAACTTCTTCCATCTTCAAAATTAGGCTGGAAATAAGGACAGGGTGTTTGTGGGGTTTTTTTTTGTTTGTTTTTTTGTGTAGGGTTGTTGACAAGATTTCTGGTAATTGCTGTTTCTAGTCATATTTAGAATACTGCTAATTCAGATGTTCTAGAATTTCAACGAACAGTCTGGATGGAAGGATGACTCCTGGCCAAACCTAAAAATGCAGAAGAATACAAAATAATAATAATAATAATGGTTGTGATATGGGTGGGAATTTATAAAAAATAAAATAATAATAAATCCAAATATGTTGTTTGACTCATGGAGAAAGGTTTGACCCTTTCCTTTTTTTAAGGTGCATACTGTTCCCTACACCCTAAATTTTATTTGTTTCCATTTAAGAAATACAAAATGCATCAAAACATGTATACACCATGCACATAAAAGGCCTGGTTTCTTTTATTTAATCAGTTTAACTCTAGGTCTACAGTACATCCGTTGAACCACACTAGCAGTGCGAAGATTGTACAAAACTGCCTTAAATAGACAGTTAAAGACTTTTTCCAGCTTGGAGGAATTCCAGGGTGATGTAGTGATGACCCAGCCTGCTCTGTGTCAGCATAATGACCTCTAAGAAATTGCTCCAAGGCAGCAAAAGACTTGGAGTATCCTCAAAGTTGCTCTGATTTATTCAGAACTGATTCTCTCAGAAATTAGGGAGAACAAAGATGGTGTACGACCAACATTTTGCTTCCTTTGTGTCTTGTGTTCATCTGAACCCAAGAATCAGGATCCCCTGATTTCAGCAGTTAGGCTAGTAAACCACAATTAGAAAACAAATAAATAAATAATTATGTACAATGTTTAAATGGGAAGTTTATCAAACCCCTTACAACAGTTAATTTCTTTTCCTGCCAACTCTTGCCAGTAGTGAGATGGACTATCCATCATAGAGTTAAAGATTCCTGAAGAAAAATGCTCAAAAGTCTCCCTGGAATGAATTGTTGGTGCCACCTGAATGTGTTGTTTACTGATTTGCAGGTAGAGGGCACTTCTTCTCCTTCTTTCTTATGGATTGAGTAGGTAGCAACAACTATAAATGTATGTCTAAATTTGACAGCCAGCACATTGCTGCAGTAGCAAGCTGGTGAATGTCCTTCAGGCCCCCATCAAAAGAAGGAAGGTGACATTCAGATATGATGTGCTCTATCATTTGAGCCTGGTGACCACAGTCACATAGAGGTGTTTGCTTCATTTTACATTATAGAGCGATTGTACACATCTCCCATGAGATGTCCTAATGTGATTCAGTCTGCACCAGTATTCTGATATAAATCAAAACCTGGTAGTTCCTCAATAGCATCAGTGATTAGCCATTTGTTTTAAGTGGTCAAAGAGAGCCATGTAACTCTCCATTAAATCTCAGCTTCAAAGTTGGGTGCAAGGATCTTGATACAGTTCCATGGAGGGTTGCAGTATTTTGATCTCATTTTTGGCAGTTTCAGCAGGCCATGATGCAGTAGGATCTTCATATTTGCATTGGCATGATTAAGAAAGTGAGATGTTTGAGCAGCTTTTCTAATCTGTTGAGGCTGGATATGCGATAGGACTTGGACCCAGTCAGCTGGGGAGATTTGAGCGAGCCCGACACTATGCACATAGCATTATTAAGTTGAATGTCAAGGAGTTTAGTGTGACTTCTATGAAACCATACTGGTGCACAATATTCATCTTCAGAATATACCATGGCAATTGTTGCAGTTCGTAAGGTCTGTGGACTGGAGTCCCATGACATCCTAGCCAATTTTCTGATAAGAACAACAGAAGAACTGACCTTATCATGGGTATTCTGGAGATGTTGTTGAAAGGTCAAACTCTGGTCCAGTGTAACACCAAGATACTTTGGAATAACTTTGTGGCTGATGCTCTCACCACAGAACTTCACATCAAGTTTGGTATTAGCAATTTTATTGTTCATATGGAAAGCAGTGACATGGATTTTTTTTTATTAGGCCTAAGTTTCCAGCATTCGATATAATCGGCCATCGTGCTAAGATCTCAGGTTAGGGTGCAGCTGATGGTATGGAGACTTGTAAGCCAAACATTTAGGGCAATATCTACATACACGAATTTCCTTGACTCTTTCACTGGTCGATCCGTGGTGTATAGATTAAGAAGTGCTGCGGCCAGGAAAGAGTCCTGAGGGATGCCCGAATTAAGAGTTCTTGGTCTATTGATCTGGCCATTAAGATGTATCTTAAAGTGGCAGTTCCCAGTCATTGCCTCCAAGAGGTGGATTTTTTGCCAGCAGTCAATGACACGGAAGACATTGAGGAGAAGAATCTGTCTCCAGAGAGTGTTGTATGCCGAGGACAGAGCAACAAGGGCAATTCCTGTCTTCAACTTACATTGGAATCCTGCTTTAAGGTGGGTGGTAAACAAAACTACTTTGTCACAGCAGTTCTTCTTCGGGTGAAATCCTTCCTGCTCCACTAGGAGGATGTCTTCAATAATATCAGCCAGATGGCGGAGCAGCACCCCTTCCATGAGCATGCTGGTGGTTGACAAGAGAGATGGCAATAGTTGGCTGTGTCCTCCAGGCTTCATTAGGGCAATCACTGTTTCCTATCACCAGCTTGTTGGCACTTCTCCAGTTCTATGCATGGCAGTAAAATGCACCACCAGTCATTCCTGTCACAGTCTCCTCAGATTCTTGAGAAACTCTGCAGGAATTCATCAACCCCTACAGTTTTCTGGCTTTTGGTTTCCAACAGTGCAACACTGATCTCCTCAACAGAATACGGGGAAGAGAGTGGGGATTCCTCAGGGCATTGTTGAAGGTTTATGTGGAGTTCCCACTGACCTCCTGGCGTGTAATCTTGTCTGTCGGTGTCTTGCTGTTAAAAAGAAGATGAGAGGCAACAGTATTTGCTGTCACCTTAGCTGAGCATTGCATTACTAGCTGGAATCCTCCAAGTTACTGCAAAAGAGCCCAGGCATTACAGCTTAAAGGTGAAATCAAGGCTTTCAAGGAACTCTTTCCACCTCTCCAAGCATGCCAAATTAAAGGACTCAAGCAGTGCAGGGGCTTTATCGGAGTTGCCACTCTTTTCATATTTCCTCAGGAGAGACAGATTCTTTTGTCCAGCAGGCTGAAAACCAAAAGCCAGTTGAAAACCTGCGGTGACCACATGGTATGTACTTTGTGGTTGATTTTTGAATGTTTGTAAAATGACTGAAGTTTCTAGCTATCAGTTTGAGCCATGGGATCTGAGATTCTGTTTCTGAAGTGTGGGTGTTTGGGGAGGGTGGCAGTCAGCCTTGTGGAAATTCCAACGTGGCTTTGGCACAGACTGCAGAAGAGGCACTTCCAGGCCAATCTGGAGGATGATTTGACAATTTATCTATGCGGGAAGTGACTCAGGATGTTCTTCTTGTGGCCACTGGGACACCTGCACTCTTATGGGTCATAAAATACAGGTCAGGGTTGTGATCTATTATCCACCTCACAGACCAAAAAGATCCAGGTTGCTTTGAATCGTAGAGCAGGGGAGGTCTTCAAGGGAGGACCGTTCTGTGATCTGCTCCCCGGCTGTGTAATTTGAGCAGTATCCCAATCTTTGTGATGGCTGTTAACGTCACCTATACAGATGGCTGAAAGAGGAAGTGAAGGTAAGTTGGGATCAGCTCACATGTTAGGTGGCTTATACATGTTTACTATAATGATGTCCCTAATTCTAATTGTGTTTGATCTCTCTTCCACTGGTCAATCATTTTTCCAAAACTTCCACATCAGCTAACCCATTTCACATGTACGCTACTAACCCATGTTTTAGAAGGCTGACATCAGAAATTTTGGTATAGCCATAGATTTCATGTCTGGAAGCTTTATCTTCTTCTTTCACGAGTGTTTCTTGGAGAGCCACAATGACAATGTGCAACAAAGAGTCCTGTGGCACCTTAAAGAGTAACAAAAGTATTGAAGCATAAGCTTTTGTGGATTAGTACCCGCTTCGTCAGATGCACAGTATCAATGTGATGGTCTTTGGGGATCCTCGAGAGGTAATCCACTTTTTCCCTGGACATCTCTTCTACATTAAGTTGGTATATTCAGAGGACTGGCCCAACTGTTATTTTTTTGGTCCTTGAAAGGGCAGTTTGAGGAAGTATAGTCATTTCTACATTCACTGGGAGGTCAATAAAATGAAGTTCAGTGACCAGTTGACAATATTGGTATGTTGGTGGATTTGCCCAAAACACAGAGCACAAAAAACACCAGCACTTAACAGAAGCACAATGTGAAAGTTACTTCACATGGTAGAGGGCACTGAGGAAATTCCTAAGGTGCTGAGAAGGACTAGTCTCAAATTTATTCCACCAGATAAGAGAATTACCACAACTCATTTATATAGTCTAAGATGTAATGTGCCTTATATAATATTTGATATTGAAGATGTGATTTGCAAAGTAAGGTTCTTTAACTGAGCAGATGAGGTTACTATTTCTTGAATGTTAGGACTCCAGTGTCCCTTTCCATTGTCACTAAAACGGAGGGAATTTTTTCCCCACTAATTCTGCTTAATGGGGTATTTTCCAATAATGAGAAGTCCCATTATATTTTTCCCCCCCGACTCATGAGAATGTTTTAGCTGGAAGTGGTATGAAGGGACTAATAAGGGGAGTGTAATACATGTTACCTTTTTATTTGATCTATAAACATTAGTGCTCCTTGTTGTACCAGCTGGCTACTCTCTGGATGCTTGCCTTTGCCCAATTATTTTGATATATTCTCTACATAGCCAACGGGGAGGAGGGGAATAATGTGTTACTCTGTATTGAGGAAAGCAGGAATGGAAAATATTGATCCCACCCCCACCCCCCGCCCCAACAAATATCTGCCATATCTCAAGTGTATGTATCATAAATGTCTTTGTAACCATCTGTTCCTGAAATAGAGAAGAAAAAGCATGTCTCTGAAAAGCAAAATCATGCATCTCACACCTACAGTATTACAAGCCTTTAGGGGAGCCAACAAAGTAGTAGATAATGGAAAACTAGTAGATACAATTTAGTTGGATGCTCAGAAAACCTTTTATAAAACCCCTCATATAAAGGTAATTAGAAAACTATGTGGCCAGTGGGTGAGAGGGGTTGCAAACTGTCAAGAAATAGAACACAAAGAGTTGTAATAAATGCTCAGTTCTCTGTGTGGAATAAAATTAATAATAAAGCTGTTTCCTCCCACCCCCATGAAAATTTCAACAACAAAAAATTTAACAAATTTTTGTTTGTTTGTTTGTTTCAAAATTTTCCATTGCAAATTTCAGTTGCTTGGCAAAATAACAAAACCTGAAGTATTTAAGCTGAAAACCCAAACACTTAGATTAAAAATGGTAGCATCCCACCTTATAAGAGAGCTTAATGCTCTCATTCTCTTCTGTGAGGTGGAATTTCTGGCCACACAGCATCTCCCATAAAGGTTGATGAGAGGACTTGACTGTCTGCTGATGTTTGATCGAAAGCCACACCATCTGATCTATAGAAAAAGTGGTCCTTCTTCCATGTCAGTTTGGACATTACTTGTAGCTTCTCTTGGACTTCTCTAGATGGATTTTCAGGTCATTTTGGGTCCAATGGATCTGTTGCACCCAGTCTAAGGCTGCTGGGTTGGAGATGGATAGAGTTAGTTCTGGGTAAAATTGAGGGTGGAACCCATGGTTTAAAAAAATGGGTGGTGCTCTTGTTCCAGGTTACTTTATATGAACTCAATGTGGGGTAGTACTGAGTACCAGTCATCCTGGTGGTAGTTTATAAAGCACATAGGTAATATTCCAAAGTTTTGTTTGTTTTCTCTGCTTGACCATTTGACTGCAGGTGATAGATAGAGGCGAGACAGAAGTGAATGCCCAACATACAGAGGACTTCACACCAGATAAATTATCTGAAGCCGGATAAGCAGGAGATAATTTGTGACTGCAAATCATAGATAATGCACCGTGGGAGGCTGTGGAGGCAGGGAACCTGATCCACCCAGAGCCAAACGGTTTCCTGGGAGGAGGACAGGCCAATGCAGGGTATGAATAAGGCCATTATGGTGAGATGGTCAACCATAGTCAGGATGGTCATGAAACTGTTGGACTTGGATAACTCTGCTAAGTAATCTAGGACAATAACTGCCCATGGGTTAGATGGAGTCTCCAGAGGTTGCAAGAGGCTGAGTGGTTTGTTATGCAATATCTTGGAGTGGGCAAACACATTACAAGATGCAGCATGGGCCTGCTCTGTTCCTTTCAGGAAAAGAGACAAGAAATTAGGGACTGGTTTTTGAATTTGCCAAAATGTTTTGTCAGGGGTCTATTGTCCCATACTTCCAAAGACGTTATTGTTGGAGATCTAGGAGGAACATATATGCCCCCTTTCACATAGGTTATCACATCTCAGATGTCAGAAGGTTCCATATTTATGGCTTCCTGCTCATCAGAAGGGATCCTGGGAGCTGAGGTTGATTGCATCTGGGCAAGCAGGTCCTGGCAGGGGGATGCACCCATGAAGTTATGAGGTTTACGAATATTTGATGGTTTGGAGTTCGAGCTCATCACATCAGCATAGATTTCTCCCTTCTGGGACAGAGCATTGGCTTTGCTATTTTTGGTTCCTGGATGATTACAAAACTGTAACAAGAAAAAAATAAAGCAGAGTTTACCTGAGCTGGTGCTGGTTGAGGGCATTGACCTTAAACAAATATTCTAAATTCTTATGATTTGTGTATACTCAGACAGGGTACCAGGCCCTTTCCACATAGTGGTATTCATGAAGTCTTAAAATTTAGAATGGTCATTTATGAAATTCTCTAGTAGGAGCACAACAGGTCCTGGCTCAGGAGATGATGCATCCAATAGGGCTCAGAACACATTGTTCTTTGCACAGTGTTGAAGGATGTGTCTGTGCAGTGCCTGATTCTCAGCAACTAGCTATTCAATCTAACTTGCGTGTCTTGCTTGTCTGTCAGGAAGTGGGTCAACTGCTCATGGAACATCAGCACTCAGTGGGATAGGGGGAACTCCACTGGGTCCATACCTGGCTTAACCCCACTCAAAGGGGTTAGTAGTCTGAGTAAATAGTTGTAGACTGTGACATAATCAGTCATACCTAGTGGTCAGAGAAGTGGTGGTCAGGAGCAAGGAACCAGTGGTAAGAGAGGGAGAAAGTGTTATGTTCAGAGCCAGAGTCAGTCAGGAATCAAGCCAATGGTTAGAGTTGGAATCAGTAGCCAGGGGTCAGGTGTAGAAGCAGGGATGTGAGAAAAGGCAGGATGGCAGGAACCAGGAACAGCACCAGAAAGCAGGAATAAGGCAGGGGTCAGGAATCAGGTGAGAAGGAAGGGTTGATGTAGCAACCTGCTGGAGATTCACCTCATTCCTCAGACACCTTCTTTTGCCTCCTTCTGGCATAAATAGTGAATCTGAGCCAATGGGAGAGGCTGGAGGTCTCCTCCAATTGGGAGTTTTCTGGGTGGTGCCTCTGGGTGGTGCCACCTGCCCACACTCCCTGCTGATACCAGCAAGCTGCCAGGTGGTGGCTGCCTGGGGATTCATATCTGAGATCTTTAACCTCCACAGAAATACTCCCTCTAAAAGCTTAAGTGTGTCATAATTGACAATACTGACATTGAAGTATTTGATTTGTCACTCTTCTCCATTGTTTTTCTGTTTACAACCAAAGAGACTTTTGAGAAAAAAATGGAAAGACTAACTAATCAAAACTCAGGTCATAAAATAGGAGAGTATCTAAGTTACCTGTAAGCTGTGCAGTGTGTGGCAACCCATTTAGTGCCACACAGATGCTCAGAGAACCTACTTGGGGACCTGCTGCAGCCAGGGGCCAGCTGTAGGAGAGGCGCCCATGCCACAGCTCCCACCTATGCCAGTCCCCACCCTGCTGCAGGATCCCTGGCCCCAACTCAGCCTGCGGCCTGGACCTGCCATGGTCAGGGTGCCTGGAACTGCCAGGGCAGCGCGGCCAGGGTGGCACAGCTGGAGTGCCTGGACCCAGCCTTGGCCAGGGCAGCCCTCTCCTGGCCCAGACCTGCTGGGGCTAGGGGCGGGGTGCCTATCCTGTGGCACCAGCCACAGAGATCCAAAAGTGGGGGGGCCTCCCCTCCCCACCAGCCCAGGTGCTGCTGCAGAGAGAGAGTGAGCTGAGGAGAGTCCTCTCTTCGCACCATAGCCCGGAGCACCCTCCTGCATCTCAAATCACTCATCCCTGGTCCCATCCCAGAGCTTGCAACCCCAGCTGGAGCCCTCACACCCTGCACCCAACCCTCTACCCCAGCTCTGAGCCCCTCATCCACGGCCCCACTCCAGAGCCCTCACAGCCCTGCCCCCCAATCCTCACTGGAGAGCATACACCTATCTTTCATAAATTAATTTTGGAATACCAATTTAGCTGTCTTAGACACAGGACAAAGATGATGGTAAGAACAGAAAAGGGAATATCATCAGTTCTTTTGACTATGATTCTAAATTTTATTTTTTATATTGAAATCAGTAATACTGATAGCCAGAGTATATACACTCCAAATATATTGATTTGTTGTCCTGTCCTGTAGTGCTTCCTCAAGTAAAATCCTTCATTGCTGATGATTTCTTGGTTCCCAACTTGTACAATGAAAAAAGAAAACTTGCAAGTACATAATAGAGGCAGTTTTGCTTCTGGCCTCCATCTGGCCCAGTAACATATCTATATCTATCTAGGTCTGTGATGTTTGGAACAGTAGATGTGCTTAGATTCATAACTACTTATTTATTTATATAGCACCATTTAGTTGCTAGGTGCTTTGTACAAAAAATTAAGACACAGTTTCTGCCCTGAAAAAGTTGCTGATAAGTGGAAAGTTCAAGTAATCCTTACACATATGAATAGTCATATTGAATACAGAAAATATTGGACAACACTTGACAATAGATAAAGGACAAACAGAAGGGGTGGTAATGTGGAAATAGAGGACAACGGTACCCTAAATAATATTCTTGTGGACATCACCCCTTGAACAATTCTAATAGAAAATGTGCCATCAGACCATGCATGCATTAAAAAGTTATTATATATAACATTATTCAGCTTGCTGAATTGGCACTCAGAAAAGGAGAACTGGATGGATGAAACCCTCACTCTATTGAACCCTAAATGAGATTTCATCCAATATTCTTAATTTCACTGAAATCTCACAAAAGTACAATATTTTTAATTGACTTTGTTATCCAGTTTTAATACTGGGAACTAGCCTTTCACTATGTTGAAAACTAGGAGAAATCAAAGATTTTATTTAGCGTTATTTATTAGCAGAACAATGGTTTTCTACTATTTGAGGCCAGATCTTCAGTTGGTGTAAATGGATGTCGCTCCACTGATTCCAGTGCAATTGTATTGATTTATACCACCTCAGGAGCTTATTGTCTATTAACGTTAATTTGCCTTATGGTAAGAAAAGTTTTAGCAAAACACATATTAACGGGAGTTGTTTGGTTTATAAAATTATTGCTTATTACCTGAAGTTTTGGACAGGTATTTGGCACTTTTGTTTAGTCTGTGAGCCAACAGCTTTCCATTAACAGCTTCAGTTTAAATAATTAGATGGAGACTAGCAGGATGGAATATATGTCAGAAGGCATAAACACAGAATAATAATTGTGTGAAATAATAATAGTTTAAACTGTATATGCATGACAAAAGAAGAAGAAGATGATTTTTATTCTTCTGTTAACATAAAGTATAAAAATTGCATATATTTGTAGTTTAAGTTTGTAGATCATATTTGATTTATGGGGTTCTTTTATTTGTTAGTTTATCTATGAATGTTTTTGATGGGGTGGTTATTTTCATTTATTTCCTGGTTAGTTTTAGAGTCTGGTTGACTTATAGTTCTGTTTGTCTTTCCTTTATTTAATTGCTGTTCCATTTTCTGTAGGTTACTTCTACAATTTTGTTGATATATAAATATCATGCACTATTAATGGTATGTTAA
The DNA here is from genome assembly GCA_007922305.1 of Dermatemys mawii. Classification (NCBI taxonomy): domain Eukaryota; kingdom Metazoa; phylum Chordata; order Testudines; family Dermatemydidae; genus Dermatemys; species Dermatemys mawii. The sequence goes on from ML677348.1 coordinate 43,525,845, forward strand.
ATAAAAATTATTCTTTTGCTAAAACTACTCAAATGAAGTTTTCATGATATTTCTTAGGTATGAAAGATTGTACTGTTTCTGTGTACTTGAAATAGGGGAAGGAATATGAATATTTCAGTAGCAGGGCTGGCTCCAGGCACTAGCTGAGCAAACTCATGCTTGGGCGGCAGATTATAAGGGGCAGCATTCCGTCTAATCCTTTTTCTTTTCTTTTCTTTTTGCCTCGCCGCTCTGGCTGCCCTTTTGTTTTTTCCCTTGGGGCAGCAAAAAAGCCAGAGCCGTCCCTGTTCAGTAGATATGGTATAGAGTTCAGAAATATATGCAAATACTCCTTTTTAACTCACTAATCAAATGTAGTGCTATCACTCACTATTCTCAACACTGGATTGTAGCAAATGCATTGCAATCGTCAAAGCCCTGCATTGATTACAATCTTACATAAGAACATAAGAAAGGCCGTACTGGGTCAGACCAAAGGTCCATCTAGCCCAGTATCCTGTCTACCGACAGGGGCCAATGCAAGGTGCCCCAGAGTGAGTGAACCTAACAGGTAAAGATCAAGTGATCTATCTGCTGCCATCCATCACCTCCGTCTGATAAAACAGAGGCTAGGGACACCATTCCTTACCCAGCCTGGCTAATAGCCATTAATGGACTTAACCTCCATGAATTTATCCAGTTCTCTTTTAAACCCTGTTATAGTCCTAGCCTTCACAGCCTCCTCAGGCAAGGAGTTCCACAGGTTGACTGTGCGCTGTGTGAAGAAGAACTTCCTTTTATTTGTTTTAAACCTGTTGCCCACTAATTTCAATGGGTGGCCCCATTATGTTCTCTTATGGAAACAAGTAAATAACTTTTCCTTATTCACTTTCTCCATGCCACTCACAATTTTATATACCTCTATCATATCCCCCCTTAGTCTCCTCTTTTCCAAGCCAAGAAGTCCTAGCTTCTTTAATTTCTCCTCATATGGGACCCATTCCAATCCCCTAATCATTTTAGTTGCCCTTCTCTGAACCTTTTCTAATGCCAGTATATCCTTTTTGAGATGAGGAGACCACATTTGTACACAGTATTCAAGATGTGGGCACACCATGGATTTGTATAAGAGCAATAAGATATTCTCCGTCTTATTCTCTATCCCTTTTTTAATGATTCCTAACATCCTGTTTGCTTTTTTGACTGCTGCTGCACTCTGCATGGACATCTTCAGAGAACTATCCACGATGGCTCCAAGATCTTTTTCCTGATTAGTTGTAGCTAAATTTGCCCCCATCATATTCTTATGTTCCTGTGTTCTTGAATGACATGGAATTAAAGAGACCCCATCTGAAACAAATCTAGATGTAGTCTCTATTTAGAAAGCTCTTATATTTCTTTCTGGATTTTAGTCTAACACCATCTGTGGTACTCAGTGTTACAACACAAGATCTTCCTCAGTCATGGTCCAGACAAAGAAGCCAAGGAATGGACAAGTAATCTACACTTCCACTGCTACTCTTTCAGTAATCAAGCATATGTTCTTTTAATTTAGGTAATACTGATGACCTACAGAGATAAAGAGATAATTTTTCCCCAGGGGTTAGGTGCAAATTGAGTCTATCTTTTGAGGCATGATGAATGGACCACTGCAAATGAGAGAATACTGGAATTCTGAACCAGATGGAACCAATAGCCTGTATCAGTATTAAAATTCTGTATAATGCAGATGCTTACCTTCAGAATAGTCAAACTGATAAAATAAAGCTATAGAAAAGAAAAGTTTTCTGGTCATTAGTACATTAAGAAAAAAATGTGTTTCAATTCATGGAAAAAACTTTTAACCTGTCGCAAACACTCATTTTTTCTGACTAATATAAGCAGTCAGTCTATCAGTTCCACAGTAAGAGTAACAAAATAACCCTTAGTATAAGATCACCTCAACATTTGCAAATGATATTCAGAACGGTCCTTATTTCATATGGTCTCATGATATATGTAAACTTACACTTGTCACCAGTAAGGATGCTCTCAGAATACATTAAAGGCCTGTTTGTGATATTTTGAATATGTATTAAAATCTTGCCCTACACTGCACACCATGAAGTGTGGATAGCATGTGGCTGATGTGCCAAAAAGTGTCAATTAGAAATTATGTTAAGTTTGTGGACATTTATTTTTAAATTTATATTCATAAAGGTAAACCACTAATTAACACTTTTAATTAAAAAAAAGTCCTATTCTGGTTTCTGTAAACCTTTGCAAAATTGCAGGACTAGCCACCTATATGCCTATATTAAGAGAGACTTAACCACCATTAGAGTTCACTACACTTGAAATGATCCTATCCAACATCAGAGGACTTCCCATAAATATCTATAATGTAAGGGTCTCCAAGAGTAAGTGGACTCCCTTCCATACTTAATTATTCTCCATTCTGTTCCTTGAATAAGGGTCAAGAGGTTATCCTTAGATGTCTCTAGCTGTGACCTGCTTTTCTGTCTCCTGATTCTATCACATATTATGTGATGTACAGTTTGTGGGCTTCCTACTAACTCAATTTGTTAAGGCCTCTATGTTATATGTTATGCAGGGCTTTTTTTCTTAGACTCTATAGTTTGCAAATCCTCTTTCAGTAGGACCTTTTAAAATCTTTTCATCTGGCAAAAGCATGCCCTATTAAGCACAAAATAGCATTTTGGTTTTTTGTCCATTAGAGTTTGTAGAACTGTATTACAGCTGTATTATAGTTACTAGAGTTATAGTGCCAATGTATCAAACAGACATCTTCCTGTAGTACACATTTTAGCAATGATGAGTTTCTGCCAACCCTCTAGCAATCCCATATTCAAACTATTCCCCTAGTCTCTTTCCCATTTACCAAAATAGCAACCCAGCATTTGCTTCCTCGACCACTCTCCTATGCTAATCATTCCAGCCTCACTGGATTACTGTACCAATAAAAAGCAGGAAAAATACTAAGGCTCCAGTCAGTACAGAATGCAGCTAATCTGCCTCTTCCATGGAATTCACCATTATGACAGGGTCTGTCAGGCCTTCTCTGTCCCCTAGTGGATGACTTGATGCTCTGACACCCTCTTGCTCAAGGAAAAATCACTCAGGCCAGACTATCAGCAAAACTTAGTCCTCCAGAGACCTAGAAGAACCAGAAAGATACTCTGACCAAAAGGGAGCCACAGGCCAGTTATGAAGGTTTGGCTGCTTCTCAGGGTCAGTGCTAGATGAGACTGGGATGCAGAAGATCCAGCTCTTCTCCTCAGTGCTAGCCCAGAATCCCAAAGCCAGGTGTGGGCCTTGCCCTCAAGTATCGCAGTTCGCCTTTGAAGATTGTTTCTTTAAAGGCACAGATGGACAGATCCCAAGTTTTGTTCTCCTTAGTTAACTGTTTAGAGACTAATGCCGATCTTAAGGCACAGGCCACCTTGCTCTAAGCAGGCAGAAACTTCTCAAGGATTAAAAGAGGGGAGTCTGCAGCACCACATTCCAACGCAGGATTGCTATGGAGCAAATCCACCTTGAACCACTGTCATTAATCTAGTACAGGGATCGGCAACCTGTGGCATGTGACATGCCAGAGTAAGCCCTCTGGCAGGCCAGGATGGTTTGTTTATGTGCCACATTCACAGGTTCGGCCAATTGCAGTCCCCACTGGGTTCAGTTCGCCGCTTCAGGCCAAAGAGAGTTGCAGAAAGTGGTGGCCAGCACATCCCTCAGCCCACACCACTTCCCGCAGCCTCTGTTGTCCTAGAGCGGCAAACCGCAACCAGTGGGAACTGTGATCAGCTGAATCTGCTGATGCAGCAGTTAAACAAATCAGCCCAGCCCACCAGGGGGCTTACCCTGGCGGTCTGCATGCCGAAGGTTACCAATCTAATATCTAGTATTGCTCTTTCCACAGGGTCCCAGGCCACATCTACTCCCGGTTCCAGCATTTGGTCCTGATATTTAAAGTGATCAGCAAATCAGTGACAAGATTTTTATCAGCCTACAGAGACAGGTATGGTCCTCCGGGACAATGCAGCTCACAAAACCCATGATGAAGTGCATGAAAGCCAGAGGTAAAGCATTCTCAACCCAGGCAGTTCAGCTGTGGAATGAGTTTCTAGGAATGTCAGACTAATTCAGAATTTGACCACATGTAGTGTACTCTGCAAGGCCCTCTTTTTTAGAGAAAGTTTAGTTACCATAACTGAAAAGAATAAAAAATAATGCACAATAAATAAATAAAGACACCTTTCGATAGAAAACCAGAATTATATTTTTATCCTAAACAGTTTTCCCATTTGAAAAGTCCTTTTGGGTATGCCCTGCACCATTGAAGTCAATAAGCTTTACCATTGACGTCAACAGGAGCCCTTGGCCCACTGACCGAGCCCTTATTCTGATATGATGTTCACCTGAGACATTTGGCAACAGAGATGTGCATTTTCAAAGGGTTTAAAAGAACTGACCCACAAATCCCCTTGAAAATAGGTCAAGTAAGATCCTCAGGTTAAGATCCTGAGAGATGCTAAGCACTTAGAGCTCCAACTACTGACAAGAATAGTCAAGTACCCTAGCATCTCCAAGGAGGAGCTCAGCACTTCACAGAAGGTCAGGATTTGCTTTTTAAATGCATCTCTTATTTTTGTTTCTTTTAATGCCAAGCTATTTGTAAGACATTTTACTGTATTAGTTGATATTCAGTAAAGTAGCTCTAAAGTGCCTTGGGCAAAGTTGCTCTTTGAAGTAAACACATATACGGTAGATTTTTACCAAAATAGTAACAGGGCAAATTGATGTCAAGATCTATCAGGAAAGATGCTGAAGTTGTCAAAAGGCATATATGATTTCTGATTCCATCATTTTAAAAAGCACCTTTTCATGGATTAAAATCATTTCTAGCCGCCATTCCCCTAATATTGCCAAAAGATAAAAATAAAAACTAAACCCATGTCTCTACATTAATGCATGTAAATGCTAGACCTGCAAACACAAAGCTCAAATTAGGAATATAAAATATCATGGTTGCCTCATTTTTTAATTTTAAAAATTGCCAAATTGTTACATAAAGTGCTGTGTGTGTATATATATAATATAAGGACTTCCTTTCCTTTAAAACTGCTCCATGGGCACCTTAAGGAAAATAATCTATCCAGAAAGGTTTATAAAGCAACAGTCATTATCCTACATCAGCCTAATTAATGGAAATATATTCATTTCACTAAGATTTTAATGAAATGCAATAAAGCTTTTGATCAAGCCTGGGAAACCGCAAAACAGATTTTTTCTTTAAGAAAAAAAGTAAAATATAAGCAGCACTGAAGGCACCAGCCTAAGGGAAAAAAAAAGGTTCTGTTTTGATATAATTATTCTACCCTTTGTATGTTTTTTTAAACATTAGAATAAACATTAATAAAATGAAAAGAATATGCACTCTAGAGCCTTTGCACTGCATATATTGGTATCTTAAAATGTCAAACTAGTGCTGTACATCTAAATAAAAGTTATTAAAGAACACCGTTATGTGCTTGTTAATCACTAGCAGAAATACATGTAGTTCCACTGGGAAACAATCTCATTTTACCAGACAGGTAAATAGTGTAAGACATGTATATGCCTCTTTTCCATAGTTTAAGATTACATTTCCAACAACTTATATGTTTTGCTCCGCATGGGATGAGCTACAAGCAAGAGCTTTCTGAAAGCACAGGAAGTGCAATGCTTAGAGAACTATCATGTTTTACACACACAGTTGTACACAAGAGTGCAAAAATAGACCCGCCAGAATTCTGAGATGGAATTAAAACAAAAAAACAATCAAACAAAAAAAAAGCAACCTCACTCCACTTTGTGTTTTGTGGAAGAATGATAGCTCTTGGGGCACACAAAATGTTGAACTGTTGTAGAAATGAACCTTAGGAAATATTGTGTCATATTTTCAAAGCCTTCTTACGGTCCATTTAAGGAACTCAAATGGCATAAAAAGGACCATAATCCATTTGCAAATCACCATCAGAGAATTCCTCTGGCACAGGACAACATTTTGCTGGCACATGTGTTGCTGCTTGGCCTTGCATCTTTGCCTCTTCTTCCTTTCCTGGCTGGGAATGTATATTGGAGGCAAGAAAGGGCATGTTGAAACTCTTATGCCAATCCTCAACTAGCATAAGGTCCATTAATAACCCTAAGCCAGAGGTATAAACTGGAGCTTCCTGGCAGCAGCTCCAAGTGGTATCAGGCGAGGGATGGTCCTCAAGATTAGGAAGCTAGAATAAGCTCATTCATGTCCACTTTCTCTAATGGACTGCGGGGAATTGTATCACAGAACCTGCTCCACTGACATCAGAAGGAAACTTTGCTTCATTTTCTCCTCTTTCCTTTTCAAAGAAAGTTTTATTTTAACTGTATTTAAAATGACTGAAGTATTCTGCACTATTTACTGATGGTGATCACTCTGGAACCAGTCCAGCAAAGCACTTAAGCACATGGTTAACTTTAACCACATGAGTAGTTTCACTGAAGTCATGAGAGAACAATCCACTGAAGTCATGAGAGAACAATACCATTAATCCTGCTAATATTAAAAAGACCCCCACAAACTTAATTTAAAAATGATTTTGGTTGGAGAAGCATTACATTTTCCTAACACAATTGTACTCACAATTGTCAAGTAATGATATCTCTTTTTACCATACCCTCATGTATATCACATTTGTAATGATGGGGTCAGACTTTTGGGGGCATGTTCCTCAGCTGGTATAAAATGATAATTCACCGCAGCTGAAGACCTGCTCTTTTATCTTCATAAAAAAAAAAAAACCTTACTTTTCCCTCCAACATACCATATATATTAATCTCCTTCACCATAACCAGGAAACCTTAATTATGACCTAATGCTTTCTCCTCAAATGCATAACGCACTATGTACTTAACCTCTCCACATATATCTGAATATTTGCTAATGCTGCTGAGGTATGTTTATGTTTTTGCCCTACACTGTGAAGTAGACTAAAGTGTTTTGTAGAGTGTTTTTCCTTAGTTGAAGGAAGAAGGAAGCACCTTATAAAAATGTGGAATCTGTCACCAATGCCACCAGGAATCATGCTGTGTGGATATTAGAGGATGGTTAAGAGATGCATCATAACTTGACATTTCCATTGCTTTTAAGGGTCTGCATGAGAGAATAGTCACACTTAATGAAACTTAATCCACTTTAAATAAAGTTTTTGCTTATAAATTATTTAATGAGGCTCAATCTCTTTTAAATGAAATGTTTTGTTTATGAATGTATTAATATCATAAGCAGAGCTCACAGGACTGCCAGTTATTAAGGTTGCCCAACACTTCCCATCTTAAGACCATGTTATCAGTTACTTATAACTAGGCTTGAAAGGATTAGATTTTTAATTGATAAATGCCAGTAAACATCTATTTTGCCATAAACACACAAATCAGTGATAAAATTTATAGCCAGACCAAATAAAAAAATGCTTCTTGAGAACTTCTTAGCATTTGATTTATGGATATTTACTTTCTATATTTTGACTTGTGATAATGCCAGTTTGTGTTTTAATAGTTATAACACTATAACTTTTTGAATTCCAGTGTCTACTGACATTAAATAATTACTAATCCTATGAAAATACAAATTGATAAAAATTGAAAACATGCTTTAAAATATATCAATATTAACTGTAACATTTATTTAAAAAAAAAAAAAAAATCTGCCATGCCTACTTATAGCTTTTGCCAAACTTACTGCTTGGGCTGAAATTTTCCAAGATAAGGGTCTGCCTCAGGCTAATTTTTTTTTTTACAGGAAAAAAATCATCTAGAGTTGTTCAGCTACTCTGAGAAAAAGGCAAGGAAAAAATACGTTGTTTTTCCCAGACAAAAGTTTTTGGTGACCTTTCCTTTGAGAAACTATAATACTTCTATGGTTTGGAGCAAGAATTTGAAATTTGCCCAGATTTTGTCAAGTGATAAGCTTTTTAAAAACCATAGTTTGCACATACTCAATAGAAACTTGCTAGATCTTCACAGCTTAAATCTCAGAGATTCCATCAGCTCAGTGCTGAGCAGAGGTCTAAGCTGCTGCAAGCTGGACAAGGCTGGGCACTGGAACAGAGAGCAAGAAACATGTCACTATCCTGTGCAGTGACCTGAAACTACCACCAAACCAGGCAACTGCCTGATTTATATACAATGGAGACAAGAGACAAAACTGGTCGAGAGTATGAGGGAAGTAAATTGAAAATGGAGGAGTGCAGGTGGGGGTAAGGAGATAAGGACTGGTCACTAGTTGTGTGTGTGTGGGGGGAGAGAAACGTGGACTAAAAGCTATGGAAGGAGAAACACTGCTACTGGCTGTTTAAGGAGAGTAAGATGAGGTGGATAAGACTGGGATTGGATGCCTGGCTGTGGTGTGGGGAGACTGGGACTTAATGGGGAGTGTAGGAGAGAGACTGGCACTGGCTAGACAAACAGACTCAGAGCTGGGTGGGGACACAGATTGGATGAGAAACCCCAGGAGGTGGGCACTAGAGTTATAAGGGATGGGTAACATGGATAGCAACTGGAAGCTGAAGGGCAAGAAAGTCAGATGGAGGGTAATTGGGACTGGCTAGGCAAAAGCACTGGGGACAGTAAACCTGAACCAGAGAATGGAAGGCAGAGACAGGAGATTGGGGGAGAAAAGATAAAAGGGATCAGGTTTGGAGAAATTGAGTAGAAGAGTCTGTGTCCACTATAGAACACTCCCCTCCAGACAGTGGAATGGAACTCAAGATCCCTGAGTCTCACCATTTCCAAATACAAGTGTAAAGCCCACTTACCAAGTGTTCCATCACTCTCTAGTGCTGGTTGACACAGAGGATGACCACATACTACCACTGTCACTTGCTTCCTTGGCTCAGATGACGGAAGCTGTTCAGTCTGTCTAAAGATTCCAGCCCTGCTGATGGACTATGTGGGTGTCAATATGATGCCATGGCATTTGATTTTTGTTTGGTTTGTTTTCGTTTTGTTTTTTTTTAAGTGGACTTCTTAAAAAGCATAGGAAATTACATAAGATAAATAAAAGAACATTAAGGTTAAAAAAGCCAAACATTTAAAAATTAGGGAATTCCAGAATTAAGGTTGCCTGTGCAACCTTAATCTGCCCCCACCCCTTGTAGGCATTCATGATTATATGATAGATTATCGTATACTACTGATATTCAGTGCTCAGCAGCTCTGGGAATGAGTCAAGATTGTGTAGCATAAGAGACTGTTGTTTGAAGGACCTCTGCTTAATGTGCTGTAGAATTTGGGAAGTGTACTGTGGATGAGGCAGTACACACCACAGTAGGAAAAGATAGGGTGATGTCTTGGTTAAGGGTAAATGCTGCTTGTAAAATTGGATTCAGTCCCTGCATCTGCCACACAGGTCTCGTGTGATGCTGGATAAGTCATTTAAAGTAAACTTTTGACAGCTGGTCATTAATTCCATATTCCTCATTTTCTAGGTACCTAATTTGAGATTCTGACGACTAATCTACAGAACTACTGAGCGCTCACAGCTGCAACTGAAGTCAATGAGATCTGTGCTTTGAAGTTATAAAGTGCTATATGATGCTAAGTACTCTGAAAAATCAGTTCCTATTTTTTTTTTTCAAATTGAGCATTCACAGTTAGCGGATCTGTTTGATCTTAACCCCACTGATTCTCAGCTCTCCATCAGTAAAATGGGGATAATACCACCCCCTCACCTCACAGAGGTGTATTGACAACATGTTTGTGAAGCACTCAGATATAATATATTAAGGAGAATCACAGAAAAAAGTCCTATATGGAAATTAATAGCTCTGTCTTTGGAGCACAGTTTGAATAGTTAACAATAATTAAGGCACAGAGCCACACATAGAACCTCTGTTTGCTAAATCACAGAAGCTAAGTAGATCAGAATTGTCAGGGGACAGTGGGAGAAGAGGGAGAGTCAGGAGATCACAAGGCACAAAATCCAAGCATCTAACACTTTCTATGGGAATAAACTATGAAAGAACTAGTGAACCCAAAGCACAAGATGTGTGTTGTGTCAGAGAACCGGAACTATATGTCATATTGTTGGCTGCACATGACTTAACTCAGTCAGTGCTGCACTTAGAGAGATAGAAACTATTTTGTCAAGCCTCAAAAGCCTAGTGGTTTTTCGGGTGTGTAATGAGCTCCCTGGTTCAAATATAAATTCCCCAAGAAATGCTAGGGGAGAAAAAAACAAAAACCAAGGCATGTCAAAATCCATGAGGGCTATATTACTATTAAAAATAACTAATGTGAAATGTTTTAATTTTCTGAACAAATGACAAGTCTACCTTTAAGAAATCCCTTGCTACAGAGGATAGTGACATTTACACATGCCTTGAGAAAAAGAAGGAAAAAACAAAACAAAACTGGGAATTGCCCAGAGATAGAAAAAGAATGAAGTCCATGGAAGCACAGGTTTCATAAAACATATTCTGAAAGAATCTGTGCAAGAATTAGAGTAATTGGAATATAAGAAAAAAAATCTTATTTCTAACAATAATAAAAACATTTTGTACAGATAATATCAGACCAAATTTAACACAGATGGCTCACAGAATTGATGTGCATGAAATAGCTGGTTGATTCAGTTATTACCTCTCCATGTAATTCCTCAAACAAGAGAATAAATGTTTGTAAAGCACCATGCAGGTAAGTGATTCTGTAAATAATAAGATATAGTACTTGTTTAATCATATTAATGTATGTGAAAGACAGTGTGTGTCTACACAAACACTTAATCTGGAATGTGAATCTACCCTGCACCAGCCTACTACATACTAACTGTCTGTGTGGACATTGTTTATGCAAACTTTGATTTATCCCACTTTAAAATAGGAGTGTATTAAACTGTACTAAACTGTTAATGTACATCAGCAGGGTCGACGCAGAAAGTTAGCATGCAGAAAGGTAGTGAGGGGTAGAGTTACACTCTAGCCTGTCGCAAACAAAGTATTTGTTTACACAAACTGAAATTTAGAAAACAAAAGTTTAAGAATTTTTACTTAATTTTGATTTTCTTTCCATAAATGTTATTTTTTCTACATTTTTAATTGCCTCCTTTCCCCATTGCCATTTAATTTCAATATGAATAATGTGAAGACAACTTCTATATCACAGTTCTTAAATGAATCAAAATAATAATATATTGGATCTGCTTTATATTGACAGCTTTTGGCTTCAAGTACCAAATTAATAAGTCTTTTTAAGCAAGCAAATGTCTTCATGGTGGATTGTCCTTAGATGCCAACATTACAGTTGGTCAAATATTATCAAAACATATTGATTAAAAAAAATACTAAAATTCACCATGAGTTGTGAAACCATCTCTACGCAGTCTTACATAAGAGACTACGCTTTCCAGAAAAATAAAATCCATCAAGACAACCAGCCAATGATGCTATGAATCTCTTTATATAAGATCTTTCTTCCTACTTTTGTGTTGGGGTAAAAAGATTATGTAAGTGGATGGTTCATTCTTGATCTTGAAGGAACTCAGACACCATGGTGTTGAGAGACAAGTAAATACCTAGATAGAAGTACTCCTTGAGTAATTATTTTGACAAAGTGCCTTTAAATTGTTTTGATGGATTGATGTGAGTTGGTGTTTACTTTGCATGGCATACTGCTTCTAAGCTATTACACAAAAAGTGCTTCAACTTGTATGGAAAACATTTGAAAGTAATAATGCTTGGTACCAAAACATGCAGTGCATCTCTACATGCATTATATTGCAACAGCGGTATTAACCAATCAATCCCACTTTCAGTAACTGAAGCTCAAAACTCAGCTTTTTGGGGTAGGTGCTGTCTTTTTGTTATGTGTTTGTACAGTGTTTACCACATTAGAGTCCTGATCCATAACTAGGACTCCAGGTGCTGCATTAATACAAATAATAATTTCCCATGATGTACCACAAACTTTTTTCTTGACAACAGTAGACAGTGTTCATTACGGAAGCCACTGGCAGTGGTTCATCATATTAGATGTAGTCTGAATGGAGAACCCTAGAGGAGAATAGGAAGTGAGGAAGCAAAACTACAACTCCCATAAGACGTTGCAATGACATATACAAATAAAAATATTTCATTTCAATTTTGGGGTCCTTGCATTTTTGAGGGGAAAAAAATTTCCCTAGAAAGCAGACACTTATCACAAAAAATATTCATTTAATTGAAAACCTAATTTTCCATCAAGTACCAATACTGATAAAGACAATTTCAACCTGTCCTAATATGTAATATAACTAACTGAATAATTTGAGACTGTAAAAATGTTGGACACACATAAAATGCTTGTCCCAATATGAAGGCTTTTTCTGGCTTGAAAGATGTTTTCTGTATACATAAAAGGGAATAAAAATAGAGCCAGTAAAGTCTATCAGACCAATAGAAAGCTTATAAGTACAACCATTGTGCTCAACCTCTTTTAAGAGCTGTCACTCAATGGATGCTTTTCAGCTAGAAGTCTCCCTTATTCAATGGTATAAAAGTAATGTCTCTATTTCTGATATGATATTGAACCTTTAACCTGTGACTTCTGTGGCACTAAGGGCTTGTCTACACTTACCAGAGGATCAACACTGTGGTGATCGATGCCTCAGTGGTCAATTTAGTGGGTCTAGTGAAGACCCGCTAAATCAACCACCAATTACTCTCCTGTCAACTTCTGTACTCCATCTCATCAAGAAGAGTAAGGGGAGTTGACAGGAGAGTGTCTCCCATTGACATCACGTAGTGTGGACCCCACAATAAGTGAATCTAAGTCACCTTTAGTTACAGTATTCATGTAATTCAAATTGCGGTAGCTTAGATCAACTTTTCCCTTTAGTGTAGACAAGGCCTGAGTATTACAGTTTTGGGCCTTGTGTCAGCAGTAGAGCTTGACAACTATTGTTTTTCTTTTATTACACCAAAATAACACCCTCCCAAAAGTCATTTATTGTTGTGTGTCTTTTTACCTCTGTTGTTAAATCAAATGAAATTTTAAAACACAAAATGTAATTTCATAATAAAAAAATCAAAAGATTTCATTTCCAAAATGTCAAAATGAAATGTGATTTTTGGGAGGAATTTGTCCCTGCAGTTTTATTTCACTGAGACTGCTTGATGCGTTTATGAACAGTTTCAGTCAATCCCAAATTGCATATCTCAGTGAATAAACTATTAGCTGAAAAAAAGTTAACCAGCTGCAGTTCATCTTAATTTTGAGTATGAAGAAATCATGTATTTGGAAGAAGGAGGAAAATATTTCTCCTGCATGTTTCTCTGTCTATTTTGATGACAGTGGTTCAAGCTGCTCCGAGGTTTTGGATGCTGAAGTAAATACTCAGGGAGACAGATTAGTGATCAGGCCACAGTAGACAAAGGGTCCATCATAAATCCATTTATTCCATGATATTGTAACAGTATCATTTCTTCTTTGTGCTATGCTACAGGGAGAGAAACACATGCAATAAGAGCTAAACTTGAACTAGCTTTTATCAACAAGAACAGCAAGCAGGATGAAGGGTACACAAGACCACTCTGTGAATTGTTATAGGTATATAGAAATGATAATAAAGAGAAGTCTAGTATTCATTTCAATATGTTAAAGTCCCCATCACATATGTGCATTTTGTGTTTGTGTGCAATATAAATATTTAAAATCCATTTTGTATGATGGTAAAGAAGGGACTAAGGGAACCATAACAAACCTCTGCATAGCTGAAAAGGTTCTTTCCTATCCTGAAGGGAAGTAGCCTCTCTCCAGTGACTACTACACCATTCATTGTACATTATAGCCAGGCTCTTTAATATTAACCTTTAGAGTCACTGAATTTATTAGAGTTGTGGTATCTCCCTCAGGAACTGGTTCATGGGGTGTACAAAACAGTACATAACCCTTGAATGGGAGGAGGAGTCTGACTGTATACAAAATAAAGTAATATTTAGTCTCTGAGACAGCATATTTTTCAATACCCTTCTCACAAAGACTGCATATGAGTAGGAAAGAATATCATTTCCAATCATTTCGAGACTCACTCATTGGGCATGAGAGTCACACACTAGCTTGCTATGTCACACTCACACAGATTCATAAGCTTATCTCATGCATTTTGAGTAAATATATAAAGATTTAAAATATTTTTACTCAAGTGCTGCAAAAAGCAATACCACATCTAGGGTCCCAGGCATTGGACTTAGATCTTGAAAAACCGCTGTCAAAGCTTGTGTACTATGGTAACCAGGGAGACTACAGGCCCATGTTCTACATGTGTTGAAGGGGAGAGAAGAGGCTATGTGGAGGTTTTCTGTTTGTGTGTGTGTGTGAATAGTTGAGGGTCAAAAAATATGAGGTCATCCAAAAACCAAACAAGCTTGACTTGAGCAAAAGTTTGCAGGCTCTACAAAGTACAGTTCAAAATGTAAACCACACTGGACAAATTCATGACCCTTCATTGTCCCAGCAGCAGGCAAGACTTCTTTTTTGAAATGTATGCTGTGTCATCAAGAGCTGTCCTATGGCCCTCAAAGAGAAAAAAACAAAACTGTCATCTGGAAAGTGAAATACACCACATAAATAGCAGAGCAATGTCTTCAGAGTCATAAATTCCTTTTGTACCTGTGGCAAATCTCTTCACTTATAAAGTAAGTTGACTATGTTTAATAATAAATTAATAGTAATTATTATTAATTATTATTATTAGCATCATCATCAACCATCTTCGGGGCACGTGGGTTATCCAGAAGTAATTTGTTTGCTTGCATTTTTCTTTTTTGGTAGCAGGTCATTTGTTTCCAGTATTTTGTCAAAAATTGTTTGCAGTGTTCTTTCAGAAAGATTTGTTTTACTAAATATTTTATTGGCTCCAATATTTTCTGTTTTCTGTATAGTTTTCAGTATGTCTTCATAAGGGTTAAATGTTACTTAGCTAAATCAGCTGATGCCTTAATCTAAGGCAACAGGATTATGAAAATACAGTATGTTACATATACAAAGACACACAGACAAAAAATTGCAATCCTTATAGCAGATAAAAAAATCCACTCACTATTTGTATCCTATTATTAACATACATGCTTGTGAAAATCTGCTTATACTCTTTGCATGCCTTTTAATGGCCTCTTATTTTTTTCATTTTTATATATAACTTTGATCAAATATTTTTTATTTGTATAAATACACCTTTTCATGTACAAAATACAAATATTTTCCCCCCAGGTGACACATGCAGAAGTGAAAGTCACAACTCTGCTGGCTCAGTACAATATTTCTTTTGTGACTTCAGACTACCTGAGCCTCCCTGTTTAAAGAAATCTTCCCTGACAGCCAGATTGCCAACACCATGCACGTTTAAGAACCGAGTCAACATGAATGCTGAATGGTGCCATTGCTCCCTATTTCCAAGAGTGTCTTGTGAAGCAAATGATGAGTGAAGGCTTTTCTCTTTCTTTTGATGGCCCTAATGACACAGGCTTAGAAAAAATGAACCCACTGACAGTATGCCAACATCTTTATGGCTGACCTAGAACAACGCTTCCTCAACTCTCGTTCACTCATGCCCCTTCTCTATCTACACTACATTGATGACATCTTCATCATCTGGACCCATGGGAAAGAAACTCTGGAAGAATTCCACCATGATTTCAACAGCTTCCACCCCACCATCCACCTCAGCCTGGACCAGTCTACACAGGAGGTCCACTTCCTAGACACCACGGTGCAAATTAATGACAGCCACATCAACACCACCCTATACCAAAAACCTACTGACAGCTATGCCTACCTTCATGCCACCAGCTTCCATCCCGGGCATACCACACAATCCATTGTCTACAGCCAAGCACTGAAGTACAATCGTATTTGCTCCAACCCCTCAGACAGAGATCAACACCTACAAGATCTCCACCAAGCTTTCTCAAAACTACAATACCCGCACAAGGAAATAAGGACCCAGATCAACAGAGCCAGATGTGTACCCAGAAGCCTACTGCTGCAAGACAAGCCCAAGAAAGAAAACAACAGAACACCACTGGCCATCACCTACAGTCCTCAGTTAAAGCCTCTCCAACGCATCATCAGTGATCTACAACCCACCCTGTACAACAATCCCTCACTTTCACAGGCCTTGGGAGGCAGGCCAGTCCTGGCCTACAGACATCCTGCCAACCTCAAGCATATTCTCACCAGCAACAGCACACCGCGCCATAATAACTCTAACTCTGGAACCAATCCATGCAACAAACCTCGATGCCAACTCTGCCCACACATCTACACCAGCAACACCATCACAGGACCAAACCAGATCAGCCACACCATCACTGGTTCATTCACCTGCACATCTACCAATGTAATATATGCCATTATGTGCCAGCAATGTCCCTGTGCTATGTACATCGGCCAAACTGGACAGTCCCTATGAAAAAGGATAAATGGACACAAATCAGATATCAGGAATGGCAATATACAAAAACCTGTAGGAGAATACTTCAGCCTCACTGGACACACCATAAAAGATTTAAAGGTCAGCATTTTGCAGCAAAAAAACTTCAAGACCAGACTGCAAAGAGAGACTGCAGAGCTGCAATTCATTTGCAAATTTGATACCATCAATCAAGGATTGAACAAAGATTACGAGTGGCTAGCTAACTACAAAAGCAGCTTCTCTTCTCTCGCTATTCACACCTCCAGTTCAGCTGCTAGAGGAATACCTCACCCTTCCTGATTAGAGATAACAAGCTGGTTCAGTCTCATTGGACTAACCCTGTTATCTCCAACCTTGCCTACCTATTTATAACTGCCCCTGGATACTTCCACTGCATGCATCCGATGAAGTGGGTATTAGCCCATGAAAGCTTATGCTCTAATACTTTAGTTAGTCTTTAATGTGCCACAGGACTCTTTGTCACTTCAATAATTCAATTGAAACTCTTGTTCAAAGTAAGAATGAATGTGTGTATTTCATGGGACATCCATGGCACATCATCTACGATACTGCTGGTGCTTCACAAGTGTCAGGATTTGGTGTTGAAGATGTATGTATTGATTGCTACTATTACTTTGACAAAAGCACAAAATGACAGTCATTCTTGGAGAAGTTTTGAGTTTCTGTGATGCTGAATACTGACAGATTCTGAAGCATGTTCATCTTCAATTGCTTAGCCTGGAAATAGCTCTTAACAGATTGTTGCAGCAGTACATAGTTCTCAAAAGTGACTTGTCTGTTGATGATAGCTGTGCAAGGTTCAGGAGACTAAAGTTCTGCTTTCAGGCATCCTAGAACACAAGTTTATTTGTTGTTCTACCAGGCTGTACTGCCAGTACACTAACAAATTTCGGCAGAGGGAAGATACTTATACTTACACAGTTGATGGTATGCTTTCTACTTTTGTGAGAAATCCACTAGGAAAGTTTACTCCAGTGGAAGTGATAAAAAATGCTGCCTCGCTTACAGATGCAGACTTTGTTAATTCTGACAATCAGCTTCCAGATACATCTGTGTGTAGATTTCATCACAAAACAGGTGTATAAAAGTTGGAAGAGCATGGGGATATTAGTCCTCTTGAAAAATAGAAGTTCTTTTGTGCAACCAGAGCATTCTATATTAGTGTAGCCAAGTATGCATGCATAGGTGTGCATTCAGGGTGTGCCAGGCACACCCTAATGCAGGGGTGGGCAAACTACAGCTCGTGGGCCAGATCCAGCCTGTCAAGGCTCTGGATCTGGCCCACAGATTTGCCACCGCTGTGGCCCGCTCAGCTCTGGGAAGCAGCTGGCGGCAGCTAGCATCCCGGCCCTGCCAGCCCTGGGGGAGGGAAGAGAAGAGAGCATGTTCTTGCCTATGGATAACTCCCCTGAAACTCCCATTGGCCGGGAATGGGGAGCTACGGCCAATAAGAGCTTCAGGGTTGGGAACCTTAGGCGCATGGAACCCTCTGCTCTCCCTTCCCCAGGGCTGGCAGGGCCGGGGTGCTAGCTGCTTCCTGGAGTGGAGTGGTGTGGGGCCAGGGCAGGCAGGTAGGAAGCCTGCCCTGGCCCTGCTGCCTGCCCAGAGCTGCTCCAGGTAAGCAGCTCTGGGCTGGAGCCTGAACTCCGAATCCCTCCTGCCCCCTGCTGCACCCCAGCCCTCTGTCCTGAGCCCCCTGCTGCACCTCACACCTCTCCTGCACCCCAGCTCCCTGCCCTAAGTGTCCTGCCACACCCCACACCCCTCCTACACCCCAGGCTCCTGCCACATCCTGTGCCCCTCCTAAACCCCAATCCCCTGCCCTGAACCTCCTGCCACACCCTGTGTCCCAGCCCCTTTTCATATGCCTGGTTATCACTACAGCAAAAATTTGGTATTTTGTGTCTCTATTTTTAAGTTTGTATTTTTTATGCAAAGTTTAATTGTTAATTTTTTTAAAAAAGATTAGTTACATTTTATTTTCTTTAATTTATTTGATGAATAAAAATAATGTCCTTTCTAACTGAGTATTCAATAAATGTTCACCTTTAAAAAAAATAAAAGATAAAATTCCCTGGGTGCACACCCTAATGAAATGTGCTGCACATGCCTATGTATGCATGTGAGAAGCTACCTTTGGAATTATGAAATGTTAAAGATGGTAGCATTTGCAAACTTTGATATTAGGGAAATCTGCACTTTTGAACAGGTATTGATACAAGCACATGTTCAATCGCTCTACACCTGAGAGAGAGAAGTTGCAAGAAGAGTTTGTTGATTACAAGTTGATGCAGAAATCAGACATCCCTCAGTGTGTATTGGGATGAAGCAGCACTACAAAATGACATAGATAACACTACTGTAGAATACAGGATAGACACTGTATGGGCATATCTTAGCAAAAGCCCTAGTGGTTTTCTCAAATTCCCATTACTGTCCAGAGTTTCCAGACTAGTCTTAATTTTGACCCTCTCAAATGCAGGGGAAGAGAGAGTGCTGAGTCTTTTTAGAAAGAAAGAGATACCATACAGCCAAACCTTGGACTAGACAAAACACTGTCCTGTATTACTCAAGTGAAGCTGACAAATCCTGTGCCATGCTTCAAGCTTGAGCTACCAAAGGAATTTATAAAAGTAACAAAGGGGGCCACATGGCAGTATAACAAAGCACATGAATAAACTGTGAAATCAAATTAGATATTAAAAAAAACTGTTGAATCTGACTCCTTTATTTATGTTTTATTAATCTTCACATTAATTAAATTAAATTACTTCATTTATTTTCATATTCATTTATCATATTGTTTGTGTTTTATTTTAATTATTTGATTTTACTTTATTTATTTTGACTTTATTTATTTTGGAATATGATTATTTTAGTTTGCTGTAAATGTAACATGAACAATAATATACTGTGACAAAACTCTGTCCTTATCTTCGTGGATTCTGTGTTTCCTGGCAGATTTCACTAGCCTCAGAGGCTCATTGTGACCCTCCACATGGCCCTTCTCTCTCTAGAGACAAGGTCACAGCCTACTGAGCCATGTTCATCATAAGCCAGTGAGGAGAAGCTATCCTTCCAGGCACAGTCTCTGTTTTCTCCCAATCTCAGTGATTAATTAGGGGAGGTAGAAAGCGGGGAGCCCGGTCCCGCCCTCTACTCCGGGCTCCAGCCCAAGGACCCTAATAGCATCAGCTATGATGGCTGACCTTTTAGGCACAAAACATAATACAATTCCCTGGGCTACTTCCCGACAACATTCCCCACTTCTTCAAACTCCACTTCACCCTTACCTCAGGGCCTCCTTCCTTGCATATATGTCTATCACTCAGTCTCACCAACAGCACAACTTCTTCCCACAGCTCCTGGCATCTACACCCCCACCTGACTAACTGGAAGTCTTTTAATTGGTTTCAGCCAGTCCCTGATTGGCTTCAGGTGTCTCAGTCAGGCTAGCTGTTTCTACTGATTTCTAGAAGGTTCCAGTGGTACCAGGGATTTGTTTAGCCTGAGACTCACTTATCTGTTCTTCAGCACTTTCCTATAGCCATCTGGCCTTGCCCCATCACAATACAAACCAAAGAATATTTGTACTATAAAGTGTTTTTCAAATGAATTGTCACGTGAGGCCCTACATATTGAGTCAGACCACTCCCATTGACCTTGTGCAGGGTTGGTACACCCCATCCTATACTCATTGTGACTTCCTGTTAGATCAGGCATTTTCGAGAAGGGGAACTCAGGGCCCCTGGTGCGGCCCAGCAAACACCCAGTCTCCTGAGCCTCCGGGCTTGGGCAGGAAATTGTTTGGGGACTCTGACCTTCTGGGGCGGCAGAGCAAACAATCAGTCTGTAGCTCCTAGATGGGGTACAGTAAGCAGTCAGTTAGTGGCTGTATCCTCCAGTAGCCACACCTAGTTGCAAGTGCAGAGTGGGTTGGCATAGGGGAATCCAGGCTCACCCTACTCCACGGGGTTCTGACCCAGGGCCCTATGAAGCTGGGAAATTCCCAGATAAGAATTTAAGCACCAGCTTCTAACACATTCACTGGGTCACTTCTTATCACAAGGCTCATCTTGGGTACTTCCTCGACTGGGAGCAGCTCAGTGTCCCAGTCAGTTGCCACTGTTGGGTGGTCATCCACAAGTAGTCTGGGTTCATGATTCCTATCATTTGGGAGAGTTGCAGATGCATCCGCAGGAGCCTGCAGCACACATCCTTCCCCCTCCTCAACCAGCCCAGACTGATCTGATCTTCCTCCTTTTATCTGACCCTTCCACCTGGAGCATGTGCAGCAATGGCGAAGGGGGATTGTCTCCTGGGCCCACAGTGATTGGGTCTGGACCCAATGGCCCAGTGTGGGGTAGGTACACCCTGTCACACTGATGATCACTATGACAAGATGATATGTAAAATAATTTTTGTATTGTTGTACTGAAAAAAATAGTTTCCTTTTTTATTATTGTAACAGGGCAGGACTAACCACCGCAGGGCCTCCTACTGATCACTCTGATGGTGGTATTTGTTCTGATACCATGTTTTTGTTCACTTACACAGGAATATCCTACAGTTATATGAAATAATTCAGAAAGTAAGGATAAGACAGTCTAACAAATTTCTGCTAGTAATAGGCTAAAAAGAATTGGACCACCACAACAAGCATTTCTTCAAGATATGCTTGTCTGTATAGTCAGATAAAGAGAACATTTGTGTTAATCTGTAGTAGCACCATTTGGTGACTTCCATAATCTCAAACTCCAGCCTGGACACAGAAAGATAACGTAAACAAATTTGTATTATATATACTTACATTTGATTTTAGCAATTATTTCTGAACACTATTATTTACCTTCAAGCTTTATTATTCAAGTATAAACTTAATGACAGATTCAGTGGTTTTTTTCAGGTGGTATTCCAATATGGTGAGCATAAATACTCCAATGATTGACAGCCTCTCTCTGAATCATAGGAAAAAGTCTACATCAAACAGCTTTAGATGTCACTGAGGCGATGTTAAAAAATGAGGATGAACAAATCTGTCTTGTGTTCTAAAAAAATAAAACACTAAAATCATAATCCAAATGAGCAAGGCTTAGCAGAATTTTTATTTCTAATAATTTCAACAGATTAATATCAGTGTTTATTTTCAGTTTTGGGAAATTATGGGTAGTGTCAGACAATAAGAGGTTCAAAAAATTATTTAATGACAGTAGATATTGAAATGCAAAAAAATAATGCCTTGTAACCTTTAAATACAAATTGCCAACTTCAGATCAATATACACAAATAAAATATCCTGAAATCAAAACTCTAATAAATTCTCTATCAGTACTTTTCTTACCTTTCCTATTATTTTTTCTAACTGTTTTTCAATAGTTTGTGAGTGTATAGTGAAATTGATGTTTTCCAAGCAAAATCTGAATCCTTCAAATCTATATACGGGCACTTCCATAGTCTGCCTACTGATAGCAGAGTAAAATCGTATCCTTGTTGAAGTCAATGAGAGTGAGCCAGGACTCTTAGAAGATTAAAGAGGAGAG
Source organism: Dermatemys mawii (assembly GCA_007922305.1). Classification (NCBI taxonomy): domain Eukaryota; kingdom Metazoa; phylum Chordata; order Testudines; family Dermatemydidae; genus Dermatemys; species Dermatemys mawii. The sequence continues at coordinate 43,547,856 of ML677348.1, forward strand.
TGTGTTCAGGAATTCAACCTGGGAGTGGTGAAGCATAAAGTCATAGAGTTTAAGGCCAGAAGGGACCATTAGATCACCTCTGAATATGACAGGCTACACTAAACCCAGCAATTGAAATGAGACCAAGGTAAATGAGACTTACAGGAGACTAAATTATTACATGTCACTGCCAGAGACAGGTAAGACCAAGGTGCACCAGTGTTCAAGTTCCCTGCAATGGCAGGGAAATGATTAAGTGAGATATATCCAGATAATCCTGGCAAGTGACCCTCATCCACACACTGCAAAAAAAAACAAAACAAGATCACCACAACTTCTTCTGGAGGAAAATTCCTTCCCCACCCCACACAAGTCAATCATGAAACCACTATTCTATCATTTGTAGTGTTCTTAAACCATATCTAGTAATTAAAAAGCGGGGTGGGGTTGTCTTGGCACAATCTACTAAATTAGTGTACTTTTGTTGAAATAACTGTAAGTTCATACTTTTCTCTCTAAGAACACCAGTTAAAGATTGCACTTCCTAATTTCAAGGCACATGTGTGCTACAGGGATAGTACTGATACCAATATATGCTTCTTTCCCCCCACTGAATTGGTCATATGGCTCTAGATTAGTAATTCCCAACCCCTTAAAGTTTGCCTTGATGTAACTGAGAGGACTCCTGAAAACAATTACATTGGGAATAACTGCCTGTAGCGGGGTGGCTACCCACTCCAACCCTGAAGGGGTTAAAACAGCCCTGCAAAGGGCTGCTGCTGGAGAAAAGCAGCCCAGCAGAGGGTTGTAGCTGGGAAGGAGATGGATAACAGCTGGGCTGATAGGGAAGGCAGCTACAGCTGTAGCCAGGGTAATCAGGGCCCAGCTAGCCCTTATAAGAGGGCACTGGGCTAGAAAGAGACAGACACTCTCTCTAGCTACCTGGAGGGAGTGGGACCTGGCTGCCCAGAAAGGGAGGAAGGTACCTAGGCTAGGGCAGTACTGGGGAAGCAGCAGGCTGAGCTGGGGAGCTCAGGCCTGGCATCCTCCCAGACTGCAAGCCTGTCACAAAGACGCAAAAGGGTTCTGGGATTAGGTGAAGGCAGTGGGTCCAACCCCCTGTTGCCTGTGATGACTGGCTATGACACTGCAGTCTGCCCCAGGGAGCAGGAGCTGTGTGATGATTGGCAGTAGCCCAGAAGGATGAGGCAAGGTGGGATTAGGGGGTGGGGGTTCCACAGGGAGGGGAGACCTACAGAGAGTGGGGTTTACTGCCTGGGGGGGGCAGCACCCCAGCTAAGAGGGCCTCAGGGTCTGGGAAGGACCCTGGGCCAGTGATAGGTGGGACATCAACCTGCAGGGGGTGCTCCGGAGGCCAGAAGAGCCAATTCCCCAGAGGACTGGCAGGAGGCACCACAGAGATGAGTCCTCACCCTGTCACATTGCCCATGCATAGAGAAGGTACCTTACTCTAACCTTAGAGACAACTTATGTATGACAGCTATGAGGTGCTGTATCCCTCTTGCAAGGGAGTGAGGACCCTCAATTCCAAATAAAGTAGTAATCCAGGACTGCCTGGTAATTTATGTGGTCATTTGCATCTGTGTAGAGTGAGTGTAAAGGGCAAAGACTCCAATTTGATAGTTTCCCCTTTACTTAGCAAGTGTAAACAACCACATAAAGTGCAAAATAGGAGTGAATCAGACCTGTTAATTATAGAGGATCCTTGCAGACACAGACCCTTAGAGTAAGATAAAGACCTTAGCTCCCACTCAATAGCAAAAGGAGTTGTGATGCTCCTCCCCTCCCCAAAGAATGTTAAAAGGAACCCAGTGTCAGCATGGACAAGCTGAATAACCTGATGGGTGACTAGGCTTTGTTTCACATCAGCAGTTATATTGTTTAATGATTAAATGAAAAAATTGTGCATGGTCAGAAGGGGACAGACAAGGTCACATAATAGGTTATTTTCACCTCTAAATTCATTGACTCTGAGTCAGTTTGTAGCCTTTCAGAATGTCCCAAAAGACAAAAATAACATTTTTGACTTTGCTGAAGATGCATCTTAATTGCTTTATGATGTACATTAGAAGTTAATTTTTAACCAGGAGGCTTTGATATTAGTCAGATATTCATGTAATTTAACACTATTGTGAAAGCAGGAAAGTGACTCACTCTGTTGGGATATTTAAATATGAGTGAACTGTAATCCCTTTGTGCTATGCAGACATCGTATTGAGTTAGTGGACCAAGACCATAGTAATGATGTTTCATATTGTATGTAGGAGTAGTTTCTCAGCATAGGGTAATGTCAATTCAGTCTGATACAACAAGAGGTAGCTCCTAATTTGATTCCAATGATGCCCCACAAACAAAGCATTCAATGTATTAACTGAAGGCACCAGGGCAGTTTAATTTTTAAATATACAAATTTGTAAGAATACCGAATATTATGCTCAAGTCATATTGCCACAGATGCAGCCAGTAGAGATACTCACTCTGGGATCTCCAGTATCACTCCCTGAGAGGGCCCCTCAGCTGTGGAATGCACTGATCCAGAGGCCCACCCACTACTCTGGGTCCTGACTCAGGGACCCTATAGTGGGCCGCCACTGACTGCTCTCCTTCAACCTGCTGCCTATTTTCCCTGGGCCACTTCCCCCATAGCCCTAGTATTCTCTCAGCCCTTGTAGCATAGCCCCAGCCTGGTTGTAGTCAGCCAGTAGCTCACTCTCACACTCTGCTGCCCTCCCATCACTGCTCTGTCTATGGTGCTTCTTCCAGTAGCAAATCCTCCTTCCTTGCCTTCAAGGGAAAGACTCCCCCCTGCTCTGCTGAGCAGCCCTTTATATATGGCCTTCACCGGCCCTGATTGGCTGCTCCATCAAGCCTTTCCCCTCGTGGTGGGCTCAATAAGCTCTTTCCTCTTTCTATACAGCCTCCCTGGTCCCATTTTTAACCCCTTTTTCTTCCCGTGTGGGGCAGCTGCCTCACCAGTGTTAGGTTTATATAAAAACAGTTTATTTTTGAATGTTTCTCTTGTTCAGTCCACTCATTGTGTATCTACACCAGGGCTTATTAAAACTGATCCTCAGGGATCTCCAACCATCCAGGTTTTTGTTCCAACCAGCAAATAATTGTTTTATTATAATCCACTGGTTTGCATTGCATATAGAATTCTGACGTGCCGTAGCCTGTAGTATGAATTAGAACATTTCATTGTTTCATATGCAATATTAAACAGTATACATTTTAAAATAAACTAATAAATTCTGGTTGGATTAAAAACCTGGACTATTGAATATTGCCAACGACTAAAGATGAGTGTCCTTTTCTTAAGCAATAACCTCAAACGTCACTGAAAGTCTCACTCTTTGGGGCTCTTAATCTTACTCGTAAGGACAGCCAACCCTTGGCATCTCTTCATTCATGTAGCACTTTGTGAAACTTTGGGTCAAGGCCCATGCAGCTCCATTGCAGATCTATTCATAAGTAACTTGAGACTTTATCCAAGAAGTCACTGCTAAGACAATCAGGGTCCTGCAATTGATTTAAGTGGGAACAGGACTGGGCCCAAGGTTCCCAGGTTTCTCTCAATAGATAGCAGGCTTCACAAATGTTAGTCTTCCTCTGAATGAACTTAGGCTACCCTTATGTTACTCCAGCAGACCTGTTTCTGAGGCACATTCTCCCATAACAGGGCCCACAGACTCATTCTCTTCACCTAGGGAGGGGACTTAAACCTGGCAACTGTGAGGCCAAGTCCCAACCTCAGCTTACCCTGAGAGAGGTTCTACAGAATTTTATTCAAGGTGTTCTATTTTACTTATTCTATACTGGGGTGATGGAAGAGCCCTGAAAGTGGGGGACCACTGGCTCCTGAACTATGGCCCCACCCACCATTATCCATTAGCCCCCACCTTTGCACCACCCCTTCCCCAAAGACTCCACCCCCTACTTGCTCCTCTCTGCCTCTTCTCCCCCACCATTCTCCCATCCCTCACCTTTACTGGACAGTGACAAGTGGAATGGCATAGCCCTCCCACTTCTAAAAGTGATTGAGCCATGACCACTTGCCCCCACTCCCCTTGATTCTATACGTTATAGAACAGAATAGAAAATACTAACTTTACCACATGGCTCGAAAACTTAGAGAGCAGTTAACATGTAAGGATCTTATAGCAGGGATATAACTGTGTATATACACTGGTTCAAAGACCCTGAAGGTATCTAAAAAACTCTACTCCTCATCTATTTAATACATGTTATTTATACACAGAAATTCAAAGAGGAATAATGCTTTATGCATATATGTTTAAACCTGCTCTATCATCTCACAAAGAAAATTAAAACCAACAATGCTAACTGCAAAAATAAGAAATATATATTCCTGGCTCTACAGTTGTCTCCCCAGCTAAAATTATGATCTAGCACTTAAAATGTCTAATCCTGGCATTAAAATTAATAGGGGCACAGGGGTCACAAAGCATCAGAGCAGAATCCACAGTAACTTACACAGCCAGAAAAGTAAAGTATCACTTAAATGAAAGAACATAAATCTGAAGTAAATGAAAGCATGTATTTGCTCACATAAAATAGTGATTTCATATTCTGAAAAAAAAAAAAAAACTTTGTCAAATATTCTACCAGTTAAAAATGATGTCCTTAAATTGCAGAGTATTCTTTACCGTACTGCAAAGCCCAATTTGTCAAACGATTTCACTTAAGGGCCTAATTCTGCCACCTTTACTCACATTGAGCAATGTTCTATTCTGAGTAGTCTCATTCCACTCATACAGCAACAAAGTAGTCAGAATGAACATAGGTGGTGTAAAGTCCTAAAATCTTTTGGAATGAATATATTAATTAGTTGCTGTTTGATTCCACTGTTGCTTGGAATTGAGGCCTAAACAGAGCTGGTTGAGAATTTTCTGATGAAGATCCTCCCTGCCCTGCCAACTTGGAAATGCTGATTCATCAAAACTAAAAGTGTTTGTAGAAAAGGATTGGTGTTGAAATGAAATTAAAATATTTCCGTTTTGAATTTAGGATCAAATTAAAATGTTTGTCTTGATTTTATCTGATCCAAAATGTTTTCCAGATGGTCAGTTAGCCAAAATTTTAGATTTTTTACTTTGTCCAGATTAGGGATGAGAACATTTTTCAAAATCCTGAAAATTCTCACAGACAGGAACTCCATTTCCCACTGTGTTCTAGGCATGAGGTCATAACATTGCTGTACAAACTGCTCTGTGCTGTGGGATGGAGCACCTGGATTCAAAAAACAATATTGAGCAAACAGGTAACAAGACTATTTTCCTTAACTCCTATATCCAGTTTGTCTTTGAAGCTATGCCTATAACATAAATGTGATAATGGGGAAAGAATAATTTAGATTTTACTGGTTTTGGTCTTGTATTTTCCTGAATCACTAAGTGAGTGAATTCTGGGTCTCCAGGTGCTTTTATATGGGAGTTGTGGAATTGTTGAATTTTTAAAGGCACTGGAGAAGGGCAATGAAGTAAACTGTATTCCAGTGGCTCTCAACCTTTGCAGACTACTGTACCACATTCAAGAAGCTGATCTGTCTTGTGTACCCCCAAGTTTTCCCTCAATTAAAAACTATTTGCTTACAAAATTAGACATAAAAATAAAGTGTTATAGCACATTATTAATGAAAAATGCTTACTTTCCCATTTGTACCATGTAATTAATCAACTGGAGTATAAATATTGTACTTACACTTCAATGTATAGTATATAGAGCAGTATAAAGAACTCATTGTCTCTCTCAACTTTTGTTTGTCCTCACTTCTCTATTGCTTTTTAATGTAGTCTGTTGTAAAACTAGGCAAATGTCTAGATGAGTTGATGTACCCCTCTAGAAGACTTGTATGTATGCCCAGAGGTTCACATACTCCTGTGTGGCAGGGCAGAGGTAAACCCCTAGAATGCCCTGCCTCTGTGAGTTAAACCCTGTTTCCTGGTAGGAGGCCCAGGGGTAGGGGCTGGCCGTACCCGGCAGGGGAGCCCAGCTGGAAGCCCTAATGAGCATTGGCTCAGAGAGCTAGCTGGGGCTGATTGACCACAGCTGAGGCAGGAAGCTGACCAGGCTTGAAAAGCCCTGACTCATGGTCAGTAAAGGGGAGGCCAGGTAGGGAATTCGAGGCTGAAACTCTGTCTCCTGGCTGTGAGTAAGATGCCTTGAGGGCCTGGAATCCCAGGAACTAGGACAGTGGGGTTATTATCAGGGGATTGGGGGAGCACTGTTTGTCACTTTGAAACCACAAACAAGCACTGTAAATAAAGGATACTTGGGTGAAACACTGTGGAATGGTGTAAAGACCTCTGTTAGAGAGTAGAGATAACACAGGGTGGCCTGGACCCTGTGACACCCTGATTGAGAAAGTGTTGTAGCCCAACCAAAAAGTTAGAATAGCTCCCTTTTCACTGCTGAGATGCTAGTCAACCATGCATCATCAATGAGGAAGTTAAGCAGCCTAGTTTAGGTTCTTTTATTTTCTCCCCCCTGCCCCCCCAACATTTTATATTGTTCCTTTTTGAAGAGAGAAGCTAAAAGATTTGTGTAGAAATATATTTATACTTCCAAAGCAGCAGTTTGGATGTTCATGTATCTAAACAGGTACAAAATTAGGGGGAAACATCAAAAATTCTGAAGTGCATGGAGTTTTTTCTACCTTTGCTTTTTTCCAAAGGCCAGGTGCATGTGGCCAGTTACCCTCAAAAAAGCAGAGATGCCTAAAAGAACACTCCTGTTTAAAAGAAACAAAAAACCAAGTAAAAAAGCCAGACACAAATAATTCATTGTCTCAGACCCAGTGAAGTTTGAAGTTCCTATCACAGAGAAAAAGCTTAATGTAACCTTCATTAGACAACCATTATCAGTATCTTCATAACTCTATACATCCAGAAAAGGCAAAATTAAGTTAGGTTTTTGTTTACTGATAACTATTTTGCATCAAGTACTAGTACTCAGAATACAGCTGGTTGGGAATTGTCCATTAAAATGTACTTTGATGGAAAATAAAGTTTCTGGAGACTGAAGAAATTCCATTTTACTTTTTTTCCCCAAATAAAAAATTAAAATTAAAAATTTTGTTGTGTGTCTGGTGAAGTCAAATCAGAACATTTTGGCCTGTCAAACCAAACTGAAAGATTTTGTTGTGGGTCAAGCTGGATCAACATTAATCTGTATTGACTTTAATTGATGTGGTGCCTCATATCCCCACTCTCTTCTATTGATGGGCTCCCTAGCTGTACTACATATCCCATGATGTATAGCTCTCCTTTGATTAAGCAGATGTGGTACATCATAAGTCATGTGACCATGTTGCCTGGTCAAAGAGCTTGGCCCATAGAGGAGAATGAGGATATGAGGCAGTCAAACTATAATCCCCATGAGACAACCTCATGAGCAAGGGATACACAATTTCATACTGAACCAAGCCAAAACAAAATGTTTCACTTTGGTTGAACAAACCAAAATGAAAAATTTTGATCCAGGAACAGTGAAATGTTTGGTTTCAATGTTTGGTAGTATCAAAACATTTAGTTATTAAACATTTTTTTTCAACTTTCTGGTATATTTGTCAGAATATTTTGATTTTTTGGTCCAAATTTGGAGCAAAATAAATTTTGAAATATTAGAATTTCACAAATGTTGGAAATTTCTATTTCAGCTCTAACTCAAAACTGAAATCTGTTCAATTTCTATTTGGATCAAGCTTACAGGAATTTAACCTTAGTAAGGCGTACAGAACATATTAAATTCATTGCTTTTAAATATCCAATAAATCAGGTTGATTTTGAAAAAGAAAATTAGGTACATTTATATTGGAATTTTTTATTGGGTAATCACATGAGTATGTAATCAAAATATAATTGTTTTGTGAAACACTTATAATGTGAAATTAAAAGAAACAAAATTAAATGATCTGCTTTCTCTGAATTCAAAACTTTCTGTAAAAAAAGTTAATTACACAAAAGAAAATATTTTTAGATCCTTCTTTAATCCATTAACAGACACAAATGTGAGAGTTTATAATGATCTAAGTAAAATAACCAAGAAAGCTATGATAGTAATTAATGTCTCTTAGAAATAGACATTGTATTCAAGCGTAAAACCCTAAAAGGAGTTATTAATGTTATAGTGTCAGCATTCAAGATACAGTGAATCCCTCCAGAACCATTCTAGTTGTTACTTTCTTCTTTTGCATTGTGCAACTTGCTGTTTAATGAGTGGTGACTAGACAAAAAATTAGCAAGCAAGCACCTCTTCTCCAAATTCCTCAGTATAATTCCATTATTCTGTAAAAATCAACATATCAGATCTTATGCGATTTGTTTCTTTCATTCAGTCTGTTGGATATTTATCACTAATACCATTATCTCATATGGTCATATTATTTATATAATAAACGTCTAAGGCCAAATGATGGTTACTCATATAATTAATCCCTTTTAGAGAAGAGACATTACTTGTGTTATTAGGGCAAATAACATTTGACCTATAGTTAAATTTTCTGACCACTTCATTAAATGTTCTTATATTAAAACATTTATGCTGAAATTGTAATGAAAATATATTTTGGAGGCAAACCGGTTTTGGCAGCTGTGAATGTACCACATATTGATTTAATTTAGAAATATGTAATACTATTTGTTTTATTTCATTCACAGGACTGAAAACAGGGACACTATCTTTTCTTACCCATGGAGAGTCAAGCTATGTCTTTTGCCAATAGCTATATGGAGTAAAATCAATTTATTTGAGTCCATGCCTTGGAGTCACTATTTGGGAAAAAGATTTGTAATGCAAAATTGGCTGCATCTGTTTCACTATAGAGATTCCTAGAATTATAAAAATCATGTTTGTGTTTTAAAATGTTAGAGGAATACAGACATGGTTTCCACAGTCAAACTGAAGTTCCCCTGAGGAAAGACAAGGAGATTAGAGGTGGTTTATTTTAATATATAGGCGCTGGGGGAGAAAACCTTTCAGAGAGCCTGGGACAGATATAAACAAACAGTGCAGCTAGTTGGATGAGATATTGAGTGCCCTCTACTGTCACTGAGGTGATCATGCCCAGTGCCTTATAGAATCAGGATCATTGTTTTTATAATTATCTACTGTAGAGTCAGTTCTTGGACCTCACAATTTGGGTAAGTATTTGGATTTTGACTCTGGTGCCAAAAATGTCGTTTGGACTCTGATCACGCATTACAGGGACAAACAGTTCAATATCCTTGGAAGAACAAAGCTGAGCAACTAAGGCTTCTTCTAGTCCCAAAACATTCAAGTTCTCCTACATGTTACTTCTATTTCATGAGTTAAAGACAGCACAAAGTGAATAATCTTACGATGAATAACCCTCCTCAGACACTGAAGGGACCTAATGTGTTCATTTGAAATTGTCATTTTGCCCTTGAAAACTGTACATTTCTAAAAAGCAACTAAACTCTGGATCAACCATTGTTTCTGAAATCCAGACACCACTTGAAATAGGAGTTTTTTCTTCAACCCTGAACTATCTAAATTATACTGACAACACTATTAAGGAAAATAATAAGGTGTGTAAAGTATTAAACTAACAAGTGTCTGTCTATTTTAAAAACAGTGAGAACACAGTGTGGGCTCCATAATTATTCTTGAAAGCTGAAGTGAAGGAGTTAAATATGTGATCAAAGCTTTTTGTGCCCTGAGTCTTAGATTTTTGCCAGTTCCGTAGCTGGTCCATAGTAGCTAGAGAAAGAAAAATTCATTTATTTTTCCAGGTACTGAAAGATTTTGAAAATTAGCCGTTTCATTTTGGCACCTATATGAAAGTGGAGCTCTTTTGAAAATCTGGCTTGTGATCTTGAACCATGTTTTCACTTCCTATTTAAAACACACACACAAAAATTTCCACAAACACACCCATCCATACAAAAAAGTTTATTTGGGCTAATGAAATTTGGAATGAACATAATAGGTCAGTTGGTGCTTGCTGGGGATTTCAGATTCTATCCTTGCTGACACCTGCAATGTTTATGTAAAGTCATATTTTGCTACAAAAATAGTCTAGATGAGATCTGAATTTCTGTACCTCTCCAATATTCAGGACAAGATTGCTTAAATAGGGGAGTACACTGGATTGGTCTAATAAGTGTTGTCATCTGTCCTTCTAGTTATCACTCTCATTGAGTATATAGTCTAGAACTACTACATAACTATTAGAGAGCTTGCTTTAACTGAATTGCTAGACCAGGGATCGCCAGCCTTGGCACACGGGACCACTGGGTAAGCACCCTTAGTGGGCCTCGCCATTTTTTTTACCTGGTGATTCGCCGATCACGGCTCCCACTGTCCGCAGTTCGACGTCCCGGTCTAATGGGGGCTGTGGGAAGCGGCGCGGTGCTGGCTGCCGCTTCCCACAGCCCCCATTGGACCGGGATGGCAGACCAGGGCCAGTGGGAGCCCTGGTTGGTGAACCAGTAAGTAAACAAACTGGTGGGGCCTGCTAAGGGTGCTTACCCTGCGGTCCCGCATACCAAGGCTGCCGATCCTGGTTATAAACATTTTGAAACACAACATTGGAACACACCACAATGGCTAAGTTGTTCTTTTCTAAATTTAATTGGGAGAAAATTCTGACATTTATGATTTATTTCTAAGGCAGTCCTTAGAGAAAGACACCACATAATCTGCTATAAGTAAGTGAGGAAAATAAAACACTAATTCATTGCTTTCAGAAGAAATAGATGTTTTCATTCTATTAATTTCTAAGCAAATTAAGTACCTACTTGTTTTAAGTTAATTGATAGTCATATAAAAGTGGCCTGTCAAGGGAAAAGTTTGAGCAACAAGCACATTAGTAAAAAAAAGGCCTTAGCATACATCATTATCTTCTATTTTTCTGCCAGTTTTTAATTTTCCAGAGAGACACAAAAGCTGGAAAAGATCAAGTGTATTGCACTCTAGGGTTATCTTGGGAGTTGTCAGACCAAAACATTGTGTGTTATAGGTTAGAGACATGGAGAGCAGTCTCAGATAGTGTGATTAGTAAGAAAACAGAGCTAACAGACTTTAAACCACTTTGTGGGGGATCACACAATGAGAGGCTATACAAAAGCAGCATGTTGTTTTTTCCATGTGAACTAATGGCATATTACAACTGTCCGATGGTAGTCTGATTATGACAGGAGGGAAATCCATGCACTATTTTATAAATCAGATTATAGTTTCTCTAGAGAGGCACCTGCCATAATATTTCGGTTTCCTGCAGTTTTACAGTAATGAGAAGGATCTATTCAAGTCTTTTAAGAAAATGCTGAATTTCTTCATGCCCTGGCTGTGATTAATCAGACTCATAATTCCTTTTTGGCACTGTCTAAAACAATGTCCTCTGCTACATATTTCACTGGGAAAAAACAAAATTCAGTTTACGTGAAAGTACCTGTAATTGTTAGTGATTCACTGTTATTGAAAAATCATTGTAAGTTTTTTCCAGTTCTGCCAGACTTGTATTCAGGGCCACAAGACAAAAATGCATGGGAAAGGCAGCTATTTAATCTGTACATACAAAGGAATAGGCCATAAGTAACAATAACTTTTAATTATTGGCTTCAAACAAGATACCAGATTAGCACCTACTGAAGGTGCGGATCTCTTAATCACCTCATAAAAGCATATGAACACTAATGAACTGTGATTCCTGAGGAGCTACCTCTGTGTGTTTAAAGGATTTTCTCTTGCATCCACACATCTCACTGCCATCAAGCTAGGCATATTATAGCTCACCTGTGTCTCACTGGCTCAAAATACCAAGGCAAATGCAATATAATTTGCTCTAACAAAACCAAGGGAAGGGAAAAAAAAGATTTAAATTACTGATGTTTCAAGTAAGCACATTTCAAATCCAGAGCATAACGGTTACATTTAACTGACACAGCTAAGGAAAATTCAGTTACAGTTAAAGCAAATTTACTGTTATTTCACTATTCAAGTAGAACTATGTTGTACCATTGATTTCTAAGGAGAACAACCTCATTGAAATAATTGGGTAATGTGTGTTTAAAAAAAGGATAATACAATATGTCCTGCTTGAAATCAGGTCTGTAAAATGAGCCTAGCTGCATATTGGATTTGTTGTGAAGTAATAGTTAGGTGTATATGGAAGATACTGTATAATCATGCTATCAATACATTCCTATTGCTGAAAAGGACAATATCATTGTTATACTTTGTGTGTGTTGCATCTATAATAAAATGTTTAGCAATGATCTGAATACAGAAAATATTGTAGTAAAATGGAAGCTGAGTAAACAGAATGCAAGTGCTAGCAACTCAAGACTAAGTGGTTTTCTTTATTTATTGCTCTCTGTCAGATTATATAGACTACTTAGTGAAATACATCATAACATCTGGGTACATGAAATAAATGGAAAGATCCTCAATGTCACTGATTTTTTTAACGTACTGGTATAAAACAAAACTTTTTCAGAACTTTTTGCTAAATAGCAGTCTGCAAAGAGTTTCTAATGGTCAGGGACTCTAGGAACCCCTGTCCTTAGGTTAAAAAAGTCCTCTAATTATTTTAAAAACAAGTATTTAAAAACAAAACTAGTCACCTGAATAGTGTAATATCAAATATAAACAAACAAACAAACAACAACAAAAAAAGAGGGCATAACACACTTTAAATGACTACTATATTAGTACTATATTACAGTGGGAAGCATCAACAGGTGTTGTAACACAAACAATCCAGAAACTTTGAGAAATGGTGATCTACTAGTCAGGCAACACATAACAAAAGGTCACAGCGACTGGCAAGTATAAATGGCAACTAGGTTTAAAAAACAAACAAACACAAAAACAAAGAAAGAAAACAACCAAGCTTTACAGTAAAACACAGAACTTACAATTTAATAAATATCAATATGCCCATACATGGAGCAGTTCAACAATAATATTTTATGCTCTGATTCAGCAATGGTTCTACATAGGGAAAGCATCTAAGTTATTAAGATCAACTTCTGTTCATCAAGAATCAGAGGGGTAGCCGTGTTAGTCTGGAATTGCAGATATGACAAAGAGTCCTGTGGCACCTTAAAGACTAACTAAAATTTTAGAGCATAAGCTTTCGTGGGTTAATACCCACTTCGTCGGATGCATGCAGTGGAAGTATTCGGGGCAGGTATAAATAGGTAGGCAAGAACCAGGTGGGAGATAACAAGGTTAGTCCAATGAGGCTGAACCAGCTTGTTATCTCTAATCAGGGAGGGTGAGGAGGTTCACACCTCCAGTTCAGCTGCTAGAGGAACACCTCACCCTCCCTGATTAGAGATAACAAGCTGGTTCAGCCTCATTGGACTAATCTTGTTATCTCCCATCTGGTTCTTGCCTACCTATTTATACCTGCCCCTGGATACTTCCACTGCATGCATCCAACGAAGTCGGTATTAACCCACGAAAGCTTATGCTCTAAAATTTTAGTTAGTCTTTAAGGTGCCACAGTCACTTCTGTTCATCAAGCGCATGTGGTAACTTCATCATGGAGTTCTTATATATATTATTTTCCCTTTTGCTCCTAGCAGCTAGCCAAAAATCCAGGAATATTCCAGGTGTTCCAGTTAGAAGAAAAAAAATGGAGTCATGACTTTTCATGAAATATTGTTTATGTACAAGTAACGTACAAGGTCTCATCCCCCCTGAACACAAGAGGAGCCAGTCAGGGAATAGTGTCCTTATTTACAGTCCTAATCCTTTATTTGACAGCACCACACAGTCTGAGTAACTTCCTTCTCTGTCTGTTTTGTCTGCCTGAGTCAGTTCCTGTCACTTCTCCCATCCACCACACCCCCTTACCCAAAACAATACCCATAGGATCCCTACAGCCACATAGGCCTTGGTTACACTGGCAATTTATAGCACTATAAAGCCCCCAGGAGCGCTATAACCTCCTACCCATCCACACTGGCAAGGCACGTAGAGCGCTTTAACTGCGGAGTTATAGCGCTCCTGGTAATCCACCTCCGCACGGGGAATAAGGGCTGTAGCGATCCCGCTGTAGCGCTATGGCGAGAATGTGGACACCCACTGAGCTACAAGTGATCTCTTGAGATGCCTAGAGCCATTTAAGGCAATTGACGTCTCTTCCCTTTCTTTTGAACTCGGCTGGAGGAATGCGGAAGTACCTCTTTAGAGTTTCTCTCTTAACATGGCAGATAAGCAGTGCAAATGTTTAAGGAGAGAGCCTGTGTGAAAACAAAGCCCTATGTGAACAGACACGCGCTGACAGGCTTACTGATAGGCTCTCAGAAGGACGGAAAAACCACTGGCTCTCTCCCTCCGCATACACACAATACGTCCTCCCTCACCCCTCTCGTTTGAAAAGCACGTTGTACCCAGCTGAATGCTGGGATATCTGCCCTAATGCACTGCTCTTAATGCCGTCTGAAGTGCTGCAAATGTGGCCATGCTATACCTCTGGTGCGTCTCAGTGTGGACATGCAATAGCGCTATACATATTGCTGTATAAAGGGACCGCTATAACCAAAAGCATTATAATTCTGTAAGTGTAACCATGGCCTTAGTCCTAATTCCAGAGTAGTCTCGCATATGCCTTTACTTTGGGGAAAGTTACAATAAAGGAGTTTAACTGTTTCTTACAGCTATCTTAAATAATGTTTTGGCAAACTCACAGCAACATCAATGTGACCCACACATATCTGTATGGGGAAAAGTTTGAGCCTTGAATTGTAAGTACCCTTTAAAAGCTCTTTTGTATGTAAGGGTTTTATTTGAATGTTTCTGCTGTTCAGACATTCCATTCACTTGTTGAGTGTTGTCTGACAGCACAAATTATTCTTAAAAAAGAAAAGAATCTATAAAACATTTTATAAGCCATGTAATCATCATTCCTCAAATGTCTGACAGTGATTGCAAGTAATAGAACACTTGTCCCCAAAACACTTATTGTGGGCCTGATCCCACCTCATTTCAAATCAATAGCTTAACTCCCACTGACTTCAGTGGGTGCAAGAGCAGGCTTTATAAATGGAAATAAGTAGTTGTTCCCCTGTGGATTTGTTAGTTACCTACAATTCTCAGTAATGTCTCTTCTGTTCCTCACCACCTCAGACTTGTATGGCCTTCCCATTTATGTACTTTGAAAAGTAATACACATTTTAAAATACAAAAACATATTTTTCAGTAACAGTCTTCAGAAAGAGTCTGTAAAATCTTATTGTACGGGAAAGTGCATTTAATCACATGTGAGTTAATACAAGGTTGAGGGCAACCATAATCCTCCTTATTAAAGTAAAAGGTATAAAATAGATGAAGGGATACAGATGATTGTACAGTAAGAACTAAGACCCTAATTTTAAAAATGCATTTAGGTATTGTTCTGCTCAGCACTTCCATCCCTAACTGACTTAGGACCCCAAATCTCCTTTTCAAAAGTGACTCTCAATGAAACTTAGGCTCCTAGACCCGGATCCTCAAAACAATGTAAACACTTTACTCATGCGGTTTTAACCAAAATTAGCCACCTCCTTTGAGAATCTGTGGCCCACACACCCACGTATTCTTTTTGAAAGTGACTTAGGCTCCTAATGTTCAACAGACGAATGTCCATGTACCTTAAAAATATTAAATTTCAATATCTGGAATCACAATATAGTATGTTGCTCGGTTACATGTTACTCTGAACCATTTCTTTCAAGTCTTGAGAGTTGTGTATCAAAATAAGATGTAGTTCTATAACAAATACATCTTATTTTGACACACAACTCTCTTAAGACTTGAAACCCCCACGTAAACTGAAACTTACTGCCAAATGAAAGTAAATTGGTTTTCAATGACAGATTGACTAGGGGGAGTAGGCATTTATCATACAGCAGTCTATGTTATAGTTGCCTATAATGGGAAGTAGAATAGATAAAATTTTCCTTTCAGCCTATTCTTCCCTAGAGATGGTCAAATATTGTTCTAGATTAGCAAGTGTAAATTTTATTGCCACAGTACAGAAAATAGAAAAGCTTGAAATTAAAGTTAAATAAAAATAAATTAATGTAGTAGATTATTGTAGAAGCTATCCCAAGACAAACCCATATATTAATTACAGAATATTGTTTAAAAAGTACTTAAACGGCAGCACATCCCAGGCAACACATTTGAAGTCTCTCTTACATCAGAGTTTGGAAGGTATCAGTTTCTGATAGAAGTGCCACTGTGTCAGGATATACCATATCATGTAGAATATATTCTGTTGGATTTGTACTTGAATCCCTAGAAAATAAAGACTGGGGAAAACTGGAGGAATCACTCTGATGGTTGGTATTTGGAATATTCTGGTACCATGTTTTTGTTCAATTGCACAGGAATATCTTGTAGTTATATGAAATAATTTAGAAAGTAAGGATAAGGCAGAATAACAAATTTCTGCTAGTAATAGGCTAAAAAGAATTGGACCACAACAACAATAGTACTCCTCCAAGACATGCTTGTCTTTATAGTCAGATAAACAGAACATGTGTGTCAATCTGCAGCAGCACTGTTTGGTTGCTCCCACAATCTCAAACTCCTCCCCGCCACAGAAAGATAATTTAACAGATCTGTAGCTGACTCACAATGACTATTGATATGCGCCCCCCCATGTCCCCCCAACAGGCTTGAACTATCAACATTATTGACCTTGGTGAGTGAATCATTTGCTTCCTGTGACACAGATGCATTTCCACACACTTTGAGTTAAAAGTGACTCATCAAATGGTAGATTATTGGAAGAAGAACCTTTCAGTTAGATTCAAAAATCAGGATTAGCTACTGTTAATCCTTTGATCACATAGGTGATAGCAAGTATTACCTTTTATTTTAGGAACACGTTTGTCAGAATGTAAGGGCCAATACTTCCCCGGAACAAACATGAAAAATCTTCAGTAATACTATTATGGTTGCAACCATACCACCTCTGACAGTGATCCTGTCAGATTTCACAATGTAAACAGTATCAGCTGGGGGGACCTTCGAAGGAAATCCTGGTTCCTACAGGAATTAGCATTGGTGATTCAGTAGGTAACAGGCTTCCCTCTATTTCTGTGTTGAATAAATATCCTAGCAATCTATAATCATGTGACACACTTGCTAGTGTACCTCCTGGGGGTCAGGGCTGGCTGTCATCCTTTATCACTCCCTGCTAACAGCCATTCTGGCCCTGCAGTGATCTGCTGCTTCTTGCAATTCAGCCCTCCAGCTGGGTCACAGTCCCACCCTTTCCATAGTACCAATAACATTGGTCTACAATTTTTTAGAAGTCATCTGCTTCAGAGATAAAATGTGATATTTATTATGTATTTTGATGTGCTGAATTCAAATATGACAATTTAAACAACTGATTGGCTACTGTTTCTAAGATATTTAAGTTTTTATATTGTATGTCTATGTATATTGTGTAGATAATAGAGTTTTAATCATAAATTGCAAACCTAGGTCTTTTCATGTGTTGATGGTTGCTTTACATGATAATATTTCACCTGTCCTGTTTATGTAACACTTTAAAAATCAGCAAAAGGGTTATATAAATAAAATGTATTATGAAACAAAAGGCAAAAAACTGTTATGTACATAGTTTAGTCCTATTCAGTGTCTACTTGGCGCTTCTTGGCTTGTCTCTTGTATTCATTAAATGGAGCATCTCTTGTCACTATCCAGCAATAGTCTGCAAGCATTGATGGGCTCCATTTGCCCTGATAGCGTTTCTCTATTGTTGCAATGTCCTGGTGAAATCGCTCGCCGTGCTCGTCGCTCACTGCTCTGCAGTTTGGTGGAGAAAAATCTAGATGAGAGTGCAAAAAATGTATCTTTAGTGACATGCTGCAACCAAGGCTTTTGTATGCCTTGAGGAGGTTTTCCACCAACAACCTGTAGTTGTCTACCTTGTTGTTTCCGAGAAAATGTATTGCCACTAACTGGAAGGCTTTCCATGCCGTCTTTTCCTTCCCACGCAGTGCATGGTCAAATGCATCATCTTGAAGAAGTTCACGAATCTGAAGGAACAACAAAGACACCTTCCTTTATCTTAGCTTCACTTAACCTTGGAAGTTTTCCACGGAGGTACTTGAACGCTGCTTGTGTTTTGTCAATGGCCTTGACAAAGTTCTTCATCAGACCCAGCTTGATGTGTAAGGGTGGTAACAAAATCTTCCTTGATTCAACAAGTGGTGGATGCTGAACACTTTTCCTCCCAGGCTCCAATGACTGTCGGAGTGGCCAGCCTTTCTTGATGTACTGGGAATCTCTTGCATGACTATCCCATTCGCAGAGAAAACAGGAGTACTTTGTGTATCCAGTCTGCAGACCAAGCAAGAGAGCAACAACCTTCAAATCGCCACAAAGCTGCCACTCATGTTGGTCATAGTTTATGCACCTCAAAAGTCGTTTCATGTTGTCATAGGTTTCCTTCATATAGACTGCATGACCAACTGGAATTGATGGCAAAATATTGTCATTATGCAGCAAAACAGCTTTGAGACTCGTCTTCGATGAATTAATGAAAAGTCTCCACTAATCTGGATCGTGAACGATGTTGAGGGCTGCCATCACACCATCGATGTTGTTGCAGGCAAGAAGATCACCTTCCATGAAGAAGAATGGGACAAGATCCTTTTCACGGTCACGGAACATGGAAACCCTAACATCACCTGCCAGGAGATTCCACTGCTGTAGTCTGGAGCCCAACAGCACTGCCTTACTCTTGGGTAGTTCCAAATCCCTGACGAGGTCATTCAGTTCAGTTTGTGTTATGAGGTGTGGTTCAGAGGAGGAGGATGGGAGAAAATGTAGGTCTTGTGACATTGATGGTTCAGGACCAGAAGTTTCATCCTCTTCCTCATCTGACTCAAGTGAGAATGATTCTGGTGCATCAGGAACTGGCAGTCCTTCTCCGTGGGATATTGGGCGTATAGCTGATGGAATCTTTGGATAATGCACAGTCCACTTCTTCTTCTTTGACACACCTTTCCCAACTGGAGGCACCATGCACAAGTAACAATTGCTGGTATGGTCTGTTGGCTCTCTCCAAATCATTGGCACAGCAAAAGGCATAGATTTCCTTTTTCTGTTCAACCACTGGTGAAGATTTGTTGCACAAGTGTTGCAGCATATGTGTGGGGCCCACCTCTTGTCCTGATCTCCAATTTTGAAGCCAAAATAAAGGTGATAGGCTTTCTTAACCATAGTGGTTATATTGCGCTTTTGTGATGCAAAAGTCACTTCACCACAAACATAGCAGAAGTTATCTGCACTGTTCACACTAGTACGAGGCATCTCTGCTCACTTTGGCTAAACAGAAATGTGTCCCTTTGCAAAATCAAACACTGACAAATAAGAGAGCATGACACTGTATGATTTCTAGAGCTGATATAGGGCAATTTGTTCAGCAGAGTGATGTAAGTTTCATTATGATTACATCATCCATGACTTCTAGGAATAACATGATGCAATTCATGTCATGTATGATGCAATACCAGCTTCAGATTGCACCATTCATTGTTTTGCCTAAAAAGCAAGTACTGTCCAAACCCAGTCATAGATTTACTCATAGATCCAGTCAAAGATGTATTTTAGTCATTTCTGGTTTAAATTGAGATCCCTTCCCTTTATAACTGACTTATCCTCCGCCATTCCCATGTCAAGGGTCGTATATCCTGACTCAATAGCATGTCTTGAAAACTAGAGCCAATCAACAATTTTAAGCATCATTTTCGTTCTCAGTGACCCAGAATTAGTAGTTTGACTACATTTATTTCAGAAGCATTTTGGCTGTAGAGCAGTGTATAATCCAACAAAGAATAGTCCATCACCTTCATATTGGAGCTTTGGTCCAAGTCCAGTCTCACTTACCCCTGTATCCTCGGGGGCTGGGGGTAGGCTGCAGTAGTCATTACTGCTTGCTGGAGAAGGGTTCCACTTGACCTCCCTCAGTGGGTTGGTAGGGAACCCAGGCTCTCCTTTTCCACTGTATTCCAACCCAGCGATAATCAAATAGGCAGTCAGGCCAGACTACACAAATCCCTGGTTGCCGCCGTGGACTGTTTCCTACGTTGCCCTGTCCTGGGCTTTTGCCTCAGCCTTCTCCCAGACTCTCATTGTATCAACTCCCCTGTCTCTTATGTCTCTTCCTCCAGCTCACTGCTGAGCCTTAGTTTCTGCAAGATAGCTCATTGTGCTGGAGGGAAGTTTTCTTCACTCTCTTTACAGGCCACATTATTCAGCACATTAATCCACCTCCCTGCAAGCCACTTCCTTCTAGGAAGGTTCAGTTCCTGCTACTTTATTTCCCAACTGCCTTGGGTTCCCTGTTGCAGAGGTACCTTCCTTCAGGCAAGCTCTATCTGCCAGCAGTTCAGCTCCCTGACTCCAGATAGCCTTCTCTCACTGAATAAAAGCCAGAGATCTGCTCTCCTTCTTAAACAAGCCCTGGCTGAGCAAAGTTCGGTCCTTTTAATTTCTCCTTTCAGGCTTGCTGCATACTGCAGGTGCAGCAGGGCAAGACTGCTGGCACTCACAGGCTCTCATTAATCCATTCAGGCTCTATATGGTGTTGGTAGAGTCTTTCACACATGACTTTATAGAAAGCAATGCTGTTAAGCACACAGTCTTAATTAAACACAAAACCAACATCCAAACTATTCACATTTTTTAGTGATCTTGACACTTTTCACAAGGGTAGAAGTGTTAATCCCATCTAAATTTCAATTTACGTAATTCCAGCCTCTTTATCTAAATCCCTTCTCCAGAATGTTCTTAATTTCCTAACCAGGATTGTTATGTACAGTTTACTAGTATTATGTTTTGCCCCAGAACTGACTGCATTTCAATGAGAGGTGAAATGATTTCTCTATATTAGTGATTTCTAATTACACTGAACACAGCATAAATTTGTGAAGTGCTTTGTAATCCCTCAGACTAAAATGTGCTAGGTGACTTTCATATATTGTTGAATACACACAAAGACAGATAAGGAATTAATGAACTGTAAACCATTTAAAGGGTGATTAATGAAGGAGAAGTTAGAGCAAGATTACATGAATCTTAATATAAATCTGAAGTTTGATACTGCACTTCCAGGAATTTTCTTTTCTTCCTGTGGCAGGATTTATGTGGTAAACCTTAATCCAAGTTTTTGTAACAATGCCATTTAATCAAAGTTTGTTCTCCTCTACCAAAAGCTGAAGGATTTAGTTTTTCACCAGGCCATTTTCGATAGACAGACATTTCCACCCCGTCTTTAGTCTAGCTAATATTCTCTTTTCTTCCTCTGAGCTCCAATAGACTATGCCCTGAGTCTGACTCACTTTAATAAAATAGAACAGAAGCTTGAGGCAAATTGTTGGTTGTGCATTCATCCTTCCTTCTAAAGGGCAAGCAACTGAGTTACATAGACAATCCTGTTCTTTCTTGTGCCTAGGGAACAATTGTGGTTGCATGAATCTTTCATTTATATTGTTTATTTTTGGTTTTGGTCATTTTATGTATGATACGCACAGACTTCTGCTGTGTTTTGTCATTACATTAGTTTCCTGGAGTAGTAAAATTTGCTGACATTATTCACAGAGCTATTATGCAAAACAAGTTGCTCTGAATGACAGATCTGTAGCTCCTGCCATGTTCTTCAAATAATGAATGAAAATGCAACACTTCAGAAAATTCAGACAGTACTGGATTTCTATCATACCTTCTCTTTCAAAGACCACAGTTTGAACAAAGAAAGAGTTATCAACAACAAGGAGTTCTATATTTAAGCTGTCTACCAGCATAAATTTGTGGAACACATCTCTCTTTCCTGGTCTAGGTTTCTCTGTTGTTAACAGTATATTTATTGAACAGTTAAAACACTACATATCCTCCAATAATATCCATCTTAATCAGGGTCTGATAAGAGATCAGTTTCTTATTTTTTCTTCACATTTCCAGTCTTTTCCTTATCATAGGGGTAGCCATGTTAGTCTGGATCTGCAAAAGAGTCCTGTGGCACCTTATAGATTAACAGACGTATTTGAGCATAAGCTTTCCTGGGTGAATACCCACTTTGTCAGATGCATGCAGTGGAAATTTCCAGAGGCAGGTATAAATATGCAGACAAGAATCAGGCTAAAGATAATGAGGTTAGTTCAGTCAGGGAGGATGAGGCCCTCTTCTAGCAGTTGATCTGGAGATGCAAACACCAAGAAAGGAGAAACTGCTTTGGTAGTTGGCTAGCCATTCATAGTCTTTGTTTAATCCAGAGCTGATGGTGTCAAATTTGAAAATGAACTAAAGCTCAGCAGTTTCTCTTTGAAGTCTGGTCCTGAAGTTTTCTTGCTGCTGGATGGCTACCTTTAAATCTACTACTGTGTGTCTAGGGAGACTGAAGTGTTCTCCTACAGGTTTTTGTATATTGCCATTCCTAATATCTGATTTATGTCCATTTATCCTTTTGCATAGGGACTGTCCAGGTTGGCTGTATAACCTTTAGCCCAATGTTTAAGGTAGCCTTTTTGTTTGTAGCAGAGAATATCCCCATAGCCCAGTGACTAGGACACTTGCATAATGGGGGAGACATAGGTTCAAATTCCTGTTTCATACTAGGACAGGTGGGGAACTGAATGTGGATTCCCCACTTACCTCAGAAGAAGACAACAGCCACTGGGCTACATGTTATAACGGTTGGCCGCCCCATCCTTGTTGGTTTTTTTGTGAATCTAGTCTTTGTTTTGCTTTTCTTAAAATGCCCCAAATCAAAATGAGTAATTTCAGGTTGTGTCCAAAGGAAACATTTTGATTAAACATTACTGAAACATTGAGTTTCTTGGTTTGGTCAAAACTTCAGAGAACTCAACATGAATTCATAAATAGTTTCAGATTGAGTGAAATCACATGTTTTGGTGAATAAACTGTTCACTAAAAGCAATTTGCCCAGCTATAATCCCTCAAATTATTCTCTTTGCTTCACTGTAGCATTTCTGTTTAGCATTTCTGTTTCACAATTCTGTTTACACCCTCCACCCCACTGCCCTCAGTGTTTTAGTTTCCTGCTACATATTTAAAGAAATAGCACACATATCCACACAGGTCTGTCTATCGTTAGTTTACCAGACCAGTCTTGAGGTAATTTGTAATTTAAGTAGGGTGCATGTATTGGAAGGGTAGAAGGTGGATGGACATGGACGTCAGCCTGGTGAAATCCCTCCCCTCCACAAAATATTGTTAAAATGGCAATACTTTATGTTTATAGGGAATCACTGAAAAATATACTTTGTTAGTTTGGTCTTGTGAGTGACAATATGCAGAAATCTTTGCCCATAGGGCCAGTTCTTCTTTATTTCTTATACTTCCCCCAACCCAATTACAAACAACAATACTGTTTTTTTTTTCTCTTCAATATACTAGAATCCCCTTCTGTTTAATGGTAATACTGACCTATCACAGCTTGCTGCAAAGCAGCCTGGAGATTTTTTGAAATGAAAGCAAATGAAATTATATGCATCAAGTGTGAAATGATGTATTAATTGCATTCTAACCACAACTGACATGGTGTAACTCAGAAAACATAGAATTATCTTGTTCAATGTTTTGTAAATTGCATTGTTAACCTAAAAAGAATCAATGTTCAAAATTCACATAAAATGTTCCACCTCTACAAAATTACCGAGAAATTTATTTGTAACAAAATAGGCCTATTTCCTTTTTTCCATAATTATACTAGTGTATATGCTACATTTATCATAGATTTTTCTTTCAACAGTGTTGGACTTAGGCATATAATTATTATTATTATTTTTAACAGTATGGCTCTCTGATAAGAGGCAGTCTTTGTCATCCTTTCAGACAGACATATATATAGACTATAACAATTAACACCATTTTGTTGAACACATTATGTGATCATGGGACACTTTAATTTCCCAGATATAGATTGGAGGACAAGTGCTACTAATAATGGTAGGGTCCAGATATAGTTGGATGTGATAACTGACAGATTTTTTCACTGAATAGTCAAAGAAAAAAGAAGTGATGCCATTTTGATTTAATGTTGATAACTAGTGAGGACTTCATATAAGAAATGGTTGTAGAGGACAACTGTGGTGATCATGAGTAAATCAGTTTAAACTAACTGAAGGGATAAATAAAAACAGGTCTGCAAGTAGGATCCTTGATTTTTAAAAAAAGTTAAGGAAGGAAGTTAAGGAAGTGGACTGGACTGAAGAACTCAAGAATCTGAATGTGGAGGAGGCATGGAACCTGAGGTGAAAGTAAGCCGGTACTCCCTGGCACCACATACAGGCAAGAGCTGGTGCGCCATACCAGGGTGGATCGACTTCCCCAGGTGCAATTTAAAGGGCCTGGGGCTCCCAGCAGTGGCTGGAGCCCCAGGCTCTTTAAACTGATGTCAGAGCCCCGCTGCGATTGCCCAGGGGAGGCTGCGGCAGGGCTCTGGTGGCAGTTTAAAGGGCCTGGGGCAGTAGCGGCGGCCCAGTCCTGGGCCCTTTAAATAGCTGCCAGGGCCCCACCGCAGCCTCCCCAGGGCTCCGGCAGCCGGGCTCTGTGGGGACAGGACCCCTGTTGCCAGAGCCTTAGGGAAAGGCGGCGGGGCTCCAGCAGCTATTTAAAGGGCCCGGGGCTGGGCTGCCGCTACCGCCCCAGGCTCTTTAAATTGCCCCTGGAGCCCCCGGCGGGGGGGGGAAGGATGGGAGAGGGGAGTGGGAGGGAGGCCCCTTACCAGTATGGGGGCTGGGCTGAGGCTGGCTCTGACCTCCGAGCCCTATCTGCCTGAGGCCCCACCCCTTCCAGAGGCCAGAGTTGGCCCCAGTCCAGCCCCCGTAGTGGTAAGAAGCTTCATTTACTTTAACCCCTGCATGGAACTACTACTGTAAGTCAACGTAGCAGAAACTATATGAAGCCAGCATCCCAAGCTGGGTGTGGGAAGGGGAAATCATAGGGGCAGGTTGCAGATCAAAGTGGATGAACAAGAACATTACACACGTTATTAAGAAAAAGCAGAAAGCCTATTAGAAATAGAAAATGGGATAAGTCAACAAGGACAGTTACCTCTTCGAGGTCAGAAAGCATAAGGAAAAATTGAGAACTGCCGAAAAAACAAGTATAGTTCAATCTTGCAAAAGAAATGAAAACCAATAGTAAAATGGTTTTATAGCCATATAGATTTTTTAAAACGGGAAAGATGAAGTGGGACTGATAAACACTGAGGCTAGGTTGGAAATTAAATATAATCTATGCATGTCCCAAAACCTAAACAAATACTTTGTTTGAGTTTTTAATAAGGATAACAAGGAGCGTAGGGGCAGTGGCAGAATGGCTAATGGAAACAAGATTCGGAAGTAGAAATTACCACATTCAAGGTGGGAGTTCATATTGAACAGCTTAATAAGACCAAATCAGTGGACCCAGATAATCTCCATCCAAGAATATTAAAGAAACTGGCACATGAAATTGCAAGCCAAATAGCATTTTTTTTCATTAATCCATATACATGGCTGTCTTACCCTATGACTGGAGAATTGCTAATATGATACTTATTTTAAGGAAGAGGGCAGATTTCCACAGCTCCTATTGGCTGGGAACGGTGAACCATGGCCACTGGGAACTGCGGGCAACCATGAAAATGTCAACAAACTGTCTAGTGGCCCACCAACGGATTACCCTGATCAGTCACTTGCAGCCCATGGGCCATAGGTTGCCCACCACTGGCTTAGGGACTAACAATAAGAATTTTTGCTATAACATGAGGACTCATCATTTAGAAGAATTGCATGTGAAGGGAAACACAAGGATGTATTGGTTCATCACAGGAGGACTATAAACTGCCAACATGATGTGGCTGTGAAAAAGGCTAATGCAGACCTAGATTGCATCAGGCAAGGTATTTCTAGTACAGATAGGGAAATGTTATTACCATTTACAGAGCACTAGTGAGACCTCACCTGGAATACACTGTGCAATTCTACTCCTCCATGTTTTAAAAAAAGATGAATTCCAACTGGAACAGGTGCAGAGGAGGGTTATTAGGATGATCAGAGGAAAAGAGAACCTACCTTGTGAGAAAAGACTCAAGGAGCTTGGTTTATTTATCTTAACCCAGTGGTTCTCAACTCTGTTCCACCGCTTGTTCAGAGAAAGTCCCTAGCGCACCGGGCCGGTTTATTTACCTGCTGCCTCCACAAGTTTTGCCGATTGCTCATTGAAATGAGTTCCAATAGTTCATGGATTAAGGACCCATTTTATGGGTCTACAGGGGCTCCTGTATAGATTATTTAGGTTAATCTTCCTATCTACCCAATAGTCTAGAAGATAGAGATGATTAGTTTTGCAATTTTCAAACTGTGGATTTGTGTCTCCAGAGATAAATGTTTTAAAATAAATAAATAAATAAAATACTGAGGTGAGAAATAACAGACCTCAACCCTATTGTCCCTCTGCAAATCTGTATACATGGAGCCAATCCCTTACCTCTCTCTAAAAGTGCAAAGTTTCAAAAAGTTCAATGCATAGAAGATTGCTGGGGCAAAATAGCTCTGGACAAGGAGAAGAAGTCTGGAGATAAATGTGAGAAGGGAGGAACAGGCAGGAGAAAAAAAGTGAAACTGTTTGAGCAGCATATTTCAGAAGTCTTGAGGTCTTTCTGAGTGTAGCCTTCATTGATTTGAGATCTCCCGTACCATTCTCTCACTAGAAGAGAAATCCTATAATGGTGGCAGGCCTTAAAAGAGACCTGGTTTGGGACTATTTTAAAGAAGTTCCTCTACATATGGGTAAGACAGGTATGCCTGTGAAATGCAAACAGTAAAACAAAGAAATGCAAGTCCTAGTTGCCTAAAAGGAGAAGTGTTTCTTCTTAGGAGGAAGCTGAGTTGAAGGTGATGAAAGAAACATGTCTAAACATGCAGGATTTTCGGGTTGGTAATATTTTTTATTTCATACTTCTTTCTTAAGGACAGCCTGTCTTCTTTCTGGACTATTCTTGAATTCTCATGTTTGAGCAAAAAATATAGTTATTACTCTATGGTACTATCATTTTAGATGTAGTTGTGATAAAAAATTAAGGGCTGGAATAGGCAGATCTTCCTTTTACAATTTCAACTTTAGAGTAGTACTGAATGTCAGTGAATGCAATGAGTAATACTAAATGAGCAATATGGTAATAATAATTAAATAACTGCATTGACTTATTTTGTTTAGGAGAATCCATTCTCAACATACAGGATTTTGAAGACTATCCACCTTCAAGATCACCATCATTTTCTATAGATTCAGTCAGAGTTTTAATCATATCATGTATGCCACATAGCCACAATATATCACGTGCAGCAAAAGAAAACATAATCTCCATCATCCAGAAACAACCATAGATAAATTGGTGATAAGAACAAGCAGATTACAAAAAAAGGTAATGGATGAAAAAAATGTCCTGTTTGTTTATGCAGCAAACTCTTCTTTCCCTATGATTGAGAACCAGCACTTCATTAACATGGTTCAGTCATTAAAACCAGGGTACAGTCCACCCAACAGAGTAGGTGTCACAGGCAAAGATAAAGTGTCTGAAAGAGAAATTGAGCAGTGTGAAAAAGGTCTAGAGGGTAAAATTGATAACTTGAGTCTTGATGGGTGGAACAATGTTCCCAATGATCCTGTTGTACGTGTTCGTGTGACAACAGAAGAAGGGAATTTCTTCCTTACAGAAACAACTGAGACATCAGGAAATGCATACACAGCAGAATACTTACAAGAAGTAGCAGTAAAAGCTATAACAAACTGAAAAGAAAATTGAATGTCTAGTATGCAGTTTGGTCACAGACAATGCTGCAAATGTATCCAAGATGAGAAAAAAATTATTTAGAAGAGAGTGAAGCTAATAGCGTTCAATTGCAATACTCATTTGATGCACCTAGTTGCCAAAGACCATAGTTTTCCAGAAATAAAGACTAATGTTGTTGAAATCTCAAAATATTTCCAGAACAACCACTTTGCTCTGCAAAAAGTGGGAGAAACCAAGCTAATTCTCCTACAAGATGTGCAATGGAACTCAGTAGTGGACTATTTTGAGCAGCATATCAAGAACTGGCCTAATCTGATCAGTTTGTAAACAAAATTATGAAAAAAATAGATGGAATTGTCACAGCCAAATTTCTCAACATTGGGCTTAAGAGAAATGTTGAAATGAGAATGAAATGAGAAATGCTGAGCTGATGCTCTTGAAATTTGGAAGGAACTGAGTGAGATCTTAAAAAGAGAAATATGCAATGACAGAGTTAAATTTCAAGCATTAAAAAAACAAAAACAAATGGGACAAGCACTATCTCCACTTCATTTTCTTGCACATATTCTCAATACTCGGTACCAGGGTCAAATCTTAGCCAATTTCTCTTCATCAACAGTTATGACATGGACATCCATCAATCATCCCTCCATAATGCCAGTTATAATAAACTTCAGAGCTAAGGGTGAACCATTTGAGAAATATATGTTTGCTGATGATATTTTAAAGCAAATCACACCAGTGAACAGGTGGAAGTCATTTAAGCAGTTGGATTCAGAGATGATTGAAGTGATAATCTCACTATTAACAGCAGTAGCTTCTTCTGCTGGTGTAGGAAGAATATTTTTTTCCTTTGGACTAATTCATTCCAAATTGAGAAATCATTTGGGACCTGCAAAAGCAAGAAAGCTTGTTTTCCTTTTACAGATTATGAACAAACAGAAAATGAACTTGAAGATGACTCAAGTAGTTGCGGAAGTCAATATGTTAAGTTTCTCATGTTGACCTGGATGACATAGTCTATTTATTTATTTTAAATATTTCATTTAACTATTTTAGTTAAAAACAATTTTAAACAAAAACACACCTGATTTTTAAAAACTTGAATGTCTAAATTCAAAAAAATCACATGCTTGTTTTGTTAAAATATTATGTTTGCTGTTAAAGAAAAAAATCCAGAATACATAACATTGTTGTTTTAATTAAATAAAACAATTTAAATGTCTGTCTGGTTATGTTCTCCTCCTAACAGAACATGGCAAGAAAATCCTCCAAATATTAATCATTAACCTGTTGAATTGGAGATATTTATGAATTCATTGTGAGGTGAACTATCTACTTCAATTACCTTTGGTAAATGAATATAACCAAACAATCATTCAATTTCTGATGTAGCAGTAAAGCTAATCTGAAAAAAGTTTTAAATCACTTTATAAATGTATAATGTGTACCTTCTAAAAATGAAACCTACATTTATCTCTGAGTTGTGAAAAATATGTATTAAGGTTATAACAGCCAAAAAGAATGCACTTTTATGTAGAAATCCATGATTAAATCGAGTCGTCCTGACTAGTGATTTAAATCATGATTTAAATTGATTTAAATCATGATTTAAATTGATTTAAATCAAATCCACCCTGTGGAAAAGGCTATCAAGGAAGCAGTAGAAGGCAAAAAAATGTAACTGGCTTGAAGACTGATCTTGGTAAGTTTATGGAGGGGGTTGTAGGATAAGGTTGCCTATAAAGGCATATGGCCCAACTGGGACTGCTGAATTAGAAGCAAATATCTTCCATGGCTGGTGAGGGGTCATTAGACGGGGAGCGCTCTGAGATATTACAGAGAATTCTCTTTCAAGTGCCGGTGTTCTTGTTGACGTGACTGATTGTCTTGCTGACATGCTTAGTGTGTAACTGATCACCATATTTGGGATTGTAAAGGAATTTTCCCAGAAGTCAGAAGATCCTTCCCCGACTCTTCCTCTGTAGCATGGGGCACAAGTGACTTGGTGATTTGAACTGTAGCTAATAATGAACTCTCTGTAACTTGAAGTCTTTTATGAATTCCAGTTAACCCACCTCCTTACAAACGGAATGAACCTGCCACAGAAATAAAAAATGGCCGAGTCTCAGCTCCGTCTCCCTATTGTAACCATCTTGCATGGAGTAGCTGCTTTCTCCAGCAGACAAAATGAGTATTTTCCATTCCCAGGTGCTATTTTGTTATGGTCAGACACTGACATCAGGTGTATGACATCTTTTATAGTAAGTGCATATTTAGAGGGCACCTGAACATTCCATAGGATATTTCCGTTCTGCTTTGGATGGTCGGGAAGGTTTAAATAACATTGTACAATTCCAAAAGGACACATACTTGGTGTTTTGCAAGTTCTGGCTGGGTATAAGATGCATTTGCAGTCCTTCCAGCTGAGTTTGCTTTAGGGCAGAAGTACTGAACAAAGAGTGTAACTGTTTGTATGATTCTACTTTGTAAGAAGAATAAGAAATATAATTATCTCTTTCAAATAACAGTGTTGTGGCTTGGATGATAAGTTTAAGATAGGGGATAAGATTTTAATTTGATAAATATCCTCTGGTAAAACTCAAGAGTGCTACAGGATATTTTTACAATTTGTTGCAACATTATTATTATACTTCACAGTTTACTGATGAAGGATGATCATTTGAATGTGGGATTATGGGGCATGCAGTATTAAAGAGCTTATTGCCCATATTAGAGCTTAGTTTGAGCCATTTTTCCACCTGACATTTTATTGTGCTGGTATTCTCATCTTGTTGCATTCAGAAGCTGATACTTAAACACCTTGGTAAAAATGACTGCCTATTTTAAAGTTCGCAACTAACTGCCTATTTAATACAGGCCAAAGGGTACATCTGTATTTCCTCTGGTGCTTAGCAACACAATTTATTATTCAGCCATGTAAGTTTCTTAGAAATGGAAAGCTAGTATGAAAATAAGATTGCTGTAGGAATTTGTTCATAAATTAGCTGCTTCAGTGCTTCGCCATGAGCACATTAAGGATCATACCTTATGGATCCAACAAAACAAATCTGACAAATAGTATGTCATCATATGCAGCATCCATACAAACAAGGTGTGTCCCAGGCAATCTTCAATAGATTAAGTATCCAAAGCATTGCCAAACCATTTCCCCCAACTCTCAAAGAAATGTTATCGGGATTATTCTCCAAAAAGAACCCTGTGCATTTATGTTCCATCCTTATATTGCCTTCCTCATTTTTCCATTTCCTAAATTTAATCTGAACTGAGAGAGAACTGATCTTGATTCAGGGTCAAATCTTTCAACACCTCTCAGAATGTTAAGGTTGTTCCAAAATCAGTAAGATTTATTCTTACATACATAAAACTTTGTTATCATTGAGCAACATTATCTCTATCATATTTTCTCACAATACAAACTCTAAAAAGCGAAGAAATTTGTAAGCTATTGAGCCGCAACACAAAAACAATGTCTAGGCATTAGCCCACCACACCAACAGAATTACCTCCCTTAACTCAGAAACAAAATATCTTGAATGCTTATAGATCTATGTCATAACAAATAAATCACAAGATGGGGTATTAGCTACTGTCTGCTTCAGACTACCAGTTCACATTAGGGAATAGGATGACTAATTCCTTACATACCTATCTGTAATGTATAGGGAAATAAGTTGTGTGATCATGGGAGACTATAATTAAAGTGGTCTTATGCTGCCAGTACTAAAATATTTTTGGAATTTCTGAATATTATAGAAGACAATTTTCTAATTCAAAAAATATTGCATTCAACAGTGGGGGAATTCTATATTAGACCTTCTCTTGGAACATGGGAGAAGTTCCAGAAGACTGTAAGAAAACTAATGTGCCAATATTTTTTAAGAAAGGGATGACTCAAATAATTATGGGTCTGTCAGTCTGACATTAATCCCAGGCAAGATAATGGAATGACTTATATTAATAAGAATAAAAGGAGTGTAATATTATTAATGCAATTCAACATACATTTATGGAAACTAGATACTGTCAAAATAAACCTCTATCTTTCTGAGAAGATTACAAGTTTGGCTGATCAAGGTAATAGTGTTGATGGCATATATTTAGATTTTTCTAAGGCATTTGACTTGGTACCACATATTTTTACTTAAAAAAAAACACCCTAGAAATATATAAAATTAACACACCACACACTAAATATATTAAAAGCTGGCTAACTAATAGGTCTCAAAATGTAATTATAAATGGTTAAACATCATAGAACAGGTACATTCTAGTGGGGCCCTTCAGGAATTTTTATTGGCCCTATCCCATTTAACATTGTTAAATAATCTGGAACAAAACATAACAATCATCACTGATAAAGTTTGCAGATGACAAAAATTGGGAGAGTAATAAATAAGGAAGGAGACACGTCACTGATACAGAGTGTAGCGAGGGAATGACTCACTGGCATGGCGCTGCCTGCTGGTTGTCTTGGGAATTAGCTTGCTTCCAGCTCAAAGCACTCTCTGCTGGCGAATGCCTTGCCTGCTGCTGGCCCGTGTCCCTCCTGGATCCCAGTGCCCTTTTCCTTGAGGGTCTGCCCCAGCAGTGACCCCACACACTGTGTCTCCCCTCCTAGGGGAACCCCCAACCCGCTCATGCACTTTGCCTTCATGGCTACTGCCAGTCATCATCTAGCCCAGGAATCGGCAATGTTGGCAAGTGGGACCGCAGGGTAAGTACCCTTAGCGGGCCCCACTGCTTTATTTACCTAGCGTTTCACCGATCCCAGCTCCCATTGGCTGTGGTTCACCGTCCCAGTCCAATGGGGGCTGCGGGAAGTGGTGCGATGCTGGCTGCCGCTTCCCGCAGCCCCCATTGGACCGGGATGGAGAACCGTGGCCAGTGGGAGCCGCAGTCAGTGAAATGACAGATAAACAAAGCTGCAGGACCTGCTAAGGGTGCTTACCCTGCGGTCCCGCGTGCCAACGTTGCCGATCCCTGATCTAGCCTCTGCTCACTGGGACAGACTTCAGTGTGTAATGACCCTCATCATTGGCAAGAGGTTAGGGCCCGCTACTTCTGCCTATTCCTGGCTGTATCTCTGCAACTTGAGAGTTGTCAGGCTGGAACTCCCCAGATCCTTTTCCCTTTCCCCAATCCTGCTGCACCCCAGATACCTTTTCTCCCAGAGAGCCAAGTCCTTCTCTCTCCACAGCTAGAGAGAGACTCCTCGCAGCTCCTGGCCACAGTCTTCTTATCAGGGCCAGCTGGGCCGTGACTGAGCTGGCCACAGCTGTGGCTGCTTCCCCAATCAGCCTACTTTGGCTGTTTTAACCCCTGTTTTGTCAAAGTGGAGCAGGCTCCCCACTACATAGAGCGATCTGGATATCTTGGTAAGGTGGGTGCAAGCAAACAATATGTATTTTAAGATGTCTAAATGTAAATGTATACATCTGGGAACACATTTAGGCCACATTTAGAGGATGGAGGACTCTATCCTGGGAAGCAGTGAATCTGAATGAAGGAAATTGAGATACATGTGGATGGTCCACTAGGAACATGAAGTCCCAGTGTGACACTGTGGCCAAAGAGCTAATGCAATCCCGAGATGTATGAACATGGAAATTTTGAGTAGGAGTAGAGAGGTTCTCTTTGTATTTGCACTGTATTGCTACTTGAATACTGTGTGCAGTTCTGGTGCCCACAATGCAAGAAAAATGTTGAGAAATTGAAGAGGGTTCACAGAAGAGCCACAAGAATTATTGATTTTCAGAAAACATGACTTTATAGCAGTGGTTCCCAAGTGGCGCGGTGCTGGCCACCGCTTCCCACAGCCCCCATTGGACTGGGACAGAAAACCGCGGCCAGTGAGATCCGCGATCGGCAAACTGACGTGTAAACAAACTGGTGGGGCCCGCTAAGGGTGCTTACCTTGCGGTCCCACGTGCCAAGGTTGCCGATCCCTGCCCCAGAATCACATTTGTGTATTTCCCAGCTGCATCAGATAATGGACTCCTACTGGCAGTCCTGATATTGACACTCCCTTACCATTTCCCTCAAATAGTGCTGCTTCTGCCTGCTCCATACTGGCAACATCTGGGTTTGGCCCCATGGCCAACCCTTCCTCACCTCATGCTTGGGCAGTGGCTCTTCTACTCCAAGCATCTGACTGCATATTGCCTTTCTCTGTCTGGCCATCCCTCTTATCACTGCCAATAGTGTCTACCCTTAGTATCTCCACTGTACTTGTCATGGGACCCATTTCTCCTCTTCCTCACCCTGGTGTGTGTCCAACTTTTAGCTATTGCTGCCCACTCCAGGTGTCAGCCACCAATAGATAAATCGCTATCCATGCTTCTGCTCCCCTAACAGCAGTTCCTGCAGCCACCAGCATATACGCTAACTAAGCCAGTGGGTACCCCTGACTTGTCCTCCATATAGCACTGTAGTGTTTAGGTTACTTGTGGTAACCAATCCACAGCCCTCTGTGATTATCTACAGTGCTGCAACCCCTCTGCATACTACCAGCAGTCCTGCCTCAGCTGTTCCCTTTCTATTCTTCTTGCTGCCATTACTGGAGCACACTTTGGCTACTCAACTTCCCCCACTGGTCCAGAGACACTATCAATCCCCTGTTCTCTAGCGACAGGTTTTACTGGCCACACCCCAGCTGCTGTACTAATATGTTATCCCCCAGATCCCTCTACTGGAGCCACATCCCTTGTGGGAGCCCAGAGAGCCTCTCTGAACAAGCAGGCATTTAAAGGTCTCCACAATATCCACCTATCCAAAATCATGGCAGAATCCCACAGAAAGCCACCAATCTGCCCACTTCCTCCTCCTCCTCCTCTCAGTTCTTTCTGTGTAGCATCTGAGCCATGTTGAGGCACAACTCTCACCTACAGAGCAGAAGAAGCCATACAAGCAGCCAAACACCTCATGTACAGTTAACATACTCCTCTGTTATCAACTTCCTCTCAGCCAAAGACAGCCATGTAGATGCAGGATGGACCAAGAATAATTAGAAATAAAGTCCAGCTTCAGGAAGGCAGGGTTTCTTTCCATAAAGAGTTCAGTGAGCCCAGCTGGGGAGAAGAAGCTGATAGAAAAGTAGTACTGCTCTGAGAGGCACTCAGAATGAAGGCAGAAAGGAGAGAAGATCATACATGCTTCTCCCAGGACAAGCTGGAGGCCTAGCTGGAATCTGTCTAAACCACTGGGAAAGGGAAGGAGTATGCCAGTCCTTAAATCATGGGGTGGATTAAAGCCTGATGGTGAGGCTGCTAGCTGAGCTTAGGTGGGCTGAAGGTTTAGTTTTTTTTATACATTACTTTAGGAGTCTGGTAAAATAATTTTGGGGCCCCAAAAGGGGCAGGGCTGTGTAAAATAGTCTGGCCAGAGGGCCAGGATGCTCCTGCAGCTGGAGAAGGCTAAGGGACAATGAGGGTAGGGAAACTGAAGCAGAGCTGTTGAAATGCACAGCTGACCACAAAGGATTTTGGGGGTAGTAATTTGACATCACCCCCCCCCCCCACACACACACACACACAAAAAAACCTCCCAGTAAGAAAGGAAATACAGATACTCCACTGCTGTAGAAAGCCCACTCACCTATTCCCCTGATGTTCAAACCCAAAGCTCACACTTTTAGTGTATCTTTTAATTTCCCTCAATACATTTTGTTTTCTAGTAAAAACAGACAGTGCTTCAGACACTCGGGTTTATTCTTTAATAAAATAATTGCTTCCTGTAATATTTGGAATTTGACAGTATTTATATTTTATAGTCTCATATTTTATAAAAAGAACAAACACAGTATTGCTTGGATCGCATCTCCTCCCATGGGATACTCCAGTTGAAAACTTTGTATATATGAAATGGGTTCTTGTTTATGGGAAGATTTAGAAGAAATATATTTGGTACCCTACACAATGATAATGGAGTTCCATATACTTCATATGCAATCTGTGAGTTAGGGGGTGTTTGTCTTTTACACCGGCTTTGCATCAACTACAATGGATTTACTTCTGATTTACTGCAGTGTAAACAAGAAAAAAAGAGTTGTGAAAAAGACTAAGATCAATCCTGGGGTGTATTAAGAAGAGTGTCATATGTAAGACACTGGAGTTAATTGTTCCATTCTACTCAGCTCTGGTAAAGCCTCAGCTGGAGTATCATGTCCAGTTCTGGGCACCACACTTTAGGAGAGGTATGAATAAAATAGGAGGAGGCCAGAGGAGAGTAACAAAAATGATAAAAGGTTTAGAAAATCTGACCTAGAAGAAAACATTTAAAAAATGGGCATGTTTTATTCCAGTGTTTTTCAAAGTTCAGGTTGTGATCCAGGACTGGGTTGCAGGATGTAAGACCCTGGGTCACCTTCCTCAGCACCCAGGGACCCTAGAGGCTCTGGGCAGCACCACTGACTAGTACATTAAATGTCCTGTGGTGGTGCTGCCCAGTTAAGGCAGGCTAGTGCCAACCTGTTCTGACACCACTGTGCTGGGAAGCGGTCAGCAGCAGGTCTGGCTTCTAGGCAGGGGAGCCACAGGTCTCTGCACATTGCCCCTGCCCTGAGCACTGGCTCTGCACTCCCATTGGCCGGTGCCTGCAAGTGAGAGCCGCACAGAGCTTCTTGCGTGCCTCCGCCTAGGAGCCAGACCTGCTGCTAGCAGCTTCTGGGGTACAGCACGGTCTGCGGCATCAGGACATGCGGGAAGCCTGCCTCTGCATCCTGGGTGTGCCACTGACTGGGAGCCGCCGGAGGTAAGCTCGTGCCCAAAGCCTGCATTCCAACCTTCTGCCCCAGTCTGGAGCCCTTCCCAAGCCCCTCATCTCCAGCTCCATTGAGTCACAAACATCAACAATTTTCTTCAAGTGGGACCTCAGAAACAAAGATTGAAAACAACTATTTTATTCTTCAGAAAAGACGATTGGGCGTTGGGGCTGGGGGAGATCTGAGCACAGTCTTCAGATATGCTAAAGTCTGTTGCAAAAAGGAGAGTAATCAATTGTTTTTCTAGGTCCAGTGAAGGTTGGACAAGACATACGGGGCTTAATCTACAGCAGGGGAGATTTAGGTAGATACTAGGAAAAACTGTCTAACGATAAGCGTAGTTAAGTACTTCTATAGGTTACACAAGAAGATGTGGAATCCCCATAATTAAGAACAGGTATGACAAACACCTGTCAGGGATGGTCTATTTTTGCCTCAGCACAGGAAGATGGTTAGACCAGATTTATGACCAAATTATGTTGCAAATGCAGAATAAAGTGACCACACCAGAACAGATACTCTGTTCACCAAACTGTGTTCACCAAGATCAGAAGGACCAGAGAAAACTGTTTATTCTTGTTTGCCCATCAACACCATATTTATTCTCAGTTACTTTTGCCTCATCTAAGGATTTGTTCCATTATGCTTGATCTTGCAAGGCTCACTGATACTATGATGATGAGCATGGCATCAGTACCTCCACAGGTGAACAGATGCTTATGCAACAGACCACTTTAAATCTGCATTGTAGCAATATGCTTATATAGCTTGGAGAGCTCTCACAATTAGTTTGTTTTTAATTCCATTTTCCCCTCATTTTCAACAATGTACCAGCTAGAGATATGAGAGCTTTTGACCAAAACATATAATTTGTAGGCCCAGTGAGTGCAGTAAATTGCTACACACTGTCATTTTACTTTAGTAAATCATATGCTTGTGTTTTTGTTATATTTCACCTATATAATTTATACACTAGAAACAAAAGGCACCAGGGAATGCAATTTTCCTGATGCAGATGAATTGTGGTACAGAATTTTCTGAATGATAAGTTAGCTAAGAAAGATTTACTAAGAAAGAATTTAAACAAAAAAAAATGTTTGGGGGTAATCAAAGTCTATAGACACTTCTGAAAGTGTAGGCATAGATAGCTCATCTAAGGCCACACAGCAAATGAATTTTAAAGCTCCCAAGTTCCTTGCTCCTAATTCCATAATCAGCCCACTAAAATACACTAACAAAGAAGCAGACAATTGTACTATTTGAATGGAGGGGGAAAAATCTCTTACTGAATTTATCTATAGTTACTCAGAAAGGATTAATTTATTTGTGTTTCCAACTTAATAGATTAGCATTGCTCCAGACCTCATTTTTTTCTCACTTCTGAAGAGGTGAACTACACATATTCAGGCCAGGGTTTTCAAGTTGGGGCTTCCTAACTCATCACAGGACTCCCATAATACTTTGCAATTCGTTAGCAATGTCATGTGTTGTAACCCTGGAGTTCATATTTTAGAAAGAATATAATTAAGAATTATATACATATATTTTTATATATAGAAATTAGAGCATTGACTATTGTGGGTGTACTGAAAAAAGAGAATAATATTATAAGAAAAGAGAAAATAGATAAATACTTCAAGAGAAAAGGGGTGGAGGGGAGGGGAGAGAGAGAAAAAGACCCATGTTGCAAATTTTAGCTAAGGATCTAGACAAAAAATATTCTGAAAATTTAGCATTTTTAATTTAAAGATTTTGGCTGAGGCCCATTCAGTTGTAACGCTGAGAAGTATGCTAGGTGATAATTTATGGGAATGTACATTTCTAGCACTGATATTCACAAATAGTTATCAAATAACACACACTCTTTCTCACAAAGAACATATGGCTTCACTGATTTCTACACAGAGAAGCAGTTGGCTCTTTGTGTGCTTCATGTCAGTTCTCTTGTTTTTCATTTTTGTTCATTCACCTACTTCCTTTTGTCTTCAAGGTTTTTATGACATGCTATGTAGCATTGTAACCCACACACCTCCTGGGTGTGGTGATCTGTCCCATCTATTGGCACCGAGAGAGAGAAAGAGACAGAGAGAGAGAGAGATTGTACTTCATATCTTATAGACTCATAGACTTTAAGGTGAGAAAGGACCAATGTGATCATCTAGTCTGACTTCCTGCACATTGCAGGCCACAGAACCTTATCTATCCCCTCCTGTAATAGATCCATAACATATGGCTGAGTTATTGAAACCCACAAATCATGATTTAAAGACTTCAAGTTAATGAAAATCCACTATTTACACTAGTTTAAACTAGTATGTAACCTGTGTCCCAAGTTGCAGCTAATCTGACCTGTGGGAAAATTCCTTTCTGACCCCAAATATGGCAAGCAGCTAAACTCTGAGCATGTTGGCAAGATCTACCAGCCAGACGCCTGAGAAAAAATTTTCTGTAGTAACTCAGCTGTCCCCATTTAATGCCTCATCTCTGGCCATTGGGGATTTTTGCTACTGACAGTCCCAGATGTCCCATATGCTATAGGCAATCTCATTCAACCACCCCTTCCATACATTTATCAAGCTCAATCTTGAAGTCAATTAGATTTTTTGCCCCTACAGCTCTCCACAAAAGGCTGTTCCAGAACTTCACTCTTCTGATGGGTAGAAACCTTTATCTAATTTCAAGCTTAAATTTGTTGATAGCCAGTATATATCCATTTGCCTTTATGTCAGCATGGTAATTATCTTAAATAACTCCTCTCCCTCCTTGGTGTTTATCCCTCTGATGTATTTATAGAGAGCAATAATATCTCTCCTCAGCCTTCTTTTGGTTAGGTTAAACAAGCCAAGCTTTTCCGATCCTCTGATCATCCTAGTAACCTTTCTCTGCCTTCTAGTGTGAATTTATCCATCTAAACATTAAACACCAGAACTGCACTCAGTATTCCTGATAAGGTCACACTAGTGCATGGCAGCTCATAGTCATCCTGTGATTGACCAGTGTGCCCAAGTATTTCTCCTTCTTTGTTTCTTCCAAGTGATATGTTCCAATATTATAGCGAACATTCTTGTTTTAGTCCGTAAGTGCATGACCTTACACTTTGCACTATTAAATTTCATCCCATTTCTATTATACCTGTTTTTAAAGTTCTCCAGATTCTAGTCCCTCTCTGTATGGGAAATACCTCCCAATGGTGTGTCATCCACAGATTTTATTAGCACACTCCTACATTTTTATGGCTAGGTCATGAATGGAAATGTTAAATAAAATTGGTCCCAATCTAGAGACAGAGGTATATGGATAGAGTCCTACATTTTCAACAGTGACTAATCATTTGGGGAGCCTCAGATGATTTTATAGGGCTGATGCAAAACACATTGAAGTCAGTGGAATTGTTCAAATCCTATATATACATGTGGGCATACTTTATATTCAGTATAGTAGAAAGGTCATTTGTAAGTAAACATTAGCCCTTACACAAGACCTCCAGCTTCCAAATGCCTTATTAGTTTTAATGAACCCAAATAGGGGATTATCATGCTGTTAAATATTTTATTGAGATTAAAAATAATAATACCTTTATATTTAAAAATAATAATAAAAATGAATAGTCATATGTTTCAGTACTGAGGACAAATTAGTACAGTAATGCCCACAGCTGCTGTTCTATAGACAAATAATCGATGTTGTACCACCAAACAGGGTCACAGAAGTTATTTGAATGTGACAATACATACATCTTATAAATCATGTTATAAATGCTAGAAAGATTTTGAGGTTGAGTACATCCTGGAAATTGTACTAAAAGATGTATTAATCTTAATTTTTAAACATTTGGAATGGTGAAGGTTATACAAACTCAACATGAAATAAATGGATATTAATTAATACGAAATGTCAGAGAAAAAAACAACAGATAATCTGATTCCATATTTTAACACAGGGATCGGCAACGTTGGCACGCGGGCCCACAGAGTAAGCACCCTTAGCGGGCCCCACCGCTTTATTTACCTGCTGTTTCACCGACTGCGGCTCCCACTGGCCGTGGTTTGCTGTCCCGGTCCAACAGCGGCTGCGGGAAGCGACGCGGTGCTGGCCATCCAGTAGTTCTACCATCTAATATTTCTATTAGATGGTAGCAGTAGCAGTTTGTTTTCATTTAGATTCGAGAGCCGCTAGTGGAAAACATGATCCCACCCCTTTGGACTCTGTGTCACATGTGCAGTCATGTCGTTATTAGAAAAGAGGAGAGAGAACTATACGTCTGTTCTACATAGGTGCAGGGAAGGTTAAAAAACAAAATGATAAATACTGCTGAAGGGCTGGCTGTTTTTAATCAGATGAGGAAGATTGTCTTTGTCAGGCCAGAAGGGGATCAGCAGAAGGGGAAATAACAACAACTAACGAATTAATCCATCTCAGACCAGGATTCACATTATAAAATATTTTTTTTATGCCATGTAGAATTAAGTCAAGAGGTGAATAGGGCGAGGAGATTCTTTAGTTGAACCAAGGCTCAGCTCAACTCTGATTGAATCAGTACAATAGAAGAAGGAAGTCTACTATTATCACAGCAATTTCCTTCCACATATCCTTATTTCAAATATATATGGTTTCCTTAACTTCTTAGAAGTGAAGATTAAACATACCTGCAGCTTTAACTGCTAATAAGCAAGAGTTGCTCATTCTAGTGGATTTTAGTTTTTGTCTTGAATAACAAAATTCTGTGTGAACCTAACTCACACAGCTGTGAATTTGACCTAAACCTTCTTTCTGTGTTTGGCACATCTATTCCACTATGGCTGTGCTGCTGATTGGAACCTACAGTTTGCTTGTCTTTATCATTTTAAATTAATCTCTCCCCCCTGTCTGTCAGATCACTTCACCATTAACAAGAATGATAATACCAGAGGAGATGATATCCTGGATGCAACTGCATTATTAGTTTTCCAACTGAAAAAAAAAATCAAAACACTTTAAATGAAGTGTCTCAAACATTTAATTTAGAAGATGACAGAAAGGAACTGCACACAATCTGCCAGAGCTAGTGTTGAAATGATTCTTGTGGAGGCAGAAATTAATTTATGGCAAAATATTTTTTTTTTAAAAAAAGAAACTCAATTTCTGTAAATAAATAGAAGAGAATTCTAAAGTGGCATGTAATTAACTCAAAATTGCACTAAGCAACATTTTTTGAAAGTAGCCTGAATGATTTTCTAAGTTTGCAATCTCTAGAGCATCCACTGAGATATGGTATTTGGCACCATCTTTTCAAATGATAAAGTGAAAGAAAAACTGACTTGGAGAGCCTGATTCTTCACTGCCATGCAGCTTGTTTAATAATGTACCACTATGCAAAGTGACACACATTTTGCACATGTGTAAGTGATCACATAAGAAGCCCAAACCTCAGATCTTGATCTCGGTGCAGGACCCAAGTGATGTTGTGGTTCTATTCCATATTTTTATCCCTTCTTGTCCTGGGCCTATTTTGGCCAGCTGGGAAAGAGGGACAGGAATTTTCAGGATTTTTCAGGTGATTGAAGTGTATGAAAGTATACTAGAACTATTTTCCCTCACCCCACCCCAGTTCAAGCCAAACTGGGCTGCAAATAGCTAATAAACATACTTTTTAGCACTTTCACAGTCAAGTCAAGCATGTGCTTAAGTGCAATGCTGGAGTAGACCCATAGTGCTCTATGTTTCAAACTGATTGATTTGCAAATATAAAATATTCATGTTTTTAACAGTTTGGATTAGATTTTAGGTGAATACCAAAAGCAGTGTTGTTGGGGAGAGGCTGTAAATCAGTGGCTGTCCCCCTGGAACAGTTATGTCTACCTCAGCACATATTCCCCTGGAAGCTCTGAAGAAAAGAGATGACTAGGATGGTATATGACAGAGGTCTGTAAAATCATGAATGATGCGGAGAAAATGAATCGGGAAGTGTTATTTACCCCTTCACATAACACAAGAACCAGATGTCACCCAATAAAATTAATAGGCAGCAGATTTAAAAGACAGGTTTAAGATTAGCAGCCGTGTTAGTCTGTATCAGCAAATAAGATGAGGAAGACTTTGTAGCACCTTAGAGACTAACCATAAGTGGTTAGTGGCTATAGCCCATTTAAGCTTATGCTGAAATAAACTGGTTAGCCTCTAAGGTGCTATGAAGTCTTCCTCATCTTATTTATAGATTTAAAAGAAACATTAGGAAATACTCCTTCACACAATATATAGTCAATGTGTGGAACTCATTGCAAGGTGATGTTGTTGAAGCCAAATGTATAACTGGGTTGATAAAAAGAATTAGATAAGTTCATGGAACATAGGTCCATCAATGGCTATTAACCAGGATGGTCAGGCATGCAACCCCATGCCTGAATGTCCATAATCCTCTGACAGCCAGAAGCTGCGACTGTCCAGTAGGGAATGAATAACTCAATAATTGCCCTCTTCTTTTCATTCCCATTTAAGCATTTGGCACTGGCCACTAATGGAAGACAGGATACTAAGATAGATGGACCATTGGGTTGTCCCAGTATTATCATTCTTATATTCTTATAAAATCTGCTGATGAAAAGATATAAATATATTATATGTATTAATAATAATACATTCTTATTCATTTTATACAAAGGTACTAAGACGCTGAGTGATTCCATGAGACTTTTGTTTCACACAAAG
This sequence comes from Dermatemys mawii, assembly GCA_007922305.1. Classification (NCBI taxonomy): domain Eukaryota; kingdom Metazoa; phylum Chordata; order Testudines; family Dermatemydidae; genus Dermatemys; species Dermatemys mawii. The sequence continues at coordinate 43,591,121 of ML677348.1, forward strand.
CCTCCAATATAATTCAACATATGGCATTACTCATAGGAAGATATACAAGATAGAAAGGGTCAAATCTTATTCCATAGGTCACATCTATTCAGTCTGAAGAGAACCAGTAATCAAGTAAAGTAAGCAATTAGGTTTGCCCTTGTATTCTGAGATCATTTTGGCAGAAGGAGATCCAAATCTGGGCAAGGGATTTTTTGGTTCCACTCTGATGCTGTTTTTTTGCTTACATGCCAAGACTATATTTACAGAGTACTACACAATTTTTTTAAAAAGACACTATAACACCACTACTCATCCATCACTTTGACCCTGAATACTTGTAGCCACCTTTCCTAGAAGCTATCACATTAAATCTCCTCTGCGCAAAATTGCTTGGTCTCCTTGACAATTCAGATTAAGTGCACATTGTCAGGAATAATTAGAAATACACAGTGTATGTGCATGAGAGAAGATTTGGGGGAATGTTGCATAGAATGTTTATACAGTCTGGAAGTACACTTGAAACTATCTCAGATGAAAAGGAAGAAATCAGAATAGTCTATTCCACTTACAAAGCAAATATGATGTGCAAACATACAGTACCCATAGTCTCATTATGTAGTTTAAAATCTTAAATCTGCAAAATATCCTGTTCAGAAATTCTTCGGATTTGTGTGCATATTGGTTGAAATTGACTGATGTGTAACTCTTCTGCCAGATGTTGTTGGTAGCAGCAAGAGTTGGGTTCAAAGAACTTGTTTTAACTAACAAACAAAATGGGCTTGAGCCCCAAAACAAAATTTCTGCCATCACTAAATAACATTCCAGGCCACCATTATCATACAGTTCTTCCCCACTCACAAGCACTGTGCCAGTGTGTGGAACAAGGGAGGCTGTTAGAGGAAAAGGGAACATAACATCAACTTGGAAAACACAGCAACAGTATACCTATTTGGATGATAAATAACATACTTGCCCACAGTAATTTGGTAATAGTCCATTAGATCAGTTGCCCACTCATTACTGTAAGTATCCAAAGATCTCTTTATCATGACACTTCCCCATCTTCTAACTGCACTCAGAGTTAGGTGTGAGAAGGCAGCATAGTCTCAGAATCCTGAGGTACACTCAGGCATTCCTGTCCCTTCAGAAGCGATGGTTGGTCCTGTCTTGTCTGATCAGGTTCTGTCCTCAGGCTTTAGCACCTGGTCTAACTAAAGTAATATCAGCTTTATTTAGTGGTTAGATAGGAGGGGCTTCATTGAAGTTCACTCATCTCTATTGCTGTCCTCTGAAGCTTCAGCAAAGAATTCTTGACTTCACTTAGGAGAGACTTCTCAGTAAACAGGAACCAGTAGTATATAAAACCATTGCATGAAGACCCTGTCGCTAAGGGTGCACTTTTTGCCCCAAGGTTGGAGTACTATTCCCCCTTAGTTCAGTTCCACTACTCAATCATTTTTTTCAGTTTAGGTTCAGTTATGGTGACTCCCAAAGTGTCAGTGGAGGAACTCTGAGTAGAAAGCTTATGGAGATGAAGCTCTCTGTAGCCATACATCTCTCTCTTCACCAACCATTCTGGCTCAAATCTCTGTACATTCAGCAAGCTTCTGTCCAGCACAAGTTCTGGGTAAATAGCTTATATCCATGAAAGAGCTATATGGCAGTTCTCGCCCTGTTCACAAACAGATGGGAGCAGAGAGTTCCTTGCTTTCTTGAACTTCAGGCCCCAGGGCTTACAGATGTTTTGCCACTGCCATTAATATGGTTTAGAAAAAATAAGTGCATTTTCATCCTTAAGTAATGCCGCCCTTCTGCAGTTCTTTTCTTAACTAAATTGGCACTTTCACAAAAGTCTAATATAAGGCATTCCAATTAACCAGATTTCACAAAATGTCATCTTGATAAGTAATTAGAAACAATGTAATCAACCTTTCAAAAAATGCTGAAAACATGAAAGTTGAGCCATTTTAAAAAATTGCTGCCCCTTTTTATGAGAGAATCTGGACCATCCAAATAAATGGTAGAGCATTATGTTGAGAATACTTATCATATCCCAGCCACTAGTGTATATATTAATGTATGAGCTCTTAGGGAAGTGAATACATTATTCCATTTCACACCATATCCCTCCCACATTTCCAGGAACTCTCAAGACACATGAATCACAAATGTGTCTGTGGATTCTGTGATATTTTGGGGATTTGAGAAATGCAGCTTCCAGCAGCACATGCAGACAGAGGCTGCAGAAATTGGAGCTGGCTTAGCCTGTGCTTGAGATCCCAGTCAGAAATGGGTCCAGGGATAGGACAAGAGAAGGAGCTGCCAAGCCAGAAACCTGAACAACATATGAGGGCAACGAACTACAGACTCCAACTTCCTGGGCATGGCTGAGACTGCCTGAACATATGCTGTCTGCATAGAGAGTGCACATTAAGGAGAAGGGAGTCAACCTGACATCAACTGCTAGCAAGAGAAATAGATACTGCTCTTCACACTCTGAAGAGTAGGGGCTAAAACCCCATTTTGGTTCTCACCCAGAGGGCCCAACTGAACTGAAGCCTGCAGCTCCTAGGGAATGTTCCCCTTCAGCTAGGTGTCTGAAACAGCTTGGCTATTGAACACAGTAGGAAGAGATAGAAATCAGACCTTCCATGGAAGATATAACCAGCCTTAAGACAGGCCCAGGAGGAGAGAAATAGCCTCAAGACTTCATATCTAGAGGGAAAAATTCATCTTCCAGACTCCCTCTCTCTCTTGTCCTCTCCCCTCTTGTCCCAGAATGCAAGGGACGGCCAAGACTTGAGCCACACGGGCATGCTTCAGACCCACAATGCGGATTATGCTTTTCCCACAGTTGGACATCACAATAGTGAGTATTGATTGAATTCCACACTTAACTAGCATGTTGAGGGCTCTGGGAAGAAGAGAGTCCTGGTCAGTGGGCCCATAGCCAAGTGAAGGTTCACCTAGAGTTGAAGGGGTCTGTGGAACCACATCACAATGCAATGCTCAGGCTTGCAACATTGTTTAACTCAATACAGGTAAGTATGTCCAGTAAAATATCCCTGTAGATATCCAACACACAGAGTGGCATGAAAACCAATCCCCCAGCACCTGTGGTCAGCCTCTTGGATTTCACCCCTTGGATTTTTATGTTCTTTGGGGGATTTTGTCTATTCATAGTTATAGAGAGGATATTTTCATTTTAGGTGGGACCTGATTATTGTTGTGGGGTTTAACCTGGTCAATCATTTCTGTTTTTCCTCTTGATTCTTCTTCTTTTTCCCTTTACTCAAAGTCCAGCCTTGCCCCCTTTTAAGTTAACATTGTCATTTCTCCTAATGATGTGGATTTTACTTTTTAAACTTGATACTTGATTGATTTTCATTTAGGTTCTACAGGTCATAGGTGCTGCATATTAATTTACTCACCTGTCCTCTAGATGGAGGCACCATGCACCAAGAATTCAGTTTATTCCCAGCTAACAGATAGCTAAGGACTGATACTCACCTCCAGTCCAAGCAACTCTGACAACTCAGGCCTGCTGGTCTTGAGGATACAGAGCCATGAGTAGGGAGGAACAAGTGGACTCAGATGACCACAGTTAGGGATCATGGATGCTCCAGAATTGGGCTACATGACAAAAGTAATGATTAATGATACAGAAAATTGGAGAGATGTACATGGTGTCCAAGCAAAATGACGTGCAACTGAACAACTTATCTTAAAGGAAGCAATGTAGCTGTACATTTAAAATAATCATAACAGAGTATCTTATATCACATAAAACCATAATGAACATAGATATAAGCTTGGGAATCAATAGAGGCTTCAAACTGTCAGGAGGACTGTGGCCTTCATAAGCTATCAGGTTCATAAGCTTATGTATATATAAACACTTCTCAAAACCTAAAGTGAAATATGGTCTCCACTGAAGTTAGCAGGAGTTTTGCCATTGAATTCAGCTGGAATAATGTATAGAACATACGTGATGGGAAATTGCTTATAGGTGTAACATAATGGAGACTCCTTCCTCATATGAAAACAATCAGATGAAAACACATCAGTCATGACTCTACTGTTAATAGGATACCACGATTGGCACAATCATAGGATCCAAAAGAGATGTTTTTCCCAGGTGAGCAGGTGCTATCAGTAACCTATCAGTATCTTCTTTCCAGTTAGCTACAATCCTCATGCCAGAGAGAATGGACATCTGCCTTTGTCTTACCAGCCATTATCTAGTGTGGTACGTTCAATGAGAACCCACACTTCCTTGCCCCAGAATACTTAGTGGGTTCCATCAATGGTCATGTGAAATGGGATCCTGGAGTTAGGGTCAAAATTAGACTCTCAAAATATTAACTTTGTTTAAACAGTGTGTGTAAAACACTTCTGATAAAGTGCACAGTAGTATTTTCTTTACTGTGTAAAGGTAAACACGTAAGTAAATCTATTAGATTACTGAAGAAACCTTGAAGTTGTATATGGAAAAATATTAATAGTAAATTCAGTCTTACTTATTTATAAGTAAATATAAATTTACTTATTCATTTAGACATCACAATCAAGAGAGGACAGAGTTTAGCTTGTAACATGTGAGTTCAGATACCATTATTGTAACTCCCACAGATATCTCCACAAGCTCTCTCTTCTTCTTCTTTATTTTATTTTATTTTATTTTATTTTATTTTTTGCATTTATGAAAAAATTGCCCCTTCTAAAAGGGAACAGATTAGCATAAAAAAAGAAAAGCCCTGACTCAAAAGAATAACATGCTGTCCTAATTGTGTATTGTAAGTCTTCCCCCCCTCCATAGAATAATTAACATGTATACTAAATGCTAGTTTCACAGAAGCCTTATTATATCTTTAAAGAAAAGCTGTATTTAAGCTGTACTAATTCAATAACAATATTGTATAGAACTAATTTAATAATGTCTTACTGTGTAATTGTTGCATATCTTGGTACACATTTTAGAGCAGCAGTTTTCTATTCACATGACTAATGCTGCATCTTTCACAAATCTTTAAAAATCTGTAGGACAACAGAACTTTAAATAAAGAAATAAATTAATGGGAGTATTAAAATACCCACATTTTTTAGCTTAAAGCCAAGAAAACCATTTAGTTTACATATATCAGGAGCAAGAAGACAGATATTCAATTTAGATTAAATTTAGCTAGACTAAGATTGTCTTAAAATGTAATTGTTACTCTGTGTGTGAAGTTTAAAGCTTTTAATTATCTTCGGCTAGCAATTTTACCACAAGATTTGAATTCTATGAGTTGGAATTTACAAATCAGTAACTGTAAGGAACACAAAAATGCCAAGCAAAGAGTCCTTTGCTTTCCAGATTTGCCTAGTATAACTAGCAATATCTCAAAGTGTGATGGTGTTTCACCTGACAGTATTGTATGGTGTTCTATAACCATTTAAAGGTGTACAGTAGACTCTTGATTATCCCGATTGGGTTAACCAGGTTGTGGATTAACCAGGATGTTAAAAAAAGCTGGGTCTGGCTTTGTTGCCACCCCAAGCACAAAAATAAATAAATAAATAAATAAATAAAATAACCCACCAGGGCGCAGGGCAGCCAGTAAACCAACACTCCCTCCCCCCAGAGCAGGGTTGCTGGTGAACCAACCCCTCCCCCCCACACCTCTCATATTTCCGATGGATGGTGATTTTCTAGGATTTTATTAATCAGGATTAATTTTTTCCTATCATCCTAGATAATCAAGAGTCTACTGTACATTCAAATCACCACAGTAGTGTAGCTGGCTTAAGATCATATACTGTTGAAAGATCTCTGTACACCTAGGGTACATCACAGTTAAGAAGAGAGGGACAAATTACTCTTGAATCCCTAAAGAAGTCAATTGTCAGCAGAGAAACAAGGGAGGAATTTAGCATAATGTGACAGCTTTAATTCTAAAGGTGTATATTTTATTGCTGTAAATTAGACCATTAACATTACTTAAACATAATTTTCAATGTTCAGTATTTGGTCTGTTTTTACAAGAAAGATATGTCACCCAGAGCATGTTCCCATTTACCAGGATAATGTTTAATATACCCTGCCTGAAATCATACTGGGTCCCAGTCCAAATTTGATTTAATATGAATGGTAGCTTAATATCTACCCAATAGCAATGAGATTTCAATAAATCATTACAGTTCTATCACTAAGGCTGCAAGGAATCACTGAGAGAGTCAGAGTGAATATGTATGTGTACTAGAAAAGTGTATGGTGTCTATTCTGTGAGACGGTCCTTGGTGAGTCCTTGATGTGTCAGATTATTGTCATGATACATTGTAATTGTTTCACTGGAGCCAGGACGCTCCGTTATATCAGTACATACAAGAGAGAGAATTTCATTTGTGTATCTGCACATGCACACTAATAACACAATGAGAATCCCTTTGTAAGGTCTGAGGAAAAATAGATAACATGCATGCACTTTAACCACATTACCAAATGGAACATCCAGGCAGCAGAGGATTCACAAGCCTATTCATGATTCATAACTTTACCCATTTCAGGCCAGGTTAGGACTTGTCCTAGATCACATGCATAAGATGAACATGCATAAGCCATACTGTGGAGGATCATTGCAAGCATTTTTGAAGCTAGTGTTTCTGGCAGAAATAGCCATCCAAAGAGGATCTGGGGAGAGTCATGTTATGGCCTGGGCCATATAGATGGAGTAGTGTTGATATCTACAATACTATGTAACATTATCACAAGAGTTAGCTAAGGATTTTAGGGGAAGTTGATAGTCTGGGGCACCCTGCGGTTAGCTGTCTTATTCACAAGGATTGTAGAAAACTGCGGAGAAAAAAACTTCTCAAGAGCCACAGATCAATTTCGGGTAACAGCTAATTTACAGATATATGATCAGGAGCATTGTAGTACGAAATGATCTCCAACCGTACAACTGCTTTGCACATAGCATTGGTAAAACTTGAAACTAAAATAGACAATGCATTAGAAACACTGAGCACTTAAATAGTAGAAGTTCAAGAAGCTGTCTCAGAAAAGGAAGGATGGGTCACTACCCTCAAAGTTGAATCAACAAAGACAGAAAACGAACAGGCAGAAATGCCAGAGCCACTAAATAACAAACTGAATCAAGGATAAATCTAAGGGCATGACTTGCAGATGTGTGAAGCTTTCACCTGACACATATCTCAGAAATGGAGAGGCAAAGGAACTTTTAAAACCTCCTTCCTACTGCATCTAAGCCTGAGAGCTAAAGTGCCTTCCTCCCAGCTTCAGCACAAATTAGAGTAGCTGTAGGACTATTCTAACTTGTGCAGGCTAGAACACTACCTTTGGAACCCATGCCACCCAGGTTTGCCAGCGTGCAATTTACTGTAGCCCTGTCTCCTCCTGCCTCATCACAGAGGCACAGAACAGGAGGAGGAGGAGGAGGTGACATAATGCTGGCATAGATTTGTCTCCTGAGGTTTCAGTCATGTCAAGGAAAATACTATCTGCCACAAGATTTATCATTAGATGATACTTCTCTACTTCACGAGTGTAACGTGAGAATAAAAGTCTGAGAACAGGTCTTATTTCTCCCTGGTCTCCAGAGGTGAAAGTAAGCCCTGGTATGGTGTCCCGGCAAGAGCCAGTGTGCTGGACCGGATAGGCTTCCCCAAATGGCGATTTTAAGGGCCTGGGGCTCCCAGCAGTGGCCCTTTAAATTGCCACCAGAGCCCCATTGCCGGAGGCCTGGGATATTAGTAGCAGGACTCCGGTGGTGATTTAAAGGGCCGGGGGCTCCCGGCTGCTGGTACCACAGCCAGAGCCCCGGGCACTTTAAATCTTAATTTAGAGGGCCATGGGATTTAAAGACCCCACCTCTTCTGATTGAGGTCCCACCCCCTGCTCCAGCATACCGGTAAATCCTTTAAGTTACTTTCACCCCTGCTGGTCTCTCTATTAAAAAAAGGAAGGCAGCTTCTCTTTTTATCCCTTTCCTTTCCCCACTATGCATTACTGCCATACTAAAGCCCCCATTGACTCTCCAGATTAAATTCCCTAGAATGCCCATGCTTGGACTCAATAAGGACCAGGCAATGCTGAGTCACTATCTTCTCATAAGGCCCCCAGCACCTCTGTTACTATGTCAGCAAGGACAGATCATTGACAAGTCCCTGTGGGATTTTCAGGGAGTTAAGAAGGAAGCACAAATCATGTAAAATGTGATATTTCATTTAGAAAATAAAAACAGAACCAAATAATGAAATGAAGAGGCTGTGCAAGACAAGTGAAGTGGTACTGCTGGAAATGGGGAGAAATATTTATCTGTAAAGTATTATCATGAAGATGTATTGTTTCAATAAATATCAATTCAAAGTTAATGTCAATGGAAATATTGACTAATTACAGAAAAAAGTATTTCTTCATGAAAACAGTCTTTGCCACATCACCAACTATGCCATGAACCTTCTCTTTTTTCCATGTAAAGAACACACGCTCTTCTAGTTTAATTACAAAATATACATTTAAAACTCTAAAATCACTTCAAAGTACAGTGGGCTAAAATACTGATCAGCGTATGATACTTTTCATATTTATGTAGGTAAAATGTACAAGTAAACTGAGGGTCGATTGTGCTACATACCATGCAAATAGGTAGTAAATAATAATCCTTGCCCCAATTCAAAGTGATTACAGACACTGGGCCAAATTCATCCTTGGATTCTTCCTTTCTGATGATGATGGGGTTCTATTAAGGATATAACAAGTCCATTAACTAATTAGTCCTCCCAGCATTATTGTCGGGTGTCTTATTATCCCAATTTTACAGAGAGGAAAATTTAGACAGACAGATTAATTTGTTCTCAGCTGCCAAAAGAATTCCTGTCTAAGCCAGGTTTTAATTCAACAATCTATTTTTCCCAGTATTTTGCGCAGAACATGCCTCTCTCATAAGATGAGAGGTATCTGTTTTGGATTCTGGGATTTTCAGTAAATAGCATAACTCCAATTTTACTCCATTTTACCTCTCCATTTTTGGCACAATACAGACGCCGTCCTTTCTGCAGAGTGCTGCATGTGGAACACCCTGGAAACTGTCAATGTTCCTAAATCAGATGGGCTGGCTATTATAAAACCTCTGCTAGCCCAGAGACCAAGAACTTGGGATCAGGAGTCTGACTTGAGTGTATTGGACCAGATAATATAGAGCATTAACAAGCAAGTCAATTCCTTTGACTTTTAACTGTGAACTTGTGCTCACAATGAGTCCCCTGAAAATAAGATACTTTAGTTTTCTAAAGGAAGAAGGGAAGATGGATAAACAGAAGAAGGTGGAGGGTCATAACTGTCTTGAACTAGAAACTACCTAGAATCAAAATTGTTCTCATCAGGCCAGGATGAAATCAAATTTCAAGGGACCTGCCTGAGATAACTGGACACCATTCAATACAGATTCTACTGTGGAAAAGTCGATGAAATGACTTAAAATGTAAGCACTGATTCTTCAGGGGGAAAAAATCATCTGTTGAAACACAATATAAATAAGTACTTCTCCCAGAAACCCAAGGGGGAAAATATCATATAGTATCTTTTTCTTCTTGTCATATTTGGTTAGCAAAAAGGCTTATAAAATAAATTATGTAGCTAGTTCAACATGTTAATGCAGTAAGTGTTCAATGAAATGACTTTTGAACTGTCACAAAAACTTTTTATTAAATAACACAAATGCTGACTCCAGTTCCCGCTCCTATAAGTCTGAAATATAATGACCTCTATATAGTGCCATGGGGCTCAGCATTAAAAATAGAGCATATTTTAATGAAATATCTTTGATACAGAAAGCATGGTGAATATGAATTTTGATTAGATAAAACCTCAGGGATAAGGAACTAAATCATTGTTGAGGCCTGAATTTTCTGCCTTTCCTAGAAACCTAAACTCTGAGGTAATTCACGGAATACCAAAAATAGCTCTGAGAATCTACAATGACACCCGACTCTGTTCCAAGGGTTTTGCCATTATGATGACTTCAGAACAAATGTGAACTGGAAGAGCATTATGGATATGAGAAGAAACTAGGTTTCCCAAGTTCCTTATTTTGCTCCAGACTCCATATATCCTTAACTTATGTACTCGGAATCAACCCTGTTGAATGAACAACAACTTTTCTAATGGCTGTATAAAATGTATTCAAATTTTGGTCATCTTTATCATAAGTTAAATCTACTTTAATGATTAGACTGTTCTCCATTTTGCAACAGGAAGGGAGAAAGGAACAAGACTGTTCTCCAGGAGCCAGCATTATATCAAAACCTGAGAGTAATTTTAGGAGAATATTAGCATGAAATCACAGTCATGTGACCTAATAGCTCAAGGAGCCTATGCAAGCTGTGTTAATTGTTAACTTAGCAAAAGATCCTCCTTACCATTATCAAGTTTATATTTTCCAGAGGATAGAAATTATGTATTAAAAAAACATCCCAGAAACAATAAGAGTGCCTGAGGGGACACATTCTGAAGTGAAACAAAAGGCTATAAAACATTAGCTCAATCAGGCTATCTTTCACCTATTACTACGAGTAAGGGATATCTACCCATGAGTAAGGGAGTTTCTTTTGGCTTAATTTATATGTTAAGGATCTAGACAAAGTTGTAAGAAGGTATAAGGTAGTGTAGCTCTATTATAAGGTTAAGCTTTAGGTTTGGATTCAACAACATTAAAATCTTGAAAGTTCTTTTTATGAAAATTGGGACCCCAATGTCAGAACATTCATATGATCAGCCAGTCACAGAAGATTTCTACTCCTTGGCACTTATAAATCATAAGAATGGCTGTTCTTGTGCAATTTCCATCAGGTCCACTTTGGAACCAGTTATCAGGCCCCTTGACTTTTAGGTCTGATCCAATATACAACCCCCAGTGACAAGTTGGAATCTGGGGATTCAGATCCCAAACCTTCATTTTTCTCCAGATTATGGTTCTTTTCTTTTCTTTTCTTTTCTTTTCTTTTCTTTTCTTACCCATCTATAAGCCTGTTTCCTAGTTTGTTTCTGTCTATACTTTACATAGACATTCCCTTTCATTTTAAAATCTGGGATATGCTTGCTCTATTCTACATTTTTGTAGTAAATCAGATTTCCACTGAGATTTGTTTAACATTCCCCCCGCCCCCAATATCTTTATGTGTGTTATATCGAAAGTAATCTGTGTCAGACAATCATTACATCAGATATCTTTCCATGCCAAAGCCACAACATATATCACAATACTATTTTCAGCTTTTTGCAATGTGAATTATTATCACAACAATGTTCTTTTACTTTCAAAATAACTATAAGGGCATTAAATCTGACAGATTTTAGAGTAATTTTAAAAAACAATACTCCATTTGCACTGTTTTTTGTTTGTTTTTTCATTCTCTACAAATAAAAAAATATTCTAGTCTTCCATTACTTTGGCTTACAGTAATGATATTTATTTTTAATAACAAGTATTAAGCCTACCGGTCTGGATGTTCTCCAGATAAAGTACGTGAAAAGGAGAAATTAAAAGCAACAATTTACTATTTTAAGATACTTTCTTTGGCTTTATATTGCAATAGAGCACTATTAAATTTTATTCCTATCTGAACACATGCCTAAAAATTGGCATTATGTACTAAAAGGTTATATTTTCATTACAGTTGTATATCACAGTTTTTAAATATCAGTTATAATAGCTTTTATAGTCCATCCCTTATTATTTGGCCCCAATCTTGGGCTATATTTGAGCTGCAACTTCTGCAGCTTGATTGCAGGGCAAGGGAATCTGGTTTTGTAACACCTTTATCCCCATCCTAGTCCATGGCTGGAGACCAAGATAGTCCCTGGTACCAGTTCAATTAACTTCTAATTTATGCCACCTGTCTATGACCTCAAATGGCCATTCTAGAAGCTAGGAGTTGTCAGGATTCAGAAATCCCCCAGCCATTCCACCTTTCTCTTACACATTCCTTAGGCTTGGGAACAGGAGTTAAGACCAGCTACAGCAGCTCTAAACCACTTGAAAGTTTCCCTTTCCTGTGGGAAATTTCTTTTGCCCAGGCAAACCAACTTTCAGTTATTTTGCACCACCAGAGCAGAGCAATGCAGCCATAATGCGGCTGAGGATCTGGCCTTTTCAATCTCTTTTGTTGTTGTTGTTGTTGTTCATGCATTTTGTCACATTTAAATATTCTTTATGCAGCAAGGAATTCCGGCATTCAGATGTTAGCCTGAAACCAACCTAAGGCACTACAACCAGATCATAATCTGTGGATCCAGAGACTGTTCCCACACTCAAGTAATTGTGTTAGGGCATTGTAATATAACCACTGGGCCCCAGGAACTGATGTTGCTCAGCCATTAGCCCAGACACATAGCAAGTTCTTTTGTATTGTCTCAGGATTATCCTGATCGAATTACCTGAGGAAGGGTTACGTTTTGGCTTTGGGATTTTCCTTGTGTTGACAGTTTATCAGTTTCAGTTATATTTTAATTCATGTGGTTTTATAGCTGATGTTCATATGCCAAGAGGTTACAGTAGGCACATATTACAGTTGAAACATAAATATATTAAACAATTGGTATGATTATTCTATTTCTTTTTTCTGCTTAAAATAGTTATTCAATGAGCTATAATAGATCCCAGTCTAACCATCAATTAGCAAGCCCTGCCTTTTTCTTTCTTTTTCCTTTGGTTTTGAAAGTGGGGATTTCCCAGAGGTAAACATTAACACAGTGATTAGTAAAATATCAGAGTTTAGTAAAACTATAACATATTTTTAAAACAGCTAAAGGAGGAGAGGATTTTATCTTGCATTATAAGATAATTATGTTTTAGTTTTTCAACTGTTTCATTTTCATGAAAAGCTGACTGAGTAAATTACTGATACTTGTTCACAAAAACATTTAATTATTTCCTTCTCCATTTCAGTCACTAGCTGTAGAAACATGTTTCTCTTAGGCAGGTGTATAGATATAAATATCTGCTTTCTGGAATAAATGCTGTATAGCTAGATGTGTGAAGATTCTGTAGAGGTGAAAATCAGCCATTATGGAATGAAAGATGAAAATGCCAGGAAGAAGAGGCTTGAAATGAACATTTTCACTCAGTGTTACTTCTTTTGTCATGTCCAGGCTTTCAGTAATCATACTTTATCTTACTGTCCTCAGTAGGCGGTGAGCGAGGAAACATAAAATAGATGGTGATTTGGACAACATGCTCACCAGCACTTACACCTGTCACAAACTACTTGGACCTTTGGTCCAGGTTTATGGGGTAAATGAGTATTCCATGCCTGTTTGCTCCCACATCCTCCTACAGAGCAGGTGTGCTGGTAATGGGCAGAGAACTGCAAAGAATGTATAGTCTTAGAGCTAGATTGACAAGAAGAATTTATGCATAGCACTGCTTAGCTTTTAGGCACCCTGCCATTAGATGCCCAATTAGATGTCCAAGCTCCCTAGTGGGGAGACACAGTTATCTAAAAATGGGAATCACAGAACCCAGCAGGGAGTCACTTAAGGTAGCCAATATTTAATTATTTATACAAAGAATCAGTTCAAACCAGAGAGACTCGTAAAGACCCAGACCAAAATACCTTATAATCCAGAAATTAGGGCACTAACCTGGCAAGCAGGATACTTAGGTTCAGATGTGTGACCAGACAGAGAGTGAATGCTCTAACCATTAGGCAAGGGGTCTCCAAACTACGGACCGGGGGCCAGATCCAGCCCAAGGCGTCAATTTGTCCGGCCCCCTGAGCAGGCAGGTGGAGAAACCGCCGCTGCGTTCCCCATGCGAGCTGCTGCCGGCGGCCCTATATGCAGAGGGGTGAGTGCCCCCACAGTGCGCCTGGAGGAGAAAAGGGGCGGAAATCGTGGCAGCGGCCGGAGGAGCAAAGGGGAGGGGGGCCGCGGCAACGGCCTGCAAAGCCCCTTCAAAAGTCTAATATGGCCCTCGTCTCAAAAAGTTTGGAGACCCCTGCATTAGGCTATTGGGTAAAAAGATCTGCAGGTGGAGGTTAAACAACCAATGTGCAGAAAAAATATCCATCCAATGGGGAAAAAGTATTACAAGGTGAACTTCAGGGATCTGGTCCCTAGGCTTCTTGACACTGTTTTGTTTGGTTTTGCAAGAGGCCTGGCTGCTGAGGCATGGGAAGCAGGAGAGAAACTGTCCGGTCTGATCAAAACCTTAATTTAAAATAGAAAATATGGACAAATGTCACATTAAAGAGCTCAGTCTTCATCTGATCCTTAGAAATCAGGGCTTATTTCAGCACATTTTACAAACTGGCATGTTGATAGGTTATATGTTAATGCATGTCTAAAAGCAGGAACAAGGACATTAGCTCTTTGTGTAGAATGTTTTCCACATCAAAATTGCTAAACTGCATCCCTTTCATCATTCAGCTTCCCCCTAGAAACACTTCATTTTCAATGCTCACAAGAAATGAACGAGTTCGGGGTGTGTGTGTCAGCTGATGTAAATTAGTGTAGCTTCATGAACTTTAATGAAGCTACACCACAGCTACATCTTCCAGGTTCCCCAGTATGCCCTATGTTCTCTGTATTTACCTTTCAGACAGTATAATCTGAGTTAGGGCACTGTCTCATTTTGTATATTACACAGCACTGAGCACAAGGTCAGTGCTTTATAAATCATAATAATCACTGTTTCTTTAGATCTTCCACTAGGCATAACTAATTACAATTAATTATTCTTCCACTTGCATTTTTTTTAAATCATTGCAATAATTTAACTACAAAGAAATGTTGACTTCTATTTACTCTTCTAATAGCACCTCTGAAAATGTACTAATGCACAAAGCTAAAAATGTTTCTCTAGACATAACAGCAAGATATGAGAGGGTAGTTTGAGAAATGTTTTCCAGTGCTAAGAATAAACTGGGTCATAGTGACCTTTATTTTGCAGGTACTGCACTAACCAAATGCCTGGACAAAAATTCAGTGAGTTAAGTAGATAGAAGTCTGTGGAATTTGTTGCAAAATTAATATGCCTGAATCATTAACCTCTTATGTGCTTATAGCAAATTTAATCTTGGTACATGTGATTTTTCTCACTATACATTCAAATTTCAAAATATCCTAACTATGTACTCTTTACTGACATCTCCATAGTACATATCATCATCTGCATGCCTGGCATATATCTGTCTTCAACTTGTATGGTCACACTCATTAATCAAGTCCTCACAGAAAAGGACTCTTACCCATCCAATCAAAAAGGCCAAATATAGTGCTTAAATCTACAGGATAAAATCCTGTCTCCATTAAAATACATGGGAAAACTCCCATAGATTTCAATGGGGCCAGGATTTCACCCGAACCACTTGCAGAAGGCTGGGTTCTGATATATCCTTACTTATTACGAATCAAAACTTACTCCACCAATAGTGTGAGCGACTCTCGTGTGACTACTGGTTGAGTAATATGCTACTTAGCATGAGTTATGGTATCAAAATCTGTCCCCTTGTATATTAAGAGATCACAATGCTATGCCATACAAAGTACACAAGATCTTTTATAGGGGAGAAAGCAGCTTGCCGCATTTATTGAGAATGCAACAGTTATCATATGCTTTTCAGTCACACACACACACACACACACACACACACACACCATGCACACAGTGCCACCAGTTGATGTTCTAGTTACCAGTCCAGAGTCCAGATCAATGTTGTGGCTAGCCAGATTGGTCTTAGAGGGAAGCCGGTCATGATCCAATGCTCCTGGAGTAGTGGCAAGATGAACCCAAAGTCCCATGGCAAACTGTCAGGAACAACACAGGATTATTGCTCCTGGCACCAGACGACGCCTTCCAAACTACGGCCAGTAAACCGTTATGCTCGGGCACTGCTGCTACTGGTGTGAGGCTGGATTGTGAGGTGGCTGACTATAAAGTATAGACTATGACGGTGTCATGCAGGGAGGTGGCGCTTTACCCAATCCCAGGGGACAGGTAGGCCGCAGTGTTGGGTTTGTAGTATCCCCGAGGTTGTTAGCTCCCAAGGGACAAAGTGCCAATGTCCGTCCTGTGCCCAAACGTCTAAAGGTATGACGGATAACTGAGATTTAGAGTGAGAACTAGTTTATTGCCTATGACCGCCAATCAGTCTGGTCTACAATAGATCCAACTACCACAAGGTTACAATAACGTTTATGACTACGATCACGGACAACATGATGCAACAATGACAACAATTACACATTCAAGATTCTGTATTCATTCTGTACTGCCTCCCTAGAGTTTCTGCCCTGGTGAGGCCTTTGGTCTGCCTGGCCTGACTCTACCGGCTACCGGGTCTCTGTCTGATCAGTTTATGGACGTCCCTATCAGCCTCGTGGTCCTACCGGATGGCAGTTTGATCCCATTCTCATGTACTCCCACTGATCCGGGTCCCTTCCAGTGTGGCTACTGGCCCCGTATGCTCACCCTCCTGTTGGTATTTGGTGGATGAGAAGAGGTTCCCTTCCTTCGGGTCGCTAGTCTGAGTTCGGGTCCTGAGTCTGCTCTCCTGGCTGATCTCTGGGGGCAGTCTGCAATTTGCTGGCCTGTTCCCTGTTATATTTATCTAGGATCCTGCCTTATTTTCACAGGCTTTTGCCTGTTCTGGCCTTCCCTCTAATTGGTCCCTTTGTGGTTCCCCTTTTTTGGGCCCTTCTCTAAGTGGTCCGTTTTTGGTTCCCCTTTCTTGGCCCCTTCTCTGAGTGGTCCCTTTTTGGTTCCCTTTTCAACGGGGCCTTCAGTGATTGTTCCATTTTCTAGGCCGGTTGCGGCCTGTTCTCTGATTGGTAGCTTTCGGGTGGGCTGTTCTGCACTTTTCGTATCTCCTTTCTGATTGAACCCTTTTCTCTGGGTGCTCTGGAAGTTCTGGGTTACCGTGACAACACGACTGCAACTGGCTGACCACTGTCAGCATGACTCGTACATCTCGACTGCACAGACATCCTATGTATATATTCTTACACTATTGCTACATATTCTTACACCATTGCTACTACTGCTACATTGCTAAGTTATTAAGCTTTTCATTAAGCTAGCCTATACACCTAATTCCTGGCCTCCGGATCCTGGCCTGGCCTGAGCCAGGAGTCATGACATTCTCCTCACGCAAACTACCTGTTCTTATAGTCTTTTTTTTTCCTGTTAAAGTCTATGAATATCACTGTCTCAGTTTATGACCGATTACTCCTTAATTGGCGTTATCTTTTGATATCCAAAATGCCTCCAAAAGGGTCATCCTGTTCTGGACTGATTTAATCACTTGTCTTTAGGGGTGCCAGCCTCCACCTCAGGGGTCATCAATCTGCTCCTCCTCAATCATGAATGCACACTGATGGTTCTCTGGCATTGATAAGATTTGTAAGCGTCTCCGCTCCTCCTTTCTCGACCATCTGGTTTACAATGGCCTTCACATCTCATCTTTTCCTGATGCATTTACAGAAAATCTTTCAAAGAGACCTTCAAAGGTATACAAACATCAGTATTTTTATATTGAGCAGAATACATTGTAAATCAAGCCTTATTAAATCTTATAACTAAAAGAATTCACATGGTTACATTGGGACTTCAGGCCCTCAGCATTTCTCTAATCTATTTATCATAGACACAATACAAAATCCTGTCTCTTACTAACTAAATTTTATAACAAAAACTAAAAGGGCCTACCAAGTCCTAATGGTAGTGCATATGGGGAATAGAATCCCATAGTCTCAAAAATGGTCATTCCTTTCTGCTATTCAAAATATGTGGTTGACAGAATGAAATCAATTTTTACATCAATTCTTATAGCACAGTTATAATTTCAGCTCCTACAACAGGGAAATATAGTTTCCACCCAAATTTGGTTTCACGTAATGACACATTGATTACAACCATTTTTGCTGACTGCAGCCATTTACAATGGAAGCGCTACACTAACCAAAAGGAAAAGGTAAGATTACTCAATTCTCTTGATAGAATCAAGTGGATCTTAAATCCTTCAGGATTTGTTAAAGTCAAACGAATCATATACTGTGCTTTCTCCAGTAGTTTTCTAGGCAGCCAACATGGTTCATTGGCTAACAAACTGTGAATTGGGAAACCTGGATTCTATTGCTTGCTTTGTTTCTGACTTCCTAGGTGATATTAGACAAATAACAGCCTCCTGAACTTCAGTTACCCTGTCTGCAAAATGAAAATAATGATTTGTATTCTCCTTTGAGATGCTTATTCAGGACATATCAGCTTTCAACAGTACTGAAAAGGTTAATATTATCATGTTGATAATAGCAGCAGATGTTGTTGTTTTTTTCCTAGCAGGTATTCCTTAATGTTATAATAGACCCCTAGTTTATTCAGACATTAAATAGAAAGTTATATCCCCTCATCATTAAACTTTTTGTTTACAGTGAGAGGAGCTAAAGAGAAAGGCAAGCGGTTCAAATACATGCACCAGCTTAAATCTGCAATGACGAGGATTACTTAGAGTGACATTTTGTAGAATAACTTTCTTGCCTTGCTCAGGATGAGTTCCATTTCCTGCGTGTTTGTGACTTTGAACATTACGGTTCTGTTTGAGTTCCAGATTCAGTGAATGAAAGCCTCAGCGGGTGTAAATCAGTCGCACTCGCACTGTAGTGTTGCTAGATTGCACCAGCTGACAACTCTATATTTTTAAAGCTGATTCAGAGATCTGTTTAGAAATCAAATCATCTAACATATCAAGATTCAGTCCATGGAAGGACTTTTCTGGGAATGAAAATGGAATTTCTGCTCACTCTAGTAGGCTGATATATTTTTTATAAAGATTTGATTTTCAGGCATTTCAGTTACGTTAGTCATAGACTTGTTTTTCACAGAAGCTATAAGTACTGTAGCAAGACAATGCCCTCATTTCTTTTATTGTAACTTTACAAGGATCGCAGCTATCACTTGCTTCTCTTGGTACACTTTTGTGGCTAACATTAGTAGTTCTCTCCCCATCCCATATCACATAGATGAATAATATATCAAAAGAAACCATCACATATTTCTCTGTGTCAAGCATCCTTTTTAGGAACATATAATATCTTTAAAAGTCCCATTTGCCCAGTGGCATGGTTGTAACAACCACTTGTCAATTTTCAACAGAATCTCAACCAAGATGATGATTTTGCAGGCTTTGGAGTTGAAGCCTTAGGCTCCTGGCTTGGTTTTGTGATGTGACACCCATGAAAAGGTTCATTAGTAAAAGGCAAAACTAATTCAGCAACACTGTTGCTAACCTCAAGATCTCTGATCAGTCAATGAAAGTTTGTGTTTATGATTTAATGCTTGTAACTTCATAGTAGATCTAGGAAACATATTAGTTGCATTTTTTAGAATAATTGATATTTCTTATTTTGGAAATCTTTTGGAAAATAGGACAGCTTTTATTCCCCCTCTGAAATTACCATCAGCAAATGTCATGATTGTCAGTTTTCATTCCTGGCACATTTGGAAAAAGACAAACACCTCCAAAAGGTCCTTTCACTCAAAAACCCACACTGTGGCTTTTAAAATAGCTGTCAGGAGGGGACAGAGTGGCACCCAACAAGAGCTACATGTTCTAACCAAATGAATAAAAAACTACATGATAAATGAATAAGGATGGTCCTTCAGTCTGTTCCTTCCCATGACCCTGTCTGGCTTTAATAATATTTTGAATTTATATAGCATTTTAAAATACAGTTTAATTATCCCTAAGAAGAGCAGGATCATTCTCTTATATCATAGGGACATTCAGGATAAGCTCAGTGACATGGTTTATCACATAGAAGGTCTAATCAAGTCCCTTGGCTTCTCTGCCTGTCAATTTCCCCACCTGTATAAGTAAGTTCTTGTCTTCACTACCATCCTACAGCAGCTCAGTGGCACTGAGGCAGCTGGACTGCTGTAGCACATCTGATGAAGAAGTGCTAGGCTGATTTGTAGAGCGCCACCTCAAAGGGAGGTGGAAGCTATGTTGGCGGAGATGCTCTGCTGTGAACATAATGCAATATAGACACCACTTAAAGTTGATGTAAGTTCTGTCATGCACCCTTGAGTGATATAACTTACATCCACTTCAGCACTAGTGTAGATAAGCCCTAAGAGTGTAATTATGTTGACATTTAATCCTTCACACACAAAAGAGGCTATATTTGTACTATGCATCTCTTTATCTCTTCCTCCTTTGCAGTGTTGCCTGTTGTCTTAGATTGTGAGCTCGGAAAGTGCAGGAACAGTGACTTTATATGTACTTAGTTAGTCCCTAATACATTATGGGTACTATCACAGTATAAAAATAATGATAATAATATGGCTTATGTAAAAGACTCATATACATTTCAGAACCAATTTATAGAGGGTGGGTTCATGTTCTCTTATTTTTGTGAACTTTATTTCCAGTTTGGGAAATTTCTCAGGCTGGGCTATTGCCGTTTTCAAAGCATTCTTTTCCACCACACCCCCTTTCCAATCTTTTTTATTCTTCAGCATCCACTTTAACTTGTGAGTCAACATTCTGGACTCTTTGTGTCCCAGTCAATTTTTTTCAGTGCATGGGAGAACATTCTTGTTTCTGCTATCCACCTATATGCCCCATTGCCCCCCATCATATTGAAACCCAAGTGCTTCACAAATATTTGTCCTCGCAATATCCCTATAAGGAAGGGAGAGAACTATTATCCCCATTTTATAAATGGAAAACGGAAGTACAAGGAAGTTAAAATCTTGCCCAAGATCATCCAGTAAGTCTGCGGCAGAGCCAAGAACTTAAGTCAGATCTCCTGGGTCCCACTCCAATGTCTTATTCCAGTGTCTCTATCCCAGAAGTCAGACACCTTTCTTCTGCCCACATCTGCTTCTTCTCCCAATGATTTTTTTTAACCCTCAAAATATTCTCTCAAGGGTATTATTGCCTTTGAATGGTAGGAGTTGTCATTACTATACACTTTAGTGGCATAGTGTTCACTGAGCAATGCAGCTATGCTTCCTCATAATGAATAGATATCAAATGAAAGAAAATGGATTCACTCACTATATATTTTAATCATGATTCATGTTTAGAAGTACAAACATTTCTCTAATTCTGTTCTACCTCTCTCTAATTCTAATAAAAGACATGATTATGATTAGTATATCAACACAGGAAAAAAAAGTGTATTAGCAAATGACATTTTATTACATCTCAGTGAAGTATATCCACTATACTGAATATAAATATTGAAAAAAATGTCTGTTCAATTTAATAGCATGATATCTCAGCCGTTAATATTGATAACACATTCACTCATTATGGATGTTTCTGAGAGGTTCTGAACATCTGTAGGACCCACTGAAACCATACTCAGCTGTGAAAAATCTCCACACAACTTCCATTGAACTCACTAGGGGAAGATGAAACTTCCAACAAACATCGGTGTCAATTTTAGCCCAATGGGAGTTGTACATCCTCATCAATTTTCACATTCAGGACCCAGAGCATATAGTATTAACCCCATTTTAAACTGAACTTGAAAAAACTGAAGAAAACAAATATATCACAGAATATTTCAGTCTGTGATTTCATTCAGTTTCCTTTGACATTCATTTTGGCTCCCAGGGATTGTTGCAGCAACCCTCTTATATGATGGTTGAATCATGTGAGCCAAATTAAGGAGTAATGTGTAGGGTGGGGGTACTTTAACTCACAAATTCTTTCCTCTCCTCAGAGTGTAAGAGACACCAATTTAGTTTCCTTTACAACATGGCAGTGTGGCCCAGTTTGCCATGAAGTGTTTCTGGAGCAATCACACTGGATAATTTAGTTTTAAGATTATAATATATTGTACCTCTGGAGGAGTATTCTGGGTCTATATGTGAATAGCAAGTAGGAGTCAAAGGCTCTTAAATATAAATGGGGGAAATGTCTCTGATCTGGCCCTCAGATAGTTTGTAAGATCTTCCATTATGACAAATAACATATGGGTGGATTGATGGACAGTCAAGTTTTAATTGGAAGAGCAATCTATAGAGAGAGAGTATGAGAGATAGTAGTGGTATTGTATTGACCATACTTAGATAGTTAGATGGAGTAGGATGGACCACTATAAAGGGTTTGGGTCCTATAGGGATTGCTTATGCACGGGGAACAGTCAGCAGAGTTATTTTTGTAACATTTGAAGTTCCTAATCTTTTAAAAAATAACTTCAACATCTTGTCATAACCATTTAGAAGCTCTGTAGCAGTAAGCATAAAAAAGCAGATAGCCCAGAACCTGGGCCTTGAATACCAGTGATGGTAAGCCAAAAGCTTAGAGACTTGGTATTGTTTCCATGGGGAAAAAAGATTATTTTTTTTATTAATCTCTCACCTAGTTGCCACAGACAAAGATTTCCAGAAAAGAAAGTTATCAGTTTAAAGATTTAATGTGTCTGTTTGTTTTGTTGTTATGTTCACATAAATGATATAGTCTGAAGCTAGATATCATTAGAATAGCTTTCAGTGGAGTAAAATCTGACAAGCATGGTTTGGCATGATGGTTCTGAATTACATATACACAATACTGAGAATTCACTGAAGTTCCTACTATTTCCACAATACAATGCAATGGTTGCATTTAAATTTAAGCCCTAAAGGATTTTAATTTTATAAATTAAAAAGCCCTACATTATTGTAAGAAGCATTTAAATATCATATATTATGCTTTTTTAGATTAAAGACACTTCTGAATTTCATTGGAGTATCTCAGTGCATTGTTAGTTGATGGAGTCTTCCTTTTATTTTTTTTATTATATGATGCATAGTAATAGGCCGTAGGAGACATCCTACCATTGTAATTGAAAAAAGCAAAAATATTTGATTACTCCATATGACGGATTTTAATTAGAGAACAGAGGTAATATGTTCCCTGTATTCTACGGAGAAAAGACTGCATCACAGTTTAAATTCAGAGTGCCATCTAGTGCTGAATATAAATGTTAAATTAATGTTCAGTCAAACAACTCAAACAATATTTTTAGGAAATCACATTTTTGAAAACTAAAATATCTCCTTAATGTGGGTGACAGTAATTAATGTCAAATAAAGCATTTATATCTTAGCAAATAAAAAAAGCAAAGATTATTTTTTCTACATAGTACAGAGCACACATTTGATTTCAGTGCACTGAGCTTTTATACTGGGGTATCCTGTAGGTATTGTTTAAACTTAAGGTTCTCCAGCTTCATACATTTTAATGGTGAGGTTGTATTGGGCACATATCCCTAATTATTCCTTATCGCACAGACCACTTTCCCATTTATTCATGCGCACTTAATACATTTTTTGGCAAAACAATGTGTTTGTGGAAAGCAGTTGCTTATGTGGAAATGTATTTACTGTGTTTTTAGTTGGTTTTTAATGTAATTTAGATGTTGGAGGTAATATGGAGGAGCCACTGCTGTGTGATCAGTTAGCTGTCTGTGGAAAACCACTAATCACTCTGCCAAACACGTGAGCTATGAAACAATTTGAGAATTCTTCAAAATCATACCACAATGAAATAACAACAAAGTTATCTTCAAATCCCACGTAGTGTGATAGTATAGTCTCATATTCCCTCAATAAGAAAACACAGCACAGGAAATATTCCCTCTTTTTGTACATACTGATCAGTGTTCTGGCTAAATGTACCGTATAAAGCTAAAGAAGTCCTTTATTAACGTATGCTATTTGTAGCTTTCTTATGGATCAAACTACAAGGAAGGTAAGAGGCACCTTGTATTTTGGCCTCAGGTGACTAGGATGCACAAAGTTCATATGTGACATTTGGATTCTGGAACTTGGAGAAGAGAGTTGGAGCTACTCTGGCACATAGAGATCATTAAGTCCACACATATTCTTACTAACACAAAAGAGAATGATGGTGCAGTCAGTGTGGCATTAATGTCTGAGCTTTCATGTTCTCATTCCCTTTTCCAGATTTTGGCCATTAGCTTCACTGAGAGTAAAGACTGAGCAGTCTTTGTTCACAGACACAGCTATTTTTATCATTCCTGCATAGAAGGAGAGTTTTCTTGTCCAAACCTGAACAACCATGGAACAACAGATCACAGCCTCAGTATCATCAAATATAATCCTAGTCCTGTTCTGAAAGTGTACAAATAGCAGCCTGAGCAAAAATGGTATTCCATGGCCAGGAGAAAAACAATCTTTCTTCCTTGTGAGCGTAAACATTAAAGTTTGACCCACTGATCATCATACTGGATAGTACTGCTACAAATCTTAAATCAATAGAAAATAAACTGCTGGGAATGTTAGGCCCAGTTGCCAGACAAAGATAACTGTTTAGTACAGCCTTTGAGTTGAACAGTTAAGCTTACAAGAATCTTGTTAACAGAGCTTCAGAACAATAGGTTTTCTAGGCTATGCTAACACTGCTTTCACCTGGAAGCAATCATTAACTCTGCACACCTGACCTAGATCATAAAAAACTATGAGCAACAACATGTTTGGTGAGTCTTTAGAGTCCAGGGAGACTTCAGCTTCAAGAAGGGTGAAATTGTTACCACCATGTCTTAGACAATATTCTTTTTATTTAAATGAAGCTATTCTTTTAGATCCTTCAAGACCAGTAACCAAATGCAAGTATTTCTGCCCCAGAAAAGGCATTGTTTACAGTTTTCAAGGAAATTACATTGAAAAAAAACCTATGCCACCTAGTTAATATATATCTCTGCCAATGTTCAATAACAAATAATCCTGCAATTACTAGTTTTTGTCCATTTAGAAACATCAGATGATCCATCCTTTTGTAATCAAATTCCAGATAAGGATGTTAACTTATGTCCTGTTACATGACTTCAGGATTTTAGATTCTATGCTTGATTTAGTCCAGTGGCTATGCACTTTTCACTTCTGCATCACGAATGGCTGGAATTCCACCAGAGATAAAGCTTTAAGCTCAAGCAGAGACTTCATACGAGCCCCACTGGAGGATGTTAATAAGGAGCTGTAGTTAATCACTGTATCTCTTGTGTGTCCCGACCCCACCACTGCTGGGCTGGGCTGTGCAGTGCTAGCAGGCAATTTATGCTGCTAAAAAACTCCCTTCTCCAGGAAGACTTGTTATTCCTGGGGCCCATCAGGCAATGACTCATTTTATTTTATTATTTTTAAGACTGAACTCTGATTACAAAGAACTTGTAGGGTAAGAATATATCTTCTTGAGATAAGAGCTTTTCACAAGGGAACTGAAAGATTCCCATCAGGATTGTCTTCAGTATCAGAAGATCATACAGATGGGCTTTAAATCTAAAAGATCTAATCATTCCAGCTCCTTAGCTCTCTTTTTTCCCCCTGTTGCTTCAGAAATATGGATCACCTCCAATCTGAATGCAGATAGATTTAAATGATGAAAATAATTATGTTTTTCATCATGGTTTCAAAATGGAAAGCATCCTCTTTCTTGTTGGAAAGATATACGGTGGAAATGTCTGAGTCCACCAAACTTTTCTTCATCACACTGTCAGTGGTCATGTCGTTTAAAATGAGGAAGAAGTGTTTAGTGTTAAAGCTGCCTCCTACTATGTTTTATGGTGTGTATTTTTGTCTTATGCAAAATTAATTTTTCTTCTCCTCGGCAATCTCAGAATACCTTGATTTCACATTGGCTGGAATGTCTTTCTTGTTTTCTAGTTTTGCCTCTAAGAAGAAATAGAAAATATTTTTTTTCATATGGAACATTATTTTTCTTGTTTAAGAAACTGTAACACAGCTGATTTTAAAATGTAACATTTAACACACCAAAAAGGGCAAAAATTGTCTTTTTTTAAGACAAAAAATTTAAAATATAATAATTGATACATGATAATATTTTCAAAACCACATAAGTGATTCATTACACCTCAGACTCAGGACACTTAAGGCTCCTAATGACTAAGAGACAGAAATTTCAATGGGAGTTAGGTGCCGAGGTGCTTTTTGAAAATCCCATTGGGTGTCTATCTGCATATTTTAAGGTGTCCAAATACCTTTAATTGGTATTTAAACATCTGGCCCTAAATCACTTTCAAAATCAGATTTAAGTGTCTAAGTCAGGGATCTCCAAACTTTTTGAGATGAGGGCCATATTAGATTTCTGAAGGAGCTTCCCGGGCCACTGCCACACCCCGCCCGTTGCTCCTCTGGCCTCTGCCGCAGCCTCCCCCTTTGCTCCTCTGGCCTTTGCCACGCCCCGTCCCCCTTTGCTCCTCTGGCTGCGCCACAGTGGCACTCACTCCTTTGCTCCTCCAGCCACGCTGCTGCTGCGACCCCTCCTGTTTGATCCTCCAGGCGTGCCGCGGGGCCACTCACCCCTCCACACCTGGGGCTGCTGACAGCAGCTCGTGGGGTGGGGGAGGGGGCAGCGGCGGCTTCTTCATATGCCTGCTCAGCTTGGGGGCCGGACAAATCGACCCCACGGGCCTCATCCAGCCCCTGGGCAATAGTCTGGAGGCCCCTGGTCTAAGTGATATAAGTGCTTTTTAAAATTTTACTAACAGTTCATTTTGGGGAATCATGAAAGTCTAGTGGAAAAGAATGAGTCTCCAAAAAGTGTTGGTTAATTAATTATCCAAAAGGAACTAAGTGGAAGGAAACTGAAATACCTATTTTTCAGTCACAAAGTGCAGTCAGTGCAAAATTAATGCACAATGTGAAAATTCAATGGGTGAAAACATATATATTTAATTGGTTTTGTTTGTGCTCCTCTTTCCCCACATGCCTCATAAAGAAATAGAATGGCTCAGATCTTATTTGTGCAAAGATCTGAACAAACAAACAAAAATACAAATCTATCCAAACCTAGAAATTATGTTTCTCATTAAATTCTGGTTCTTAATTACTAATTTGTTAGTTACTATCTTGAGACACATATTGATTACTAACTAGTCAGTAAAAAAACAGTAGCTTATTATTTATTGTTTCACATGAGCAATGCCATTACTTAAAAGCCTGGAAAAAAATCAATGTCCTAAGTGGAATTAATTGGAACATATGGTCTCTCTTGGGCTCATATTATTGGCATCACACAAGTTTTAAGTTAAAAAAAAACCCAGAGGATTATTTTTATTTAAACTACAAACATAAATGCCCATTCTTAGTTCAGTAAGATACAAAATATTTTACATCTAAAGTTTGCTGGTAGCTGCTTTTGCCTTGTCATGTCTTTACTTTTCATTTCATGGATGTTATGAGGAACTGAGATCTGCTGACAACTAGGAACATTACCTTAGCAAGTTGTAAAATGGAGAGACTGACAACACCTTGAAATGTCAATTTCACCAGTCTAGCACTCTTCCCATTTAGAAAAATAAAATATAATTAAAATAAAATAAAAACATTGGTGCCAATATCTTCCGTAAGAAATGCATAAGAACAATAAATCATTCTGTGCAGTAGGATGTTTCATGTGCCACTGTCTGAATAAGGAAGCTAGAGGCCTATTTTAAGAATTTTTCAAAAGGAATTCTTCAGAAAAGTAGCAAGCTTATAATATAGTTCAATGGAAACGAAACAAGACATCACCAAGGTTAAAGAATAAGAGGGCAGGCTGCTACCACAATCTTTTTTCCAACTGTCTCCTGTGACCTATTATGTCTGCCTTGAACTACTTCTGTTCCATATTTTAGACATTACTAAGTCCTTCTGCCCTGACTCCTTGCTCAGAATTTTTTTTATGTTTGGAACTTCCTATGAATTGAGTAAATACAAATTCCAAAGCTGCATCATTTTGCGACTATAATGTTACATTTGCAAAAGCCACCTGTCATTTATTCACGTGAACAATCTTATTTAAAAAGTCTATATCAGGCTTTAAAAGTGAAGTCAACCTAGCACTAAAACAAGAGCTATCAGTCAGCTCTCTGATCAGGGTTTTACTGCTATAAATGTCTCACTTTGTTCCCTTGGGCAAGTCACACAGGCCAATGTTTCAAATATAGATGCCTAAAGTTAGGTACCTAAATTATTATAGATGCCTAAAATTAGGTACCTAATTAAAGTGGACTACAGGTGCTCAGAAAATCAGGCTACTTTAATGTAGGAGCCTAAATAATGCTTTCAATGCCTAATGTTAGGCACCCTCATTTGAAAACATTGGCCTTGTCTTCTTTAAATCTCAACTGTCCATAAGAAAAATGGTGATAATACGTGTCTTTCCAAAGCATTTTGAAATGAACCATGTCAGGTATATAAACTTTTTATAAAAAGTAAACAGATTGTTTTGGGGAAGAGGATTTTTGTTATCTGATTAGTTTTATGATGACAAGTCTAACATTATAGAAATGTAGGGTTAGAAAGGGCCTCAAGAAGATATCACATCCAGCTCCCTGCACTATGGCAGGACCATTCTTGAAATGTCAATATATGTTCAATATGTTCTCAAAAATCTTCAATGATGGGGATTCCACAGTCTCTCTTGAATACCTGTGCCAGAGCTTAACTACTCTTATAGATAGATTTTTTCCCCTTAATATCCGATCTAAATCTCCTTTGGTGCAAAATAATCCAATTACTTCTTGTACTACCTTCTGTGGTCGTGGAGAACAATTGATCACCATCTTTTTTATGACAACCCTGAACATATTTGAAGACTGTTATAAGTCTTTTTGGGAGACTAAATACGCTCAGCTTTTATCAACCTTTCCTCAAAGGTCAGGTTTGCTAAAACTTGTTCATGGTTAAAGTAAGTCTGTCATGGCTCTTTAGTACAGAAATATATTCTTCATCTTTTTTTTCCCCCTGTACTATTACTTCTGAATCATTTCCTCTTTTCCTCTGAAGTGACACAGCAAGTAGGCTTGCGGGCATAGAGACTACACTGATTTGCTTAAACTGAAAAAAGTATGCTTTAGAAACAAATATGGGATTATTAACTAAACTAAAAGTAAACACAACAAAAACAGTGTTTAATCCCAAAATCTCAAAGTACTTTACAGCCATGGGAAACTATCACTATATAAAGGATAGCCTGTTACCAAACTGGGGGGATGCAGAAGAAGCTCTAACAAGTCATCAGAGACAAACATGTTCATAGATTAAATGGAAAATGTCTTACTTGATCCCCAAGATAATATTTTCAGGTGTATCTAGTTTACTTACGATGAGAAAATAAATCAAGTCTGACTAAGGGCCAAACTCTGAACACATTAATCACAATGCTCAGTAGTTACTCATACAAGGAATTCTGAATTTATTGGAAATATCTGTGTAGTAATGTACTACTCAGCATAAGGGAATCAGAAAATGACTCTCAGATTATTTGCATGATATAACAGTATCTATGAGAAAACAAAACAAAACATGGTCTTCTCTTGAGGAAAACTCCAATTAACTTAAGATAAGAACCATAGAAGATGGGCCTATGCCATGAAAACTTTGGAAGGAGAAGAAGAGAGTCTGGATAACTGATGGAAAGACGTTCATGTGGGCTCATAAATTTCGTCACTGTGCAAACATTCTCCACTCCGAAGGTTACAAAATGTACCAAACCTCCAAGCTATGGAGGATCAAAAATTTCCAGTTTCCTATAGAATATCAGATAACAGGTAACAAGGAAAAGTCTGACAAACTGAATTTAAATAAGATATGTCATAAGTGTGAAGTAGCCTAGAATTAGTGTTTACCTGTAAGGGGTTAAGCTAAAGGTAACCTGAGAGGTGGACAACTGACCAATGAGAAATTCCTCAAGAGACAAAGGATTTTAAGTTTCAGTTTCTCTCTGGGTCTAAAAATGAAACACTGACAATACATACTTTCAGGTCTATTTCAGGAAATTAAATGTTACATTCTGTGTTATTCAGCAGTGTCCCCCATGCTTTGTATATTATGACAGCCAGTTCAATTATTTTCAAACTGGGAATTACTTAAAAATGACAATGCCCTTTTTTCCTGCTTTGTTCTGGGAATCAAATGTTCAAATGGCTTTTAAAAGAATATATTTTCTTTCTATCAGTTCAGCCATAAAGATTTATTTGTCAAGTGCTCTCAGGTTTTCTTATCTAACTGACCTTCGATTAACCAGAGGCTTCTTTTATCAGGTTCGAAAGAAAATATGGAAAAGGGATAGTGTCACTGTAACAAATATTGATCCCTCCCTGTGAACATTAGCTATGGCAGGTAATAATATAGCAATTCAATTTTCCATATTGTCAATATCTATACGAAAAGACAAGACTCAGAAAGACTAAAGCAAGTCCCTGCCAGATTTTCAATATAGCCTGCTTGCCAATATTTTTGCATTATGAAATTCAACCATTTAACACTTAAAAAAAACCCTGTTTGTAAAAGTGCCAAATTGGCTACCCTACAAACTAATACCCTCTATTTTTCCACAGAATAGGGAAAGCAAAAATAGTGCTAGTGCCAGTTTCACTAAAACACTCTACAAACAGGCTACAGCCTTGATCTGGGAGAGATGGCAATTATATCTCCAAGCCAATTTGATACTTCCCCTGTGTGCCTGCCAACAAGAGTCACAATGAATGGTTGTTGCGATGGTGACTGCAGTAATAAGACAACCCCACTAAGAATTGAATTGACACCATTTCATTGAGATGACCAAACATACGCTTTCATGCACAGATTAATATTTGTAGTCTTTGGAGGGATGTACAAAATGATGAGTTCTTCATAGAGGAGAGACAGCCAGTATTTAGCTAATAATAATAAATCCAATGAATGCTTTGACGCAGAATGAATAATAAGAGTTCAAAAAAAACCCCACTCTTTTGGTGATCAGTTCAGCCTAGATAGTAGCCATCACGCTTACAGCTTTCCCATATCAGCCCATTTGAAAGCTGAGAGGTATGCATCATACAGGCAGTGACAAGGGAGTTAAAGGAAGCCAGATCTGCTGGTATAAGGCAGACACAAACACCCTGCTGCTGCTATGTGAATCTAATTTCCAGAAGTCCATGAGAGGTTAAAGCGGGCTCTGGAAAGTAACTGATGACAGAGACTTTGTCACAGAAGTTCCCTTCAGCTAATAGGTTATGACTTTGCTGCTAAACATGGAGTGTAGCTCTTGCTGTACTTACTTTCAGCAGCTTTTAAAGAGAGATAAAATGCTACTGATACAAAGAAGTTACTGAGACACATGACAGCCTCTCACATCCTTCAGGAGGCTTGACAGAGTCAGGAACAATCTTAGCAGTTTTTCTCTCTGATTC
This sequence comes from Dermatemys mawii, assembly GCA_007922305.1. Classification (NCBI taxonomy): domain Eukaryota; kingdom Metazoa; phylum Chordata; order Testudines; family Dermatemydidae; genus Dermatemys; species Dermatemys mawii. Next base: position 43,622,295 of record ML677348.1, read on the forward strand.
CTAGGCCGATGCAGCTCCCTGTCTCTCACAATCTGGGGAGTTGTCCACAAAGATACACCAAGCCATTTAAGAACCCTAGGAAATTCACACGCACACACTTTAGCGACAGCTGAGGTTGCATCAGGAAACACTCCATCCACCAGAAACTTTAAAAGTATGGAGATAAAAACTTAAGTGGAAAGCCTTGTTTATTCCTTTCCATCTTCATGTTGCTTATAGCATTAATGATAATAATGCACTCTAACATATCAGAAGGCTTTCACTTCCATCTCCAGCCAATGCAAGAAAGCAATACATGCTGCAACTTCATCCACCTTCCACTTAAAAAACAAACAAACAAAAAAAACCCCAAAATATCCCTTAATAGTGAGCTCAGGAGTGCTAATGAAGAATAGCTTCCCAAAAATATGTAACGTGGCAGTGAACTGTGCTCATCTATTGATATAAAATAGTGAGTGGTCTCTGTCATATATCAAGGCCATATATAGAGATCAACTTTTTATGCTGGCCCACCTCTAACTGCTGTGTGATCTCCATTTCATTTTTACCAGTGATTTCCGTAAGATTTACTCAGAAACAAAAGACCCAACGAAAAATGAAAACCTTTTTAAAAGTTATCCCAGACTTTCTAAAATGTATAGAAAAAATTCACAATAAACACAAAGGGCCATAGTCTCAGTTAAACTGATATAATCCTATTAATGTCAATTTTCACAGTATTTCTTCTAGAAATATAGTTTCATAAAGTATCCCCACTTCATATTACATTTGCCATAGACAGTCTGAAAAGCAAGGTGTTTCTTTTTTAAAAAATTTCCACTCAAAATGCTACACTTTAAAATAACCTTTTACAATCATTTCAGGATCTAAGCTTTGGTAACAAGATGTAGTATTTTTCAGATTTAACAAAATGAGTAAAAATACTCCAGTTTCTCAAATTAATTACAGATGTAAGCAATATTTATTTTTTACTGCGGGAGGAACAAAGGAAAGGAACAAAGAGGAATTCTTATGTCAAGTATTTCTATTACGAGAACCCATTTCAAAAAAGCATCAGCTCATAAAAAAATTCTGGCTTTCAGTGCTAACATAATCTTCACATTAAAAGGTTTGATGTCTCATTTGATATTTTGGACCAATTTATAAAATGTCATAAAAATACTTTCAAACAAGTTGATTCAAGACAGAGTTAAGATTCAAAATATATTGTCCTTAAGAGGACATATATAAAATGTTAAGTTAATACTAGGAACTAAGGAAATTTGAAAGTAAGGGTCTAATAAAAACCCTTGCTTTTCTGCATATGCCCCCATCTGTCTTCAACATTTTGAGTGGGACACTAAGCAAGGTGATCTAATGAATCAATTTTTTTAATGGATCAGATGATTCAAAGAGAAATTACAAAACTTTCCCTACTCTGTACTTAAACAACTCTTTCCCTACTCTGTACTCAGTTACTCTGTACTTAAACAACTCTTTTATCATAGGCCAAGTTGGATTTAGCAAAGCGTGGGATTTTTCAAAAATGCTCATCATTGCCAAACACTGCTCCCTTTTTTAAAACAATGAGTAGAATTAGGACAACACTCTGCACTTTTGAAAACCCCACCTTTTGAAAAACCTCAGTTACAAAAATACTTTCTCCTTTTTTTGCAGTAGGTGCCTAATTATTGTCCTCATATTTTTCTATAATCAGAATTAGGACATTCCTAATTTCCTCATGAGACTCAAGAAAGTTTGAAAGAAACACCAAAAGTAATAGGCAAAAAGTGCCTTATAATTTGCACAGGCATCTTGACCATGGAAACAATTTCATGGAAAAAAAATAAAAGAGGCATTACATGTTTGTGGAAGGTCTGTAAACTCCACTAAAATGGTAAGGGTTTTTGTCTGGCTAAGTGTTTGCTTGGGTTATTATTTGCTTTGCATTTTTGTCATAGCTTCAGTGCTGACTATCTAAATTACAACAGCATGCAAATTTTGATTAAAAGAGGTGAGAATGGAAAAAAAGCAGAGCTGATGGCACTCTCAGAAGCCCCACTTCCTCCCCAGTACCAAACCTCACAGACACCTGAAACACATGGAAGTAAAAACCCAAAGAGACATAATTTGGGTCTCTCCCTGGGGCTTGGGTTCTTCTTCACTGGGTTGTATTCTTTTCTTCCTGAGCTGCTTCTGCACCAGGGACGCTGCCACAATTCTGGCTGTCTTCAGAGGGTATTGTGGTGCTCTTGAGCTACTTCAAGCTGGCACACAGATCATTAGACTCTGGTTCCTTCTCCTCCTGCTTCTGCTCCTCCTAAAGTTGGTCACGGTGCTAAGAAGGGCAGGAAGTAGATGAGACAAGATGGAGGCAGCCTCAAAAAGGTGCGGAGACAGTGTATGGACATGCACCATCTATTTCCAAGCCCTGACAAGTGCCATTGTTTAAGATGCATGTCACAAGACTACTTTACACACACACACACACACACACATATATACATAGTTAATTAATAGATAACATTTCACTTCAAATGGCTTCCTCTATGCAATAATTTTACATCAGCACCTAACAGAATGAAGAAGCTAGCTGAACAACTAATCTGTGAAGTGAAGTTTGGAACTCAGAGTTGTTTAGGAGTTCTGAGTTAAACTCCAGTTCTGTAGTAATTTCTTTCTTTGACATTTAAATTCTAAATTCAAAAACATCAAATAAATAAATAGAGATAAGAAGCAGCAAAGTCACAAGAACATCTGTTTGACCATAGTTCATAATTCTACCATTATTTTTCATCTAAACTTAACATCATCACTGATGGATAAAGGAAAGTAAGTTAGTGAAAGATATTATCCTATAATAAATAACTTACAATTCAAATCATAGTAATCCTCTTATCGTGTGAGTTTAAATGCCAGAAAAACTGGAATTCTTATTTGTTCATGGAAAATTGAGGAAAATATAGTAGCCCTATGACCTTTCAAGTCATTATAAAGGTTATTATCCACAAGAGATTATAGGAGAGCTTTCTATACAGACAGGGGTGAAAGTGAGCTGGTAAGGAGTACTGGTAAGAAGCCCATACTAGCCTATAAGCAGCTCATGTTAAAGCACTGCTAAGGAGGGTCTTTTGCTGCAGAATCCCTTTAACATTGCTGTCTCTTCCCTTCCCTCCTCCCTCCATCAGCATCCCTGCCAGGGCCACCGATGGGGGAGGAAAAAGGGGCAACCACATTAAAGTGCTGCCACAGCGTTGTTGCTTCTTGTACCCGCCCCAGGCCACTGACAGGGGAGTAAAGGGGGCTGCTGCCCCAAGAGCCAGTGATTCAAAAAGGACCCAGGGCTCCCGGCTGCTGCCCCAGGCCCTTTTAGTCATCACCAGAGCCCAGGTCAATGGGGGCCAGGCAGTGCGGATGGGCTGTCTGGGCCAGACTGACCTCCTCAATCCTGCCCCTGCCGCCCAAGGCTCTGCCCCTTCTAGAGGCTGGAGATGGCCCCCATTCTGGTAAGAATTTATTATGACTTTCACTCCTGTATACTGGGTTCCTGTTATTTAATCTATAGCTGCCAAGATTTACATGATTATAATTATCCCAAGAAACTGCCAGTCTTTCAAGTTTTAGGATTTTTTCCACTTCAGAACACTCATTTTAAGCTTGATTTAATAATTTTAAAGACATTTTTAAGGTGACCGTGCAGTGTCAAGGTGACTGAAAATAATTTATCTTTTCAGTGGTTGGAAAAACTGAGTAATAAAAAAAGAATCAGCTTTCAGCTCTGATCTTCCAAGCAATGTACATCTAGAAAGTTCTTCAAAAAGAAAAGATCCCAAAGAGTAACTTTTAGCCTATATTACAGTGTAAAGTAGCTAGAATATATCCATAAAGCTGGATAAATTGGTAATTTAAAATATAATCTCTTAATAATAATCTTAAAATCCTTAACAGCAACAAAATGCATTTTTTTATTTTAATTTTAGAATTTAAATCCACTGGATCTCATTCTGCTAACATTATCTAAATCCAATTTTGTTGAACTCAGTTGTGTTCCATGGGTGAAAAAGTGGAATTTGGACTACAGGTTTGTTTTTCATTTACCAAATGTCCAAGAAATTTAGTGGTTTATCACTTTGCATTCCTGTGACATACCATGGTACAATCCACACTAATGAGCAGCTGTGTCATCTTTGCCATGCAACTGTGAGACTTGGGTGGTATACAATGTCCTGTTAAAATAGCTCCCACCTGGGCCTCTCACAAACTGCCTCCCAACATACGAGCCACATCCTGAATGGCTGTGTGTAACTGCAGTCTGCCAGTCACACTAGGGTGATACTCTGGTTTTCACCAGCCTTGATTATATAGCAGGGTGATCCCAGCACACCCCTGGTCTTAGATTTCCCTCCATACATGTATGTCCTGTACTTCCCAGCCCAATATATTTTTTAAAAAGTAGTTTCAAAGCATCCTAAACAGTAGAAAGTCATAATATAGAGAGTTCTGGAGTTATGTAGCAAAATGAATATATATGTTGGAAGCAAAACTCACAGGGTTACTTGCAACAGCAACATTCACTTTGCCATATAACCTCATCCACTTCCAGTTATACTCTTATCATACCTATTTTTACAATACATACTACCACATTATAGTTGAAAAGTCACTTGTTGAGAGATATTCAGTCAGCTCTAATACTCTGTACTAGTTGATATCTGTCTGGTCATTGGGGAGAGATGGCTATTAGAGTCTATGCTTATGGCACAAACTCTTTCTGCAATTTTCTTAGCAAAGAAACCAATAAGATAAACTGGTGGAACTGAGATGATGTTCATTTCTCAAAATCGGAGGTCTCAGACACTTCTTATATGGACACATGAACTGATTAAATATGAAAATATTTGGTGCTTGTTAGGTGTAATCTAATGGAAAGGTCAGAATATACATTTTTATTTTTCTCAGTACTCAGCATTCTGTGATGAATGAATGTACAGAATTCCAAGACTTCAACTAAACAGGAAAGGGGAAATTAATTTAGTGGGTCCACCTACTGTTAGAAGTGCATGAATTATATAAATGTGAATGAAATATTTGAAGCATTGTCTAGGTTCAACACAAAAAGAGAAGCCAAGAGCTTGTATATACAGTTTTGCACAACCCAAGGAATTTGACCAATGTGAGCAAAGGAAAGTTCTTCTGAGAAGAAAATTGAGTATACTGTGTAAACCACTGAGAACACCCAAACCCATTTGTAGGGGTAGCATTAGAGAAGGCAAATAGTTTAATGGCAAATATCCCCCTTAAGAAATATATATAGTACAATGTGCAGTTAAAAGATGTATATAACGAAGGTCATGCTATGGAACTATGTGGGAACAGACATTCAAAAACAAGAAAGAGTGAGCAGAAAATAATATGATGATTTATTTCAAGAAAGTTGTAGAGAATTTTCTTTCAGAAAAAGTATCTAATGTATTGAACAGATCACCATTATAGGCAAGGTATGTGTTAAATAAAAAAATGCCATATGTTAAAACTATAGAGTCTTTCAAGTGACTTCATGTGAGCTTTGGATCAAGACCTTAAAAGGAAAGAAAAAGGCTAAAATCCATCTTTGTGGTTATGGACTGTAACAAACTATACATCTTCATTCTGTCAGAGAATCTTACTAGAGAGACAAGCTGTGTGAGGTAATATCTTTTATTGGACCAACTTCTGTTGACTGACAGCTCTCATCATGATCTTCACATATGAGAATAATCAACAACTAAAAATTATTCTAGACAAGGATCATCTGGGAGTAACTTTCCCAGATCTGAAGAAGAGCTCTGTGTGGCTTGAAAGCTTGTTTCTTTCCCCAACAGAGGTTGATCCAATAAAATATATTACCTCACCCACCTTGTTTCTCTAATAGCCTGGGACTGACATGGCTACAGCAGTATATACAGGGAATGTTACTGTTTTCCAAGTCATCTTTACTGTTATTTTTCCTGATCCGGGGACAATTGTGTTGTGCTACTCAAGATTATGAGCATATCTACTCAATTGGCACTCATGCTTACGGTTAAAAGGCTTACCAAAAGAGACTGTAAGTATTTGTTTCATTTACTTCTTTTATTGGATAATTGTCACCATTCTCCAGAAGAATGAGTCTAATCTCTCTTTGTGTAGATATGCCAGATTCCAAGTGTGGGCTCTTCTCAGAAATCAAACATTATGCATGTAACCTAGCTCATATTTAGAAAGGTAATTATTTCAAGTGGATTTACTTAAGTTAATCTATCCAGGAGATAGATAGATAGATAGATAGATAGATAGATAGATAGATAGATAGATAGATAGATAGATAGATAGATAGATCGATCCCACTAATCTTCTTGGCTCATATATATATATATCATATATATATATATGAGCCAAGAAGATTAGCAGGATAAATATTTGCTTCAAACTCAAACAAACTTGTAAAGCTGTATTTATAGTATGTTTACTCTTATTGAGTTTCAGTCAACCTATCGCTGAACTGGTTTGACATTTGCAACTGTGCTCTAGATATGGAATATTAAGTGAGTAAAATCAATGGGGTTCCACATGGGCACAGGGGTCTCATGGTATGGATTTTGTTGCAAGATCAGAGCCTCAGCATTTTTTTTATTTAATAACAAACTTTGAAACTGGGTAATAGGTTATAAATATAGATGCCATTGCATGTGATTTACTCTGCAAAATAACCTAAATTGTTCTAACTCTGATGCCACCTCAGAGTGATTTATTTACCTTATTATTATTTATGTTTCCAAAGCATCTAACACAGATTGAATCCCCAAAGCGTATACAGTCCTACTAGAAAAGATGGAAACTAGATGACATAAGGAAATATTACCCCCACTTTATAGATAGAGAAATGAGGAACAAGAGGCTAAGTTTCCTGCCCATACTGGAAGTATGTGGCAAAGCCAGGAACTAAAGTCAGACCTGCTTTCTGATTTGTGATTCTAGTTAAAACTAAAATAAATCTGCAGAAAACAAAGGTACACCTAACAATCCTCTTCACCCATTTTCTGTTACAGTTCAGGCCATGCATTCTTGTTCTCCATGGCAGAGTTAATATTTCAGTTGCGCAAAATGTACTTTCTCACTCCTCTTGTTTAGAAAGGATTGTACTTTGAAGAAGATCAGAGAGAAAATACAAAAAAAAAAGAACATGGATAAAAAAACTAAAAGCAAGGAACCACATGATTTCAGCACAGAACTAAATCCTGAACTGAGGGCAATCTTGCTAAATATTTTAAGGAAAGAATTTTAAGGTGAAATGTCTTTCATAGCTCTGTTTCTAAAAGAAAAACAGCAGTTCAGGGTTTGTTTTGTTTTCCTACACCATCCCTGATTATATTCCTATGTCAAAACTATGATGAGATGTTCAAACAACAACTAAAAATTATTCTGGACCAATCACCTAATCTCCTAGCTCCAACATAAACAATTTTTCTATCATTCTTGTTTACTTCAATAATAAAATTAATAATGATAAAATAATAAATGAACAATTAATAATAATGTTGCTGCACCAAAACCACACTGACACAGTCTAGATGAACTGCAAGTGATGCAGGTCCAGAAAAGAAAAGCAATAGTGGCTTTCAACAACCTTTGCATTTCCACACTCCTGGGACTGGGCAAGATCCACAGTATAGTTAGAAATGGGCCATTAATATCAATAAAACACTGTTCTGGCAGTATGGGACAGCATGGGTGTATGGATCCCTGACTACATGCTCTTTCTGATAGCCATATTCTCTGAAACACCAGTCAGGATCCCGGGAGTCCCTATACAATATACAATACCTCCGACACTAAGGAATTCTCCCTATACAAGGTGAATACTGATGAAGTTAGCTCTCCTAGCTGACAAGCTGCTTCAGGCCAATAGAGCACATAAAACAGCAAGAGTGAAACAAAGAATTAGGTCCAATTCCCTACCTAGCTATAGCAATGCCAACCAGTTTCTGGTGTACCAAACCACAAACAGTAACGCTGCATGCACTCATCAAAATGTGCATTTACCCTTTTATAACAGTTCTCAATATTTAAGTGTATTCCTGTTTATTTAATTATGAAGGGATGTGTATGTATGTATAAATAAAACACAACATCTGCAAATAATAAAACAAACACAACATCTCAGCTAATGAGACAAATCCTGTAGACCTTATTCAGGCCAAACGTCCATTACAGTCACAAGCAGCCAGGAAGGTATGTGCAAAAGAATATTTCTGAAGTCTGTTGGCATTTTACCAGCACAAGGACTTGGCCTTGTAAAGATATTTAGAAACAAAGGAAAGAAAGCAACTATAAAAATATTTGTTTCTGCTTACTGTTACGAGTGCCCCTGCATCTTTCTGCATCTCATACATATTCAGATATTTCAGAGAATCTTTGGTACTTGTATTTTGTAGGGGCCCTTAATGACCTGTGATGAAATTTTATGTGCACCAGTTAGCAACTTGGCTGACTTGGTTCAGTACGGACCAAAAGACTCACACGTGGGATAAAATGTTAAGTCCCTCCACAGGTTTAATAGGCAGCAGGTGATAAAATCTCCAAACCCTTATCTCCTGGCTTGAGGCCATGGTTCAGGGAGTAGGGGGTTTCCCAAATGATTTCCATGACTAATTGAACCCTATATGCAGACCTGGGACTCAGGAGCTCACTCCAAAACAAGTTCTTCCCTTTCAGGGGCTGGTTCCAGATTCCTCCAATATGGCTTTTCCCCTCTCTATGTGCTCCCAGAGGTGGTCATCTCAGACTAAGTCTTTTTCCTGGGCTTTCTGCTTGTCAATAATTGGACTTTGCCCCCTCCCTTTTCTGAGACACTGCTTCTCCTCTGAGCCGGTGTGTTGTTGGCCATTCAGGCATACCTTCTATACTCTCCTGACTGACAAGGGCCCCTACTGCTTGAAACAATAGTTTTCCCCTCTCCCTCTTGGTTGCCTAATTTTTTTTTAAGTCTGTCCTTCCTCTCAGGACAGTGTTTCTGAATCACTAGCACACAGAGACACCCAAGAATCAAGGGAAGCTCCATGGTGGGGGTACACCAGTAACTACCAAATAAAGGAATTTAGGTTGGTTTGGCATGATTTGTTCTTGACAAATACATGCTGGCTACTTCTTATAACTCTATTTTCCTCTAGTTCAGGGATCGGCAACTTTGGCACACGCCCCCCCAGGGCTAGCATCCTTGGCAGGCCCAGCTGGTTTGTTTACCTGCTGCGTCTGCAGGTTTGGCTGATCGCGGCTCCTACTGGCCGTGGTTCATGGCTCCGGTCCAATGGGAGCTGCGGGAAGCAGCGCAGCAGGCAAACAAACCGGCCGGGTTCGCCAAGATGCTTACCCTGGGGGGCCGTGTGCCAACGTTGCCAATCTCTGCTCTAGTTGCTTACAATTTGACTGCTTTATAATTTGTTCCAATAACTTTCCAGGAATCAAAGTTAGGCTGACTGGTCTATAAGTCCCTGGGTCCTCTTTGTTCCCCTGTTTAAAGATAGGGACTATGATAGCTTTCTTGAGTCATCTGGGACCTCACCAGCTTTCCATGAGTTCTCAAAGATAATTTCTAATGGTTCCATGATTGCTTCAGTTCGTTCTTTAAATGCCCTAGAATGAATTTGCTCAGGCCCTGCCAACTATTCTTCAACCTGGGCTTTCCCTACTTTGGCTTGCATGCCTTCCCCCTTGTTATTAATAATTATGTTCAGTATCTGGCCATCATTAAACTTTTTTAAATGAAGACTGAAGCAAGACAGGCCTTAAACACCTCAGTGGAGGAAAACATATTGGCCTCTTGCTGTTCTGCCTAACTTTTGTTTGCACTGGGATAGTTTGCAGCTATTCCTTTAATATTGTGTATTTGAAAAACTGCTAGATCTCCTGAAATCCTTTATCACTTAGATTTTTCTACCCCTGGTACTTTTCTTACCAGTTCTCTCAGTTTGCTGACGTGTGCTTTTTTCCTAGACCTCATTGCAAGCATTGGCTGCTTCAGGGAGCAAGAAGCCATTACTAACCGTGCTTCATGTCTTGCCAATTTTAGTCTAAAATGCTGTGGTCAGAAGTCAGATATCACACTAACAAAGAAAATGCACATGATGCAGAGTAAAATAAAAAGAAATGTCCAGCCTCCAGCACTATGATTTCATTTGGGCATTCCATTAAAAACTGTAAAGGCTCTTCAAACCTCCCTTTTCCTCAGATTCCTCTGAGCCGACAACTTGCTTTTGATGCAAACTATAGCTGTTTTGTAATTCAAAGTATATTCATATTGCAGCCATGTTCTTTCAAGTAAGAATGCAGTTTTGCTAGTGTTTAGCAAATTACAATGCAAAAAATGTTCATTTTGCAAGAAAAAAATCACGGGGTAATAAGGTAAGAAAACTACTCACATGGCATGTCATGTTCAGTCTATCAGAAGAAAGATCATTGTTAAGGTGCTAACCTGAATTCAACCCCATGTTCTATCCCAGACTTACTGTGTCACCCTTGGGAAAGTCACTTCATTTCTCTATACCTTAGTCCCAATCAGTAAAATGTGGATAATTAGTATTTGCCAATCCCTAGCAGAGAGGTGTTAGGATAATAAATGCATTAAAAATTGTGGGGTGCTCAGATACTGTCATAATGGAGGCAACATCAGTATTTAAAATAGATACTTGTATTCTATGTACCTGTTGGGGTATGTGGCAAGGATTTTGCAAGACAAACTGACAATTAAGACCATGATAGAGAAGGAATAATAGCAGAAGCCCATGATAAACAGATTCAGAAATAAAACTGAGAAAAATTGAAGTCCCCAAGATTAAGATGGTCTAGGTCAACCCGAACTAATCGATGCCATGCTGCTAGGAGTGGCTCGTGACTGAGTGGTCCAACCTCAGAGCAGACTGTTAAAAACAAGGCAGACATTCCAATTAGTAGTATATTCTATTATTAGATTTAACCAACCTAGTATCAAAATGTGAACTCCCATCGTACTTCAATAATCTTATAATGGAGTCACAGACAATCCCCTTGAACACTGCAGTCCGTTTTACCACCCAGGCAAGTTGGACTATAAAGGTGCATTTATACTAGGAAGTTTTTCAACACAAGTGCAGATGCACTGGTCCTAGAATAGGTTGGGCACGTGCATTTTTACAGTAATATCTAATCTAGAATATCTGTGGCACTTCTACAGAGATATATTGCTAGTAGTAACTGGGCATCCAAAAAATGGCTAGCAATTTTCCTCATGCAGACAAGTCCTGTTTTTAAGTAGTGAAGAATAGATGGCGCATTTCATCCTTATTTCTGTTTGTTTTCTGTTAGTTTAATATATTTATTTATTATACTTCCCATTTATGATTGAAATTCAGAATCCAGTGGAATTATGTTGTATTTGCCATATGGATGTCCAAATTTTGTGACTTGAAGCTTCACTATTTGCATGAGGAGCTGTATTAAAAGAAAATTGTGGAAGAGATGGATTTAAAAAAATCAGGCCAAACTGGGGTCTTGTTTAAGGAGATGTAACTCCCATTAATTAGTTGGGGGAACTGCACCTCACTTAGGCCAGGTCTGAATATAAGAATTTGAGGTTATGATAATGGAACAGTCTTCTGCAAATTGGGCATTACTATATAGAAGCTACAGTATGACTGAAAGTCAGACTTTGTGGCCAGTACGAGAAGTAAAACCAGTGTTTCTCCTGAATGTCTAGAAAGTGCCTGAGAGACAAGGTGGATGAGGTAATGTCTTTTATTGGACCAACTTCTGTCAGTGAGAGAGACAAGCTTTTGAGTCTCACTGAGCTCTTTTTCATGTCTGGGAAAAGTATGTGGCATATCATGGGACAATGATAAAGCAATATGAACATGGTAGAAACAGAAATGGTGGCTGTCTTTTGGAAGATAAATAGAAAATATTGGTTCCTGTTACTATATTTCCATTTCTTAAAATAGTTGAGGTTAATTAAAAGATCTCCACACTTCTGGGTTTTTTAGCTCAACCTCTGTTTCATGTTTAACACTTTTAACTGAAGTTGCAATTCAAGTGGAAAGACCCTGGCTTTTCCACTACCTTGGGTTCTTAAATGAATAATCCTTTACAGTAGAGAATTTTTCTAAATTGACTTATTAGACCAAGTTCCATTCCCACATAATATGTGTACACAGCCCGGAGCAGTGAGTCTCAGAGCCTGGGTTGAAGGAGTAAGGCTTGCAGAGCTCAGACCATGAAACTAAAAATAGTGGTGTAGACATTGTGGCTCAGAGTCTGAAGTCCATCTCTTCCCTCCTTCTGCTCCAGCCCAAGCTGCAATGTACTTTTAGCGCCATAATGCAAGTTCCACAAGCCTGACTCAGTTGACCCATGCTTGGAACTTGTTGCCATTTGCTCTGTAGACATACTCACAAATACACTGGAGCAACAACACTTACTTCAGCATTCAAACAGGCAAATAATTGAACATATTTATGCAGGGGATAGCTTCAAGCATCAAAGCTTCTTTTTCAGCACCATTTCTAAAACAGCAGTGCCTTGAGGCTCAATAAAGGAATCAATAAAGAGTTAAAGCAGAGAATTAAAGAATTAAAGCTCATAGCAGAGCCTCAGCTCTGGAACCCACACCACTGCAAGCTCAAGTCATCTGAGCCAGGCCATCTGCAGGTGTTAACTGCTGTATAGACATACCCTAAGTTTCAGTGGAAGGCATAACTTAGTACAGCAATTCTCCAACTTTAGCAACCTGAGAACCGCCATTTTGATTTAAAATTTTTCGTGGACCCCCAAGCTCAGTCCCAGATCCTGCCCGCACTCCACCTCTTTTCTCAAGTCCGACTCCTACCCCATATCTTCCTGCCCAACTCCAGCCCTGCCCCTCCTCTTCCTGCCTCGACCATACTCTATTCCTGCTCCTCCCCTCTCTCCCAGCACCTCCTCCACACCACTGAACAACTGTTCCCCGACATGCAGGTGGCATTGGGAAGGAGGGGGAGGATTTGATCAGTGGACCTCTGCAGACCTCCAGAGGTCCTTGGACTCCAGTATGAGAAATGCTGCCTTAGTACGTAATATGTACACACACACACACACACACACTATCACACACATGCACATACACACACACACACCCCTACACACACACCCCTCTGATCTTTTTCCAGAGATGACTCTCATTCTATGCAGTGTTGTTTCAAGAGTGCACGTGTGTCACTCAGGCTCCTTAGAGCCAGAGGAAAATGGCAGCTCCACAGTCCCTCTCAAAACTCTTCAGAATCTCCTCAGCAAAAAGCAGTTCAAAGATCCTTACTGTCAGTGGCATTTCCAATCCTGAAGTCAACAGCTGGTGTCCCCTCAGCTTCTAGCAACAAAGGGACTCTGGATCCAAAGGGGCACAGGCTCTGGAATGCAGCTCTTATAGCAGATACATTTTTGTCCTGTATTATTCGGCCACCTAGTCCACAGGGAAACCTCCAATTACCTCTGTTTATAACTTTTCCCCGGAGTTCCCATTGAATCATCTCTCACATGGTGGAGGTGTGAAACCTGATAGGCTCCTGGCCCTTAATGGAAATCCTCTGCACAGCTACCTAGCATGTCCAGTAGCTATCACCCCCCTCTTCTAGATCCCTCTAGGCCCTGTTAAGTGCCCTGCCATGGAGGACAACAATAAATCCATGTCTCCTCCCCACTGCTTCCCTCCCCTTCTTAGACTAAGGGAGGAAACAATTGCTGGCATACATATGTGGGTTACACTGAGCGCTCAGGATCAAATCCTGATCCCACTGAACTCAATGACTCCAGTAGGTCCAGTATTTCATCTTCTGTTCCACAACCCAGCAAAGCACTAATACATGTGATTTCAGAGGGCCTCACCTATTGAAGTTAACTATGTAACTGAGTGCTTTGCTGGATCATGGTCTGAGTCCTCAGCACATTGCAGGATAGAGCCTTATATGGATTGGGGTGGGAGAGGAAAGGAAGGGACTCACAGGTATGAGTGTATGGTGGTAAAACAGAACACTCACTAATCCCTCATCATATCATTAGTCAATTTTTCTCTTGACAAACGCATACCCATTTCCCTTGTCTTCTGAAACTGTTTCCATTATTTCTCTCCTCATTCTTCCAAAAAAGCTTGTTGTTTAGCAGATGTCTGAAGGGTGAGACAAGTGCCTCTTCAATGGATGTACACAGTACATCATCAGCTCAGAAAGGGGCAAATGTAGTAACAGTATCCTGTTGCATGTTATTCATTTAGTCACACCTCATTAGAGCTCCCCCCATAGGTATCTGTTTTGTGTAAACCAATGCTTAAACAGTATTATTGGATATAAAATTGGGAGTAGAATAATACAACCTTCATCTTATATTAGTAAAGGAATGTCTTTTTCCTCCAGCTTTCTAGGTTACTCCCTCTGCCCCTGCTCCATACACCCATGAGCATAATGGTCTGGCATATATTTATTTGTTACTAATGGCTATCCACCACACATGGGAACAAGTGAATGGTCATTTAAATCAAAAATACATTTTGTGCTTAACTCTACACCTGCCTAAAGCTCAGCCAAATTATGGTACATGCGTCCATTCTGCATTTTCTTTATGAATTAAAAGATAAATGAATTTGCATTTAAGCTTAGGTGGCAGATGGTGTTCGATAGGTACAAACATATTGCACCATATGTCTGCAAAATCCTCTCAAAAAAGCACTTGGCAACATTCAAAATTTTTCACTGAACTAGATAGTGTGAATTTACAAAGATACAGGCATGTGTATATTTGTACACCTCTTTCAGTCCAAGTGTATTTCCGTTAACCCTTTAAAAATCAGTCACTATGAAATTTTGGACATTAAGACTGGAAACATCAAAAGAACTGATAGAAATTAGGTACCCAATGAATACTGAAATTTAGTGGGTGAGAGATGCTTACTTCTCTCAGGCTCTATTGAAAATCTTATACTCGGTGCAAAAAACATGCACACATTTATTTTTTATGGAAAAAAACGTATTATGTTCTGAAGATTCAGTACTAGAGAAATTCACATTTAAATCATATTCTTGGCTACCTATGTTCTTATACAAAGCGCATCAACAAAGTATCTGACTGTCCTACACCAACCATAAGCATGATGAAAAGATTAAACTACATTATAATGGTTAGTCACTAGGTGGTGCTGGGCTGGAGATCTTCTACATTCTTTTTTTGACAATAAAGTTGTTGTGATGGTTAGTGTCTATTTTGCCTCTGCTTCTGACAATAAGGATTAGAAAATTATTTTTAAATGGCAAGTTAATTCTTTAAAAAACAGATGGGGTAGAAACACTGTTCTGGACTCATGTCAAATCCTGTCTATAAGAAAGTTGAATGTTACTGTCACTCTCCATGAAAGGAATGCAGAGCTCCTCGGTCAGCAAACCTGTCTAAGCCATGTAAAATAGGAACACAAGTCTCTCCTTTGGAAGGGGGAAAACTAAAGATTATAGGACCTGATTAAGTTTAATAAAAGCAATGAAGAACATTAGTGACCCGTTAATTTTTACTGCCATATCCACGAAGCCCAAGATGTCAGCTCATGATATTACAAGTATCCTTTTCTTCTGGGATCCCCTAGTACTACTATTCTACTTCAGAAGGATGTTAAAGACAAGCTACTAAAGCTAGGTGTTTTAAAATCAGCAGGTCCAGATAACTGTATCCTAGAGTTTCAAAAGAGATGGCTAAGAAGCATGGCAAATAATAATGTTTTTCAATAACTCTTGGAGCCCTGGGGAAGTTCCAGCACTGGAGGAAAACTAATGTTGTCCCAATTTTTAAAAAAGATAAAGGGAATGGCCTAAATAATCATAGACCTGTCAACAGGACATCAATCCCAGGCAAGATAATTGAGCAGAAGATACAGGACTCAATAAAGAGTTAAAGGAGATTAATATTGTCATGCTGTCCGGAGTGCCTTATGATAGTGACTTCGAGCCTCAGGGCAGACTGTCAACAAGTAGGGCAGAAATCCACAATTGGTTGTATGTTCTATAATATGATTTCACCAACATAGTAACAAGTGTGAACTCCTAAAGCACTAACAGCTCCCATTGGCTGGGAGTGGTGAACTGTGGCCACTGGGAGCTGCAAGGGCACTGTTTGTGCAGATGGTCAATGTAAACAAAATGTTTCGTGGCTCACCAGTGTATTACACTGATGGGCCACGTGCTGAAGGTTGCCAACCCCTCTGTTACACCAAAAATCACAATATTCAGGTCACTCTGTGTCCCAAAGGACCAGTCACTTACCCCAGGTCAATTGTACTCAGGTCTCAAACCAGGGATATTACAGCCAATCCTGTAACAATCCAACTAAAGATTTATTAACTAAGAATAGCAATGAGAGTTGTTTAAAGGTTAAATCGGGAAACATGCACACACAATTGAGTTAGAGTCTTAGATTTAACAAGAACATAAGAACAGCTATACTGGGTCAGTCAAAGGTCCATCTATCCCAGTATTCTGTCTTCCAACGGTGACCAATATCATGTGCCCCAGAGAGAATGAACACAACAAGTAATCATCAAGTGAGCCATCCTTGATGCCCATTCCCAGCTTCCAGCAAACAGAGGCTAGGGACACCATCCCTGTCTATCCTGGCTAATAGCCATTGATGGACCTACCTTCCATGAACTTATCTAGTTCTTTTTTTAACCCTGTTATAGTCTTGATCTTCACAAAATCTTCTAGCAAGGAGTTCTACAAGTTGACCATGTGTTGTGTGAAAAAATACTTCATTTCATTTGTTTTAAACCTGATGCCTATTAATTTCATTTGGTGACCTCTAGTTTTTGTGTTATGAGGAGTAAATAACACTTCCTTATTTACTTTCTCCACACCAGTCATGATTTTAAAGACCTCTATCATATCTCATCTTAGTCATCTCATTCCCAAGCTGAACAGTCCCATTTTACTAATCTCTCCTCATACTGAAGACATTCAATACCACTAATAATTTTTGTTGACCTTTTATGAACTTTTTCCAATTCCAATATATTGTTTTTGAGGTGGGGCAACCATATCTGCACTTATATAGATTTATCTATTCCTTCCTTCAAGATTCCCAATATTCTGTTCGCTTTTTTGACTGCTGCTGCATATTGAAGGGATATTTTCAGAAAATTAGCCACAATGGCCCCAAGACTTCTTTCTTGCATGGCAACAGTTAATTTAGAACCCCTCATTTTGTGTGTATAGTTGGGATTATGTTTTCCAATGTGCATTACTTTGCGTTTATCAACACTGAATTTCATCTGCCATTTTGTTGCCCAGTCACCCAGTTTTGTGAGATCCTTTTGTAGTTCTTCACAATATACTTGGGACTTTACTATCTTTAACAGTATCTCCAAATTTTACCACCTCACTGTTTACCCCTTTTTCCAGATAACTTATGACAGGGATCGGCAACTTTAGCATGCGGGACCGCAGGGTAAGCACCCTTAGCGGGCCCCGCTGCTTTGTTTACCTGCAATTTCGCCAACTGCAGCTCCCACTGGCTGCAGTTTGCTGTCCTAGTCCAATGGGGGCTGCGGGAAGCAGCTGCCAGCAACATGCCACATCCCACAGCTCCCATTGGACTGAACCAGTGAACCGTGGCCAGTGGGAGCCACGACTGGCCGAACCTGCGGATGCAGCAGGTAAACAAACCATCCGGGCCCGCCACGGGTGCTTACTCGTGACTTCTGTAAGGCATTTGACCTGGCACTGTATAATGATTTGATTAAAGGACTAGAAGATATGCATTATAGCTCCCAACAGTGGTAGCTACTCTCCTCATGGGGTGGGGTTTTTACAGTGCTGGTGCCTTTAACGTTGCTAGCAAAGACATACCCTTAGATGCCAAAGGAACTTTAACCCTGGGCATTTAGGTACAGAATGAATGTGGGTACGTACAGCTTTTGGCAGGACTTTTGTGAATGACAATGGAGCTAAAACTGAGACTTATGGATGGTCTACACAGTGCATTAGTTCACTCTAGAGAGGTATACATTCTTGTGAATAAAAAACAAAACTGGCCCATGTGGATCCCTCATGCACACTTAAAGTTTCTTCATATGTATTAACGTAAATTTTATGTGGTTAAAGGTTTTGGGCAATGAAACCTGTAGGGGTCATAGCGTCACAGACGTGAAAAACCTATTAAGTCATCTATTTCATCTTCACATAAGTGCCGAAGTGGATATAATAAAGGCAAGAGCTGAGGAAATGTAATAGAACAAGTAAATTATATATAATATTGACTTTGACAAATATAAGCTCATAGGAGAGTGCTATTATTTAAGTATGCTTTGTGTGGTTCAGAAGGGAGTGGATTGAATACGAATGCAGATTTCCAGATAATATGTATATTGTATATTTTTCAGTGGTACAGAGGAGCTAATTTATGCTAGTAATGTACATTTATTAATAGATTTGTGATGTTTTTCCAAGCAGTTAAGGCATATAAAGAGAGGCATCCCACCTGGTACAACCCTTTGAGCTGGTACAGAGGCAGATTGATTTGCATCTGCAGCACTCACAAGATGTGACAGGTTGTGAATGCTTAAATTGACAGCAGACTGTGAGTAATAGCTACATTTCCCCACAAGTTCCTTTTGTTTGTCTAGGAAACTACCCAGACAAAATCAAGGAGTGCACAAAATATGGCACTTGGACAAACTACACTTTAAGGCACATGCCTTTTTGTTATTGTTGTTGTTGTTGTTGTTGTCATCAGAAATAACAAACGCGTAGGACAGAGACAAATGGTCAAGATGGACTTCAGTCTTGTCATTGCAGTGCATTCCTTGTAAGATTTTTTCTAGCTAAGCAATGTCATTTGCAGGTGGTTGGTAAGTATTAGTATGCATGAAGGAGAATCTTGGCTATCTTTTTTTTCTGAGGTATTTTTTAAAAAAATGATACTCTGAACTTTTTTACAGATGTGATCAGTGGACTTTTTATAGCATTCCCCCTGATGCTTTGTTATAGATATTTTTCAAAAGAAGCACCTTTCCTCTACTGTCACCTATTTCTACACAAATAGGAGAGGAATAATCTCTCACTGGTGACACCTGTCTCCTTTTCAAAGTGCAAATGGGTATGCACAGATTCCTCTCTCTCTCTCTCTCTCTCTCTCTCTTTCTTTCTGTGGCACAACCATGATAAAAAATGCTGGGCTATTCTTCTTTAGCCACTGCTGTTTCCATGTGCAGTCCTAACTTCCAAGGTAGTTTTCGAACTTTATTTTCCCTTGAGACTTGGATTCCTGCCTCCTTTGATTTTTCAATCATCAAGTCTAATACCACATCACTGTTTTTCTCCAAGTCCAGTACCATTATATCTGTTTGTTTGGTCTAGAGATGTGATGGTCTTCATGTTTTTAGGCACTATTAAAGCTATTCAACTAGAATGTCTAAGCCATTTTCTCTCTCTAGAAATGTTATCAACAATAGTGCAATTGATTTTCCTCTGCACAACTCCTTGACTTATTCATATCCTATGGGAAACATCTTTATGCCTTGTATAGCAACAACATCACTTCTGGTCATTCACAGATAGGATGCTCCAGTGATTAGGGAGCTAGCTGCATTCAGAAAACCTGCTTCAATTCTCTGCCCTGCTACAGATTTCCCATGTAATCTTGGTTAAGTTACTTGGGCCAGACTTTCAAAAGTATTAGGGGCCTAAAGATGCAGATGGGTATTAATTGGGATTTTCAAAAGGGCCTCAACCAGATTAGGCATCTAACTTCCATAGGAATCACATTTGCCTAGGCACTTTTGAAAATCTGACTCAGTGACTGTTTGCATCCTGAGGTGCCTAAAACCCTTTGAAAGTCTGTCCCTGTTCTCTATCTGTGTATCAGTTCCACTTCTGTAAAGTGGGGAGGATAGTATCTGAGTAATTCATAATCTTTAGTATGTTTATCCTTACAACACTCCTGTGAGGTAGGGAAGTACTCACCTGCCACAGTAAGGGAGGGCAGATAAGTATCAGCTACAGAAGAAAATATGGAGAAAAAATAGGTAGAGATGACTCCAAAAGAGTAGAAATTTTTGTTCTCCCTCCCAGAGCTGACCCTCATTGCCAGAGTTGTCCAGCCCATGTTGTAGGTCACTACCTTATGTAGTTCAAAACCTTTATTCTATATAGAATTACCAGATTTGAATGCCAGAAGGGAACATTGTGATAACCTTGCCTACATAATACCAGCTATAGGACTTCCCATAATTAATTCCTGTTTCAGGTCCAATAACTGTGGTTGAACTAAAAAGAACAAGTACTTGTAGCACCTTAGAAACTAACAAATGTATTTGAGCATAAGCTTTCATGGGCTAAAACCCATTTCATCAAATGTATAGAGTGGAACATACAGTAGGAAGATATATATGTGATGTTGCACTCTCTATAATTTTATGAAAATATGATGATGAGTGTGAAAATGATGTAACTAAAATATGCTTCATGGAAAAGGTCTCTTGTAAAGTATCATTACAAAGCTTATAATCTACTGAGTGTGGTCATCCTATTTGTATAAATGTATCATTCTTGTATCTGAAACTAGAAATATGTAATATAACTCTGAGGGCCTATTGTAATGATGTGAAGTATGGGTCATTAAGGGTGGTTTAGAATCTTAATGACTCCCATTAACCAGGGCAATTGATGGTGGATGGCTCTGTTCGCAGGTAGGCCTTCCAGTGAGTCAGGATGGGAGGATGAAGGCTTGTGGTCTCACAGGACGTGTGACCATGTCATCTGGTACTGAAATCCATCTTAAACTTAGTACTTTTCCATTTAGAAGGTGGGGGTGGGGACACAGAGAGACAAAGATTCCCGCCTTGTGCCAAGTTATATAAGGGGGTGGAACAGAACAAAGGGGCTGCAATCATGAGAAATCACCTAGCTATCACCTGAGTTGGAACAAGGGCTGTACCAGGAGAAATAAATGTGCCCAGAGTATTAAAATACCTCTGAGGGTGAGATTTTATCTGTATTCCATTTTATTACTGTATTAGATATAGACTTGCATGTTTTATTTTATTTTTCTTGGTAATTCACTTTGTTCTGTCTGTTACTACTTGTAACCACTTAAATACTACTTTCTGTATTTAATAAAATCTCTTTTTACTTACAAGTTAACCCAGAGTATGTATTATTACCTAGAGTGTTGGTGGAGCAAACAGCTGTGCATCTCTCTCTAACAGTGTTATAGAGGGTGAATAATTTCTGAAACTGTGTAAAGCTTATACTGGGTAAAATGGACCCCATTGGGAGTTGAGCATCTGAGTGTCAATTTTAGAGAATGTGGTTCAAACTTGGGACTGAGTTTGCAGCAGGCTAGTGTTTCTGGCTCAAACCAGGGAGGGCTCTGGAGTCCCAAGCTGCCAGGGCAGGAAAGCAGGGGCAGAAGTAGTCTTGGCACATCAGCTGGCAACTCCAAGGAGGTTTCTGTGATCCAAACCATCATTATATGTATATTCAGAGAACATGAAAATGTGGGGTTTTTCATATCAACTCTACGAGGCTAATTAATTAAGATGACCTATTAGCAGCAGGAGAAAAAAAAACTGTTTGTAATGATAATCAGAATGGCCCATTTCAAACAGTTGACAAGAAGGTGTGAGTAACAGCAGGGTAAAATTAATATGGGGGAATAGCTTTCAGTTTGTGTAATGGCCCAGCCACTGCCAGTCTTTATCCAAGCCTAATTTAATGGTATCCAGTTTGCAAATTAATTTCAGTTCAACAGTTTCTCATTGGAGTCTGTTTTTGCAGTTTTTTTGTTGAAGAATTGCCACTTTTAGGTTGGTTACTGAGTGACAAGTGAGATTGAAGTGTTCTCTTACTGTTTTTTGAATGTTATGATTCATGATGTCAGATTTGTGTCAATTTATTCTTTTTCATAGAAATTGTCCAGTTTGGCCAATGAACATGGCAGAGGGGAATTGCAGGCACATGGTGATGTATATCACATTGGCAGATATGTAGGTGAACAAGCCCCTGATGGCATGGCTGATGTGATTTGGACCTATGATGGTGTCACTTGAATAGATATGTGGATAGCGTGGGCACAGGGCTTTGTTGCAAGAATAGGTTCCTGGGCTGGTGTTTTTGTTGTGTGGTATGTGGTTTCTGGTGAGTATTTGCTTCAGGTTAGGGGGATGTCTGTAAGTGAGGACTGGCCTGTCTTCCAAGATCTGTGAGCATGAGGGATCATCCTTCAGGATAGGTTGTAGATCTTTGATGGTGTGCTGGAGAGGCTTTAGTAGGGGGGCTGAAGGTGATGGCTAGTGGCATTTTGTTACTTTCTTTACTGTGCCTGTCCTGTAGTAGGTGACTTCTGGGTACTCTTCTGGCTCTTCTGTCAATCTGTTTCTTCACTTCAGCAGTTGGGTATTGGAGTTTTAAGAACGCTTGATAGAGATCTTGTAGGTGTTTGTCTCTGTCTGAGAGACTGGAGCAAATGCAGCTGTATCTTAGAGCTTGGCTGTAGACAATGGACCATGTGATGTGTCCTGGATGGAAGCTGGAGGCATGTAAGTAAGTACAGTGGTCAGTAGGTTTCCAGTATAGGATGGTGTTTATGACCATCGCTTGTTAGCAATGAGGTGTCCAGAAAGAGGAATCACTTGTGTAAATTGGGCCAGGCTGAGGTTGATGGTGGGATGGAAATTGTTGAAATCATGGTAGAATTCCTCAAGACCTTCTTTTCTATGGGTCCAGATGATGAAGATGTCATCAGTGTAGTACAAGTAGAGTAGGGGAATTAGGGGACGCAATCTAAGGAAGCATCATTTTAAGTCATCCATAAAAATGTTGGCATACTGTGGAGCCATATGGGTATTCACAGCAGTGCCTCTGACTTGAAAGAGGGGGCTTATTTCTAGTCTGAATTTGTTTGGTTTCAGTCTGTCAGACAAAGATAGAATAAGATTCAATAAGTGGAAGTTGAAGAGAATTCTGTCATTAAATGTCTGATCCCCATTCAGGTACTTATAGACTGATCATATTATTGATTAATCTGTTCTTTGATGAGCTAAATACTTTGAGCTCCTTGACTCTCTCACTATAAGGCAGGTTTCTGAATCCTTTGGTCATTCTTGTGACACTTCTCTGAACCCTCTCCAATTTATCAACATCCTTCTTGAATTGTGGATACCAGAGCAGGACCCAGTATTCTAGTAGCAGTTGTACCATTGCCAAATATACAGATAATATAACCTCCTTACTTCTACTCAATAATCCCCTGTTTATACATTCAAGCAACGTATTAGCCCTTTTGGCCACAGCAAAATGCTAGGAACTTTTGTTCAGCTGATTATCCATCATAGCTCCCCATTATGTAAGTATGGCCTACAATCTTTGTTCCAAGATGTATACATTTACATTTAGACATCTACATTTAGCAGTATTAAAAATATTGTTTGCTTCCACTCATCTTACCAAGTGGTTCAGATCACTCTACATCACTGACCTGTTCTCTTATTTATTTGCCACTCCCCTACATCTTTGTGTCATCTGTAAATTTGAGTGATAATTTCAGATCATAATATTAACATACTCTCTCAATAATGATTCACCATTTACAATTACATTTTGAGATTTACAGTAGCCAATTTTTTAATCTTAACTAATGCAATGTTGATTTGTATCATTTTAGTTTCTTAATCAAAATGTTGTTCAGTACAAAGATGAATATTTTGGAGAAGTCTATAGATATTTCATCACCTGTGAGGGTTATGAGTGAGTATGTAATCTCATAAAAAGATATCATGCTAATTTGACAAGAACTATTTTCCATAAACCCATGATGATTGGCATTAATTATTTTACCCTCCTTTAACTCCTTATTAATCATGTGCCATATCAGCCAGTCCATTATTTGCCCAGAATCCACGTCGTGTTGACAGGTCTAAAATTAACCAGTATGACTAGGTTAAACTTTTTAAAATATTGGCATATTTGTTTTTTTCTACTCTTCTGGAACTTTCCCCATGTTCCCTAATTCAGTGGGCAGCGGGTATCAAAGGCAGGGGAAGGCTGTGCCTCCTGAAAGTACCTGTATGGATCTGCCCACACTCCACGTCTAGACCTTTTCCTGCTTCCCACATACTCTGCTGGCCTTTTCCTTCCCCTGTGGCCAGGGCCCCAAACCAGTGGTGCCAGAACCAGAGGGTCCAGGGAAACAGAGCCCTCCCACTTTTTTTAAAAGTGTACAGATCCTCTTCCCGCCCCCCCAAGACCCCACCCTCCAACCAGGCAAACAAAGAGTCCAGCTGAGGATCGCAGGCAGCTGTAGGGAGTCGTGATGGACTCTCTACCTACCAGGGTATGGTGGGGCTGAAAGCAACCACCGGCCTGTGTCCAAACTACCTGGGCTCCCCTTCTGCCCAGGGCAGGTGGATGTTCCACGACTCCACGCCAGCTCCCCACCGCTGCTTGTGTGGCTCTCCTCAACCCGGATTCAACCATGGGGAAGGGAACTTAACATGGCTGGACTGTAGTTCTGAGCCTGTGCCCTTCCCTCCCCTCTCCCCACCTCCCCACCCTGGCCATCCAGAGTCAGGTCAGGGAGAGCTGCAGAAGTCCTGGGGCCCTCCACCACACCTGCCCTGGGTGGGAGGCCTGGGGCAGGGGGTTACTTTCTCCTCCACCTTTGGGTGGATGGGGGTGGCCTCTGCTCTCCCCCCCCACACACATACACATTTTTGGGAGGGCTCTGGCGCCCTTGACCCAGGCTGAGGCTAGTAGGGGCCACCTGCAGCCAGGGATCCCGGCCAGCTGAAGTGAGTGTTCGTGCTGCCTGTCTGCCTGGGGCTAGGGGCACTGGGGTCGACGTTGCCCACCCTGCTGGCCCATGGACTAGTTAAAAATAAACATCAATGATTCAGAGTGCTTTTTGTCCAGCTCTTTTAAATATCTTGAATTGTAAGTTATCTGGACCTGCTAATTTAAAAAAATCTAACTTTAACAGAGAGACTAGGTGGATGAGGTACTCTTTTATTGGGCGAACTTCTGCCTGTGAGAGAGACAAGATTTCAAGCAACAAGATCTCTTCTTTCGGTCTGGGATAGGTACTGAGTGGCACAGCTAAATACAAAACCCAAAAGATAGTTTGACACCAGTAGTTAGCACATATTCTACGGGGCCATTCAAGATGAAGTGGCCTGTTAACACCCCTTTAATCATACTACAAAAAGATGGGTTAATATGTTACATATTATTGTAATGAGTGGTAAATGCAGCATCTTTTTTAATACTATGAGTTTTAGTGTGCAGCAAAGTTTGCTCTATGACTAGAGGGGTATTAATGGGCCACTTCATCTTGAATGGTCCCTTAGAATATATGCTAACTACTTACTCTAAACTATCTGTTTGATCTTGTATTTAGCTGTGACTCTTAAGGCATAGCTACACTGGAAACTTCAAAGCGCTGTTGCCGGAATGCTCCCATTGCAGCGCTTTGAAGTGTGAGTGTGGGGAGAGAATTCCTGGTAATCCACCTCCATGACCGCTCCCTGTGCTCAAAGCCTGTCTACACTAGTGCTTTAAAGCGCTCAGAGTTGCTGCATTAAGGGGGGCGTGATTTTTCACCCTCCTGAGCCAGCAAGTTAGAGCGCTATAAAATGTAAATGTAGCCAAGCCCTTAGTAGCTTTCCCAAGCATTAAGAAGATTTCTGTGTAGCTCAAAAGCTTGTCTCTCACACAAAAAGAAGCTGGTCCAATAAAAGATATAACCTCACACACCTTGTCTCTCTAGTATGCTGGGACTGACAGTAAATAAAACTTTTTTAAAAAAACTATTAAATAAAACTTCTCTGGATCCTGTTTAGCATCCTCAGTTCTGTTGGAATGGAAAGTATTTCATCATCACATGACATGATTATATCAGTTGACTCTTCTCCAGTAAAGAACAGAAATATTTATTAAATGTTTCTGCCTCTTCTGCATTATTAACCTTTCCACCATTTCCACATAATAATGATCCAGCACTACTGTAAGGATTACTTTTGTTCCTAATATACTTAAAAAAATCCTTATTGTCCATAGTAATGCTGCCCACATATTTTTCCTTTTGCTGTTCTTACCAATTTTCTATAATACCTAGCAGTAAATATAAAACAGAAGATATCAGCTCCACTTGTTCTCTGTTTGTTGCACAATGTAGGGCTTGTTAGTTTTTATTGTTCTGTTTTTTCACAGGTGCTTTCATGACCCGTCTAAATCAGGTGTGTGTTTTTTTTTAACCAGTGTAGCCTTCTCTCTTGATTGTGTGATGTTATATATTCTTAAACTTTACCCAATTATCCACCTCATTTGTCTGTTTAAATTCTTTCTCTCAGCTGCTTCATAACTGGAAGGAATTATTATACTCTGCCTAGAAGAGCCAGAGTAGTTTATTCCACCCATGTGCCCTCCTGGTCAGCCCACCCCTCCACTAGAGAAGAAGAACTGGCATTTGTACCAGCTGTGAAGTGGAGCCTAAGAACTGGCCTGTAATATTAGATTCTATCTTGTCATTATGTGTTGTTAGGTTAACATTTAATACACAAAAATAATTTTAAAATATGCAAGACAATCCTAGACAATTCTGCTATTTTATTTGATTTTGCAAGCATGCAGCAAGTTTTTTTCCTTTCTTTCCTTTTTCTTTTCAGCTAGTCCAGCTGTCTGTTCTTTTTTTTCTCCATGAGTCACTGGTCTATAATCTGTTTAAATCCCCAGATCCTCTAAGACTCTGATTTTCTGACTGTTCTAGGCCACTGTTCATCCCTCTTCAGATGCTTACATTCTTCATTGCTGCCCGTTAAGCACCTTTTAGCTATTCCAGGTCCACTATCCTACTTCAAACTCCTTTGACTTATCTGTATTGGCACACTCTCCTTTGTTCTGAATCTTTTAAACCCTATTATTTTTTATGCTGGGTTTTTCTGATTTTTTTTTTCCTTGGACCACTTCTGTAAAATTGATTTTCCTCATTTTCTTTGGGCCTCTTATATTTTTATCTCCACCTACCATCCTTAAGCTTATCAGCCTAACAAATCAAATATCAGTGGAATTATGTGCATGAGGTGAGCACTTAGGCCATGTCTACACTTAAAAGCTTATAGTGGCATAGCTGTACTGATACATCTGTGCCACTGTTAGACTTCTCATGGAACTGCATTATGTCTACAGAACAGAACTCTCCCATTGACATAATAGCTATATCAATCAGAGAATCAATAAATAGCTATATCAATCAGAGTGCGTCTCCCACAAACATAGTGCTGTGGACGTGGGAGTTTATGCCTGCAAAACTTATGTCTTTAAGGAGTATGGTTATTTTCACACCCTAAACTTCAAAAGTTTGTTGATATAGGAACTGGTGTAGACCTGGCCTAAATAAGCTTCTCCAGGGGTGGGATCTGAATGGTTTTTTGCTCCTTTTGTCAATGAGGCCTGGAAAAATCAGTAGAAAGGTGTCTGAAAAACAGAAGCAGTTAAGAGATGCACATAACCGACTGGAAGGGCTAGAGGACATCACAGAAGCTTTGCCAATACTGGAAAAAATATCATGTTAGAAAATGTGTTAATTATCACAAAGTTAAACATAGTTTTGCCCTTGATGTGGATGAGGACAGTTGAATTACTGTTGTGATGACTAGGAATTTTGGTAATATTTTTATGATCAACATGTGCATCTCAGTTTATCTGCCCACTACATACCGTTGTATTCTCAATGTAAAAGGGAATGAGCTCACTGTTCCCTCTTCCCTAAGCTGTGCGCACGTGCACATGCACACAGATCCTAAACCCCACACACATGGTGAAACACCGCATGCAGAAACATTTGCACAGAAGCACAACAATTTACACAGAAGACATTTTTTGTTCATACGGCCTGTCAAAAATTAGAGGGAACATTGAATGAGGCACGTCCAAGTGTCACATATACGCTGTCTTGAGTGAGTCCAGATACTATAACAAAAGCTGGCTGGAGTTAACATATCTGAATATGTTGACAATGAGAGTGTCAATGTGTGAATATTAATGCTTAACCACTGGGAAACGAAAGCTAAAACATGGTTCACCTTTCCACACTAGGGAAAAATCGTGTTTAACATTGTGTTAGTCAGCAGGTTGTCTTACACAATGCTTTTCCACAATATGGACAAGGTGAGAGAGAATCTGATGAACCAAGGCAGCTCATTTATTATTTATCAACCTGGTGCTTAGCTGCTCCCAGGTAAACTCTTATCACAACTATGCATTGCTAAGTATCCTAAATCTAAATCCTTTTAGCACATAAGGATTTAGTACAACTTTACTACACAGGGTCATTAAAGCTTATATTTTCAGATGAAATTACTTGCCAAGCAGTAGCTGAAGAAAGACTGAGCAATTTTCTACAGTTATTATTGACTACACTGATGGTAGCACTTTAAAAATAAATGTACAGTTCTTGAATTTCCCATTTACAATGCAATAACATCAGACTATCTGATTTCTATTAAACCCAGGAGATGAAGGAGATTGAAGGTTTTTAAATTTCAATAAATAAGGAGTTTCATTTTTGTTGTTAATTCTGGCATGGCATATTGCAATATATGTGTGGGAATGTGATCAAATTTGGCTTAAGTATTGCTTTGTTCAGTACCTGATCATTCTTGGTAATTGTAAATATTTTAAAGTTCTTGTTTAAATTCTTGTGACAGTGATCATACCCATAAATGCTTCCTCCTTGAATTCCAAACTTGTCTTTTGAGTCTAATTGTGATGGGAATACTTATGGGTATATCTGCATTTTCCTACCTTCATCCCCATTTCTAAATTTGGAAATATTTCCCTTCTGTATTATGTTTAAACAGATGGGAAGCACAAAGTTCAAATGATGCATTTCCGCTAGTACTACAGCTAGTGGATATGGTGAGGATGCAAGGATGTTCTGTAGGTGTTCCCCTTGGTGGGATACCAATTCTGCTGGATGGTGTGCAGTACGGCCCTGACTCTTTCTGAGTGGCTAGTGCCAGTCAGGAGTAATCGCTGAAGTCAATGAGGCATAAAGTCTGTTTTGTGGCTGGCTTGTATAAGGAGGATGGTCTCTCCCCCTTTTGTGGCTGGCTCCTGAACAGGTGAAATGTGGACTTTAATGCTCAAAAATCATAACGGTTTACACTTGCAAGATTAGCAAATTCTTGAGCTTATGAGCTGATCAGAAAACTACTTTTTCAGGAAAAAAACTGACAGAAACAATTTCACTTTTGTCAAAAAAATTCCACAAAATTAAGAAAATTCTTTGGGAAGGGATATAGTGCCTCATGGGAGCCATATGACCTCATTGTATCAGAGGTAGATTTGGAAGGATAAGATTTTTATCAGTAAGTGCCTGTAGATATTAATTTCAATGTACACACATAATTCGATAATAATTCAAATTTACAGACAGGCAAACTAAGAAAAATGCTGTTTGATAATTTATTAGGGTTTAATTTAAGGATATTTACTTTGCATATTTTAACATGAGAATTTGTGTTTTAATAGTTATAAAGCACAAACTTTTTGAATCTGCATCTACTGTCATTACATATTTTCTGATTTCCCCATTGATTACCCCCTAATAATTTCCTGCAATTCTGAAAATCTGAATCGCTAAAAAAATACTTAAAATAAAAATTGATATTATCCATCAAAATTAGAAACAAATAAAAATTGAATTTTGCCAAGCCCAGCAATAGGAAATGAAGTCTGGGGAGCCTGGTTCATATACCAGAATGGGAGCATGAGGTACACATATTATAACTTCCATGAGGCAACACAGCAGCATTTCACAATCTGGTAATATAGTGAGGTCTTAAAAGGTTTGTGGCGCTTAGATTGTAAGTTCTTTAAGTCAGGGACTATTTCATTGTTCACTGTCTGTACAGCACCTAGCCCAAGGTGGTCCTGGTCTACGACAGGGATCCTAAACGTAATCATAATGCAAATAAATAAATGAAATATTTAGAATTTGGGCTGAAATCACAGATTTTTGTACACACTGTTTTTAATGAAGAAATCATGATTTTCATGGAAAGCAGTGCCTTTTTGCAAAATAATTTAAGCAAAATTCCAATTTTTCATCAAAAAAAAAAAAGCTACCAGCCCTATATGTAGCTATTCACTACACTATGGATGTATTTGGCATGCAGTTACACAGTAGATGTACACAGCATCTAATAAAAGTGGGCTAATATTAATGTACTACATTGTTACCCAGTGTTTTTCACTGTATTCAGATTCATCTCAGCTGGCAGTAGCCATTGTAAACAATGGCTGGAACTCAACCACTTATTTTAAAGTTATATTCAACATGAATTACTTCAGAATGCCTCTAGTATTAAAATCAGATAGATTCCTGTGAAATTATTGTAAATGTATAAAAAGGGGCAGGCTGTAATTTTTAACATGGAATTAGACAAAAAATATTTTAGTTTTTGTGTTTCCTAAGCTGCATTACCTTTTCCAGTGGACCTCCATGGGAATGGTGGAACACTGTGAGGACAATGTGCATTGTCCCTTCCCACTATTACCCAGCACCTACCCACCACTAATTCACTGCTCTTACCAAATGGAATACCCTCCACAGGGAAAATAAACCCACAGAAGGGAGACGTAGCACAAGCTTCCATACACAGATCACAGGTTGGTTCCTCTTCTCCTTTAAGAGATCAAACCCAAAATGTCTAATGATTAAAAGTAGACTGAAAGGGTTGGCTGATGTGACTTCATAAATGACAAAAAATCTTTGAACAGAATGGTATTTTCACATTTAAATTAGAAAAAAAAAATGATTACGTGACCCATTCCTTACTTATTTGGCAGAGTTACTTGAAGAAAGCAAGTAAAACTCACTGCATCATTTTGATTGTGTCAATAAAGCATTCAGATATATGTAATTCCCCATTAACTGAAACAATTTGGAGCTGAGAAATGTACCTGTGATGTTCTAGCTGTCTAAGCAAATTGTTATGGCACTATAATCTGAATTTCACATAAAAAAATCTCAGCGCTTTTCTGGAGTTAAGTGCAGTGAAGCATTACAAGTTTGTTCCTTATTATACAGTTCCAAATGGATCACTTTGTTCGCACTCTGAAGAAAATCCTGGAAACATAAAGCATCTGAAAGATTCTCATTTACCATATTTTTGGTTAGTTTTAGTTTAGCTACAGAGATATAAGAGGTTACAAAAACGAAAACATGATGCGTCTCAGCTATTTTAAAAGAGAAGAGCCCCTTTTATTATTTTTAAATTTTAATTTCCAGAAAGTGATATGGAAGAATGGTTGAAAAGAAACACTTTGCTAATAACTGAAAGTGACATTTAGATGGCTCTATCCTTGATAAAGTGCAATGCATTTTCAAATCAGTATGTAGGAGTTAGGTGGGACTAATTGTGGAGTAGAATACTATTGAGCATGAGTAAGGATGTCAGAATCTGGCTCTCTAATGAACAAATAAGTGATGGATGGGCATAATTCCCACACACTGCTCTAGAAAAGTAACTCATTGTACATGGTTTTTATATCAACTTTCAAACATCTCACAAATATAGAAATTCAAGTAATAAAGTACAGCTTAATTATGGTAATGACAAAAGATAACAGTACAATTGTCCCTTAAATGTGCAGTTGGGAAGTAAAAGCAGTTAATTAAGCAGTAGAACAACTATAAATAATATAACTCTGCAATCATTTGTATTTTTAGGCAACCTAATATTACAAGTTAAAATAATACTTAGCACTTGCATAGAATTTTTCATCTGTAGATCACAAAGGTCTTCACAAAAAGGAACATCTAAATATTATTAGCCTTATTTTACAGAAAGTGAGATACTGAGATGTTAAGTGGCTTGGGAAGCAGTGTCAGAGCCAGGAATAGAGTCTATTTCTCCTGCCTCACAATCCTATCTCCTAACTTCTTAAACCTTCATAAATATTCAGACAAAACATTACAGCTTTCAACATACATCTTAACTAATCATAACAAAGAATGACACATATTTAATTTTATACCTCAAACTACTCTCATGCATTTCTAAAAGCTTTCGGCAGAAAAAGTTAGACTGTCAAATTTTGGGTTTCAAAGCAGTTTTGGAAATAGTCCTAACTTACCACTTAATGAGTCCCAGAGCCTGGATTCCATCCCAAGCACAAACGTCTACACTGCAATTTTTCAGCTTTGCAGCCCGAGACCCATGAGCCTGAGTCAGCTGATACAGGCTTGCCACAGGCATTTAATTGCCCCAGGGTGCATACAGCACCAAAAAATACTTATAAAAATGGTTTTTAGCCTGATTATATGCCTAAATCTTCTTCAGTACAGATATGGACTGGTCTAAGATGTTTTACTATCTTATCGTGAGACTGTTCTGGTTTGTCCATATGAAAAATACTGGACTAGTTAACGTTAGATGCTT
The DNA here is from genome assembly GCA_007922305.1 of Dermatemys mawii. NCBI lineage: Eukaryota > Metazoa > Chordata > Testudines > Dermatemydidae > Dermatemys > Dermatemys mawii. Next base: position 43,654,768 of record ML677348.1, read on the forward strand.
ATTGCAACTTAAACAACAAAGCAGAATTATTCCTTTCAATCATTTACTATGGGAAGCCTAGCTGACAAGTTTTTATATTTAAGAGGAGCATTTCTTTGGTCTAAAATAGATATTTTCTCCTCTTAATAGATTTTTAACTGCATGGTGGTGATTTCTAGTGATAAGTGTGACAAACACATTATGCACTGTTTCTGGCAAAATTGACATGGTTGCTTCTATGTCAAGCTGTGTATTCACAAATGTACCATTTAAACACATTTCAGTGGTCTTCCACTCACAGGGTTGTAAATAGTTCTGAACAGTCAATCACAGTTTAGATGTGAACAGTGTCCACTTCAATATATTACTGAGCTTCGCCTAAATTTTGGTTGCTATTGAATCTCTCTGCAATATGTGACAGTCTTTGTTTTCTTACATCCACATTGCTGAATATATGCTTTGTTCTTCATTGGTAACATTTTTTTCTAATCTTCCACACTTCCTATTCTCTGTCTGGCTTGTTGTTTTACTCATGGGCTTGGTGGAGGAATATTTTATTACAGTTTATGTTGGCTGCTTGTTTTAGTTGTTTCTTATTCATTCTTTAGTCATAATTTGTTGTGTGGTGGCTTTCCTTGCCCCGTTCCATTTTCTAGATAAACTCCATTCACTTAAGATGTTTCACTGGCAGACTGGAGAAGATTTCTTAATAACTTTTTCTAGAATGATTCTCTATAATTCACATATAAATATATCTCTAAGAATCTAATCTGGAGATGTTCCCAGTAAGCAATTTACAGACAGAGACCCTGATTCACCTCAGTCTTTAGTTGTGCTACTGACATACCACCATATTTTGTTTTCTATTCCTTATGGCACAGATATACACATTCCTGTGAAGCATTGAACTACGGAATCCAAGACACATTTTCTGTTCTGAGCGTTACAGTGAGAAAATATTCAAAACACCATCTGCATATATCACTGCATTAAAGTATGCAATTTCTAAGAGCTTGAAGAAATGTCTACTTAATGCTTTGTATTTCCATTTTCTACCCATTACATTGATTAGGAAGTTGGGTCTGTTTGCACCTCCAATGGACTTTAGGGACTAGATTTTCAGAGGAGTTCAGCACTCATCACTGGAGTTTGGCACTCAGAAGAAATCAGCTTCCTTTCTGGCACCTAAATAAAATGGCTGGATTTTCAAGAGGAATAAGTGATAAAGCTGGGATTTTTTCCCCCTGGAGAATAGTCTATTTACTGAAAAATGATGTTTCATCTTGACCAAAACTCTTTGTGAATTTAATATTAATGTGCCATAGTTTTGGCCAAAAATATTCATTTCAGGCTAGAGCCACAGGGAACTTGCATGAAATTTGCTAAACTGAGGAAGATGTTCCCCCTTTTATCAAACAGGAAGGTGGTTGGTTCTCAGGCACTCCTGTAGAAGTGGCACCACTTTTTATAAATCTATATTACTTGGAGTAGGGACTGGAAACTGGGTGTCGCCCCTCCTAGGTGAGTGCCCTAACCAGCAGGTTATAGTCATGCTATCTCTCTGGCCCAGTGAATGGGGAATGTTCAGCTAGTGAACTGAAAAGTGAATCATTTGCACAGCTGTATTCAGCATCCACCCTTTGTTCTCAATGTGCTTCTGCCTGCTAAGCATTTCTGAAGCTCTGACCACCTACTAAAGTGCCTTACTGGGAGCTGTTGGGTGATGAGATGTTTTGAAAAATTGCCTCTAAATTTCCCAGCCTATCTCCAGTTCATGCCAACAGATTCTACATTAAGAGTCTTGCAACTTGTGCGGTTTGATTGCTGAAAGGCAGTGCAGTGACTATGTATGGACTTTTAACAAACAGGTCATATACACTCTTTCTTGGGTTAGGTCTAATATGTTTTAAATTATATTTTAACAGCCTATGATAAGTATAGTGGGCATTTGGAGATGGAAGTGATTTTATAGAATAAATTATGTATTTCCTGATCATATAGCGATTTTAAATGGAGATGGGCAAGAATAGGGAATAATCTATGTACTATCTTTGGACAAAGTTCTACCTGACCATTACACAGGTGTGTTGTGAGCAGGGAGACCATAGGAGCCTGCCCCACCTCTTTTATAGTCCCTGTAAATCAAGAAAAAATGAGAGGGGACACTGTGGCCACTCCCTCTGTATTCCCCACAGGATATTAGGTGGCTTAAAGGGAGAGGGCAGGAGATAGGGTCACGGCTTGCCTGCCACTCTGTGCTGTGGTTTGCAAATCTGTTCAGTGCACCCCATGAAGATGAGGAGTAGTAATACTCATGCTGTTTCTGTGCACTGGTGGAGAAACATTCTGCATCTGCAGTTTGACATTGCATAGGTTGTCTCTAAAATGTCCTAATCTAGTTATTCATATAAGAACACAATTGGTTAGGGAAAAGTGGATCTATATGTACTTGTGTGATGGGTTGTTTAATTTAGATCTCTCTATGAACATTTGCAAGTTAGGTTTCTGTTGGGAGATTCAAATCATTCTTCAATTCTAATTCCTAAATGCACCTTGGGACTTGACTAGACTTGGAAGAAAAGAGTCTGGGGGACCTGGCTGTGGATGGGAGAGGGCCACTAGCATTGTTGGAGAATTACCTGTTTTGGTTCTATGTATTCCTTTCTCTTAACTGCCTGCAATTTGAATGTTTCTGTGCATGTCTGTTGGTAAATATACAGTGTCATTTGACACCTTAAGATTTCAGGGTGTGGCATTTGTTGGTTTTGAAACAGATTAAAGTTTTCCACTGTCAAGTTATTTCCAAAAAAAGACTACCTCAGCTTCCATTTTATATAAAATAAGGAAATTGTATTTAAATTTTGTTTTGAAATGCATTTAGAAATAAAAAAAATACAGGAAACTGAACATGGCAATTAAAATCTTCCCTGGCAAGAGTTCCAGATTCCCCAGTTTATTTATTTCTATCATAGATCCACTTAAGCTTAACTAGTTACAGACCTGCTTTTCCTACAGAAACACATTTATATTATAGCCATTTTTTAAACTTGTTGTTTCATTGCAGTTGAAGTAGTGCCCTCAAACGGGCCAGTCATTCTTTTCCCTGTCTTGCTATTGAACATTTAGGAAAACAGACAGAATCCTATGGTAAGAACAAATGATCATCTGCTCTGTTGCCAACTTGCATCACTATTATAATAAAGCCAGCACGCACAAAGCGATCTGACCATTTCAGACTGTTAACCTGCATATTCCAGACTGACTCGGTCACTCTGACCTGCCTTGAAAGTCACAGTAATATAATCTTTGTCTTATTTCTCTCTCTTCTCTTCATTGCTGCACATCCTGGCAGAAGAGCCAAAGGGTAGATTTTCAGAGATGCTGAATACCTGCAGTTCTCATTGACTTAAATGTTTTGATCACAAGGATTTATTTCAACCATAACAATAATCTAGGTTGCAGTCTGAATTTTAAACATTCAGTTCTCTATTGAGGCTGTTAAGCTACAGCCAGCAGACTGGGATGAACAGCATCCCACCTGGTGGCAAGTCAAGAATGAAATCTTCCCAAGGAAGAATGGCTCAGGGAGGCACTGGTGTGACCATGGCTGCATTTTTGAAAAGGGTGTGACATGCTCTCCCATATGCTAGCTTTGCTCCACAAAGGGTTTGTAATGAGGTCAGCTTCCCATGTCTGCTCATGTCTTTGCTCCCCAGAAAATGTGTAATGCTGACAGACCCCAATCCTCAGCAGGTAGTATTGAACCTGGGACTTCCAGAGCTCAGTGCATAAGCTTGTACTGCATGAGAGAAAAAACAGCTAGCTGTTAGCTAAGGTTGTAGAGCAGACTCATTTTCTCTCTCTCTTTAAGTGGTTTAGGTGCCACTAAATGGGACAGAACACCACATCCCAAAGGTGTGTGGGTTAGAAATGCACATGGACCTATGAGGTTCATCCTGTTTTGGGGTATCTGGTTTATTTAACAAAACAAAATATCTTGACTTAGCTCAATAGAAACCATTCAGCCCTCCTTTTCAGGCTTAGCAGTTCCTTCCAACCAGGCCTCCTTCACCAGACCCCCTCCCTGGCCTTTCCCAAAATCTTTCCCATGCAAGGCTTCTACTCCTGCTCTCTGCAGGTATCTTCTACCAGGCTGGTGCAGAGACATTCCCCTTCCTCACCTGCCCAAGGTCCTTTCCCTGTCCCCAAATCTTCCCTCTCTGGGCCTGCTCTCTGTAAAAAGAAGTGCCCCTCTAGGATGTCATCATGTGACACTTCGTCATCTGACTCAGACACAGGCTAGAGCCATACAACAAGGTGCAGGGACCCATGCATGCACACAAGTTCCAGTTCTCTATTACAGGATAGTAGCTGTTATCCTGTCCCTGCCCATCCCTTTTGGCATAGCTATTATCTCTGCTGGTAGTAAGTGCCACAGGTCCTTTAGGTCAGGGACTGAAGAACTGGGATTCTGACCACGCACAACAGAAGATCTCTAAGCATGTTGGGTTCAGGAGGGTAGATCACATCTACTGCTCCACCGTGAGCACCTGGAAGAGACATGTGCATAGTAGTGTGATGAGTCATTCCTGAGTTCCCTCGAGCGTGAGCCTACTTAAACCTAATGTGTCATCCCCAAGACAGCATGGGATGAGTCAGAGGCAATTACCTGCAGGTTTTGTGATGTGTCTCAGACCATTCAACCAGACTTCTGCCACCTCCACAGGTGATCCCAAGACAGGTATAAAGTCTCATAAAGGGTGGGGGAAGTCTCTTCAATCTGCTCAAAGTTACTGGCTGGCTGCACTCCCATTGTGTAATAGTTTTGAGAGACTGACCCTGCTCCTGCCTTTGTCTCTTTCTGCATTGGCCCCTGCTCTAGCCAGCATATCCTTTCTGCCTTAGCTGGCCCATCTGGCCATTTTGACAGGCAATCACTACCTGGCCTTTCATTCTTTTCCCTTCGTTCTTCTTACAAACTGCGTGCTATCCTAGTTCATTTATTTTAAGGCGAACCACATCCTCTCTTAACACAAGTCTCAGTTCAGTCAGTGCATATGATCTTCAGTCTGATTGCTAGTTAGTTTTACCAAATGAAACATAAGGTAATCAGAATTCAGGAATGAATGGTTATTTTAAAATTCTTGTTGGTGACAGTTCCAATAATTGCTATTAATTTCTGCATCACCGTAAAAGTTGTAGTCATTTATAGCTATAATAAATAAATATCAAGGGGACTCACCATCACCATCCCAGATCAATTAGATTTTTAATATACTGTTCTGCCATCCCCTCAGCTTTGATCAAGCCAGCACCATTTCTCCCAGCATTTTCAGGCTGTGATTTAGCTTGGTATTCATTTTAGACTGAAATCCAGCCAAAGATATGAGAGAGAGAGAGAGAGAGAGAGAGAGAGAGAGAGAGAGAGAGAGAGAGA
>ML677348.1:43669109-43936338 GCA_007922305.1 Dermatemys mawii
CAAAAAGTTACTTAATAGTTTTAAAGTCCAGCAGCCCAAAAGTCTTTGTTTTGGGTTAGTGCAGAGTTTAAAAGTCAATTGGCAGAGTTTTACCTTCCAGCCTGGGTGGAAATGGAGGGCAGGGCACGGGGCACCTTACGTGGTCCGAGGCCGACTGCGCCACCTCTCTGTGGGGTTCCGCTGCAGCCTTTACCGCAATCCGCTCTGCTCTGCTCGCCGACACTTGAACTGCTCTGCAGAGCCAGTTACTTCGCTAGCTTTTCTGCTAGCCGACACATGGACAGCTCTGTGGTGCCAGTCACTCCGTCAGCAGCACAAACGGCTCCGCTAGTCGACACACGGACTGCTCTGCTGTGCCAGCCACTCCGCCAGCCACACGAACTGCACCCAGGAACCGCTCGGCTGAGTCCGCTGCCAGTCGCACAAACTGCACCCAGGAACCGCTAGGCTAAGTCCACTGCCAGTCGCACAAACTGCACCCAGGAACCGCTCGGCTGAGCCTGCTGCCAGTCGCACAAACTGCACCCAAAAACCTCTTGGCTAAGTCCGCTGCTTTGCTCTGCTAGCTGCACAAATTGCTTGGTGCCACCAACATGCCTTTAGGCCCACCCCCACTTAAGACAGTGCTCAGTGGTTTTAGCTCTTAAGTAATTTTAGCTCTTAGTGGGGGGGAAGGAGTCAGCACCTTGGCACAGGTAGACCAGCAGACTCAAAATGAATTCAGCTTAGCAGGCTGAACCAAAACGCTTAAGGAAATTAAAATTAGCTCTAACATTCTACAGTGGAGAGAGGCACAGTACAATACGCCAGAAGAGCCCTTAGACAAGTCCCTCATCAAAAAGAATAGAGACCTACCTATGACCTCTCTCAATCTCAGAGTGTTCTGAAACGCATGGCCCTTGCCCAGTGAGTGCTACCTAGATGATGGCGAGTCCCTCCATCATAACAAGGGCCAAGTACGTGTCCATAGTCCTTCATTCACCAAATTAGGGTAACATCACTTTATATTTCCTGCCCCAATACCATAGAAACTGGGCCCCCCACATCAGCCGAAGTGGCCATGTGGGCCGCTGTGGGCTCAGTCTAGGCGCAGTGGGTGTGTCTATGCAAATTGATCAGCTCCAAAGTTATTTTCCAAAACTCACTGCAATTCCCATAGTTCGCCACCAGATGTCAGAATATATCTCATTCCTGACACTTCTTACATCAGATTAGGATACCTAGTCAGGGAACAGAAGCCTCTTATGTGACTTAGATAATCACTAAGTTTCTCTAAAGTGTTTTTCTTCGATTAGATCACCAAAAAATGTGACCTAAAAAAAGTATAAACAGCACTTTATGAACAATTACCAATTGCACACTGTGACACAGTGCTTAGAACCAACAAATGTGCCAGCACTCTAGTCACTTACACAGCAATTAATTCCTCCCAGGGTGGAGCCAATGGGGGAAGACTAACAAATAAATTGGTCCATTAACACAAGAGATATTAGAAGGCACAGAAAGGAAGTGTGGGGGAGAGAGGCAGGCTGTGGGAGAGAGGCAGGCTAGGAAACACAGAACCAGGGATGTCACCCTATCATACTGACAAATTATAGAAAATCCATGTCTGGTCCATGTACAGTTTGTGAAGATACCAGAGATAGACAGGATTTAACTAAAGTTTCAGCAATGCAAACTGTCTCACAAGTCTCATTTATATTTTCAAAGAATTTAAAAGTAGTGAATAAAGGAAAACAGGGTGACAGTTTATTTAGACTTCCAAAAGGCCTTTGAGGAGTTCTTGTGCAAAAGGCGTACAGAAAAATAGTCATGGTATGATATGCAGGGAATTATCATGAATCAAATATTACTTAAAGGATGAGAAGGAAAGATTAGAAATCTATTCCCAATTTTCATTATAGAGAAAGATTAACAGCCAATTACCTCACGGTTCTGTACTAGCTTGATGTTTAATATATTTATTAATGATCTGGAAAGAGGTAATGAAGAGTGAGGTAGAAAAAAATTGCAGATGATAGAAAGTTATTTAGGTTGGTTAGGATCAGACTGGATTGTGAAGAATTGTAAAAGGCTCTAAACAATCTTTGTAAATGGGCAACATAACAGGACATGAAATTCAATGTTGAAACGTGCAAAGTAATGTACATCGGAAGGGCTTAAAAATCCAAGCAAAATACTCCTATAACTTATAGGATTCTAAATTAAATGCATCAAACTGGAAAAGGGTACTGGATATTGTGAACCAATGGTGGGCAACCTGCATCCTGCAGGACACATGCAGCCGTCAGGGTGATCCGCTGGCAGGCCACCAGACGGGTTGTTTACATTTGCACAGCTGCCCACAGCTCCTAGTGGCCACAGTTCTCTGTTCCTGGTCATTGAGAGCTATGGGAAGCGGGGACGTGCTGGCCGCTGCTTCCCACAGCTCCTATTAGCCGGGAAGGGTGAACTGCAGCCACTGAGAGCTGCAGGAGGTCATGCAAATGTAAATGTAAAGCCACAGTTTGCCCCTCACTGTTGTGGACAGCTAAGTGAAGACCTCTGCACAATGAACAGCTCTGGTAAAAACAATCTGTAAGATATTACGATATATAAGGAATGGAACACAAAATAATATGAAAAATATTACAATGTTTTTATATAAATCCCTTATATGAAATATTGTCTGCAGTACTCACCCAGCAATATCGTCAATCTATCCAGCTACACACTCAGCCCAGCAGAAGAGTCTGTCCTATCTCGAGGACTCTCATTCTGCCCCACCACTCCCACAAACAAGATACAATTCTGCGGTGATCTGGAAGCCTACTTTCGCCATCTCCAACTCAAGGAATACTTTCAAGACTACATAGAACAACGCACTGATACACAGACACCATCCCACCAGCAGCACAAGAAGAAGAACTCCACATGGACTCCTCCTGAGGGTCGAAATGACAGTCTGGAGCTATACATAGAATGCTTCCGCTGACGTGCACAGGCAGAAATTGTGGAAAAACAACATCGCCTGCCTCACAACCTAAGTCGAGCAGAACGCAATGCTATCCACAGCCTCAGAAACAACCCTGACATCATAATCAAAGAGGCTGATAAAGGAGGTGCTGTTGTCATCATGGACAGGTCTGACTACCAAAAGGAGGCTACCAGACAACTCTCCAACACCGATTTCTACAGGCCACTTCCCTCAGATCCCACTGAAGAATATACTAAGAAACTACACCGTCTACTCAGGACACTCCCTGCACTAACACAGGAACAAATTAACATATCCTTAGAGCCCCGACCGGGATTATTCTCTCTTTTACCCACGATCCACAAACCTGGAAATCCTGGATGCCCCATCATCTCGGGCATTGGCACTCTCACTGAAGGACTGTCTGGATATGTGGACTCTCTACTCAGACCCTATGCCATCAGCACTCCCAGCTATCTCCGTGACACCACTGACTTCCTGAGAAAACTACAATACATTAGTGATCTTCCAGAAAACACCATCCTAGCCACCATGGATGTAGAGGCTCTCTACACAAACATCCCACACAAAGATGGAATACAAGCTGTCAGGAATAGTATCCCTGATGATGCCACAGCACAAGTGGTTGCTGAACTCTGTGACTTTATCCTCACACACAATTATTTCAAATTTGGTGACAATATATACCTCCAAACCAGTGGCACCGCTATGGGCACCCTCATGGCCCCACAGTATGCCAACATCTTTATGGCTGACCTGGAACAACGCTTCCTCAGCTCTCGTTCACTCACGCCCCTCATCTATCTATGCTACATTGATGACATCTTCATCGTCTGGACCCATGGGAAAGAAACTCTGGAAGAATTCCACCATGATTTCAACAGCTTCCACCCCACCATCCACCTCAGCCTGGACCAGTCTACATGGGAGGTCCACTTCCTGGACTCCACGCTGCAAATTAATGACGGCCACATCAACACCACCCTATACCAAAAACCTACTGACAGCTATGCCTACCTTCATGCCACCAGCTTCCATCCCGGGCACACCACACGATCCATTGTCTACAGCCAAGCACTGAGGTACAATCGTATTTGCTCCAACCCCTCAGACAGAGACCAACACCTACAAGATCTCCATCAAGCTTTCTCAAAACTACAACACCCGCACAAGGAAATAAGGACACAGATCAACAGAGCCAGACGTGTACCCAGAAGCCTGCTGCTGCAAGACAAGCCCAAGAAAGAAAACAACAGAACACCACTGGCCATCACCTACAGTCCTCAGTTAAAGCCTCTCCAACGCATCATCAGTGATCTACAACCCATCCTGGACAACAATCCCTCACTTTCACAGGCCTTGGGAGGCAGGCCAGTCCTGGCCTACAGACAATCTGCCAACCTCAAGCATATTCTCACCAGCAACAGTACACTGCGCCATAATAAGTCTAACTCAGGAACCAATCCATGCAACAAACCTCGATGCCAACTCTGCCCACACATCTACACCAGCAACATCATCACAGGATCAAACCAGATCAGCCACACTATTACTGGTTCATTCACCTGCACATCTACCAATGTAATATATGCCATTATGTGCCAGCAATGTCCCTCTGCTATGTACATCGGCCAAACTGGACAGTCCCTACGAAAAAGAATAAATGGACACAAATCAGACATCAGGAATGGCAATATACAAAAACCTGTAGGAGAGCACTTCAACCTCGCTGGACACACTATAAAAGATTTAAAGGTCAGCATTTTGCAGCAAAAAAACTTCAAGACCAGACTACAAAGAGAGACTGCAGAGCTGCAATTCATTTGCAAATTTGATACTATCAATCAAGGATTGAACAAAGATTACGAGTGGCTAGCTAACTACAAAAGCAGCTTCTCTTCTCTCGCTATTCACACCTGCAATTCAGCTGCTAGAGGAACATCTCACCCTCCCTGATTAGAGATAACAAGCTGGTTCAGCCTCATTGGACTAACCCTGTTATCTCCCACCTGGTTCTTGCCTACCTATTTATACCTGCCCCTGGATACTTCCACTGCATGCATCTGACGAAGTGGGTACTAGCCCATGAAAGCTTATGCTCTAAAACTTTAGTTAGTCTTTAAGGTGCCACAGGACTCTTTGTCACTTCTGCAATCCCACACTAACACAGCTACCCCTCTGATTCTTGTCTGCAGTACTGATCATCCTGTATCCTAAAGGATATTGCAGAATTACTAGGAGTTCAGAGAAGGGTGAGAAAAAATATTAGGGAATGGAAAAAAAGCATAAGAAGAAATTGAAAAGATTTGGATTGTTTACTTTAGAAAGTAGGGGGACAAGGTAGCAATCTATAAAGTAGTGAATGATATAATGAAGGTACATCAGGATCTTCTATTCTCATCTTATAACACAAGAGTACCTGCACTGAAACTGAAAGGTGGGAAATTCCAACCCAACAAAAGGAAATACTTTCTCATACAATGTAATTACACTATGGATCTCATTGCCCCATGAAGTCATGAAAGCCAACAATGTATTAAGATTCAAGCAGGATTAAACATTTATATGGCTATTAAGAATATCCAGAGCTATCATAATTAACAATAACTTGTTTAGAAGGGATATTACATCTCATGCTTTTGATGCCTGGTCTACACTTAAAAATTAGACCAACCTAGCTACATCATTCACAGCTGTGGAAAAAATTCACACCATGAGTGCCATAGTTATGTCAACCTAACATGTGGTGTAGACACAGGTAGGTCAACAGAAGAATCATTCCATTGACCTAGATACCGCCTGTCAGAGAGGATTAACTATTATTGACAGAATAAAAGCCCTTCTGCTGATGTAGAAAACATCTACACTATGGCGCTGCAGCTCTGTACCTTGAATTTAGGTCAATCTCTAACTATTACAGACCAGGAAGAGAAGTAATGTTTTTGACAGATTATCTCTCACATGCTTGCTGTGCGATTCTTACCTCTTTCTCTGAAGTATTTCGTACTGGCCGTGTCAGAGACAGAATATTAGATAATATGGATCTCAGGTCTGATCCATTAAGGAAATTCCTCCATTCCTATGATTCTACAATAAGAGCTGTAACATCTGACTATATTTTCTGCTGTTTCCTTTTGTATTATATATTTTGAACCAAACTATTTTCCATTTTTATCGTAAAGTTTGTTTGTTTATTTATCACCCAGTTTCTTTGGACTCTTTTAACCATTTGTTTTGTGTCACCCAACTATGAAACATCAAATAAACACATGCAAAAACCAAACAATGAAGAAAACTCTCACATAAACAGCTGTCATTTGATTTGTTCTCTCTGACAGGTAAATGGATATACTGCTCTGTTTGTTGTTATTTACGTTTGTTCTTAATAGAATGCTCAGCATTAAAAGATAATGGCTTAAAAGCAATACTTCAAAACAACAGAAATATCTGTGCTGTTTTATGTTCCCAATGTTGTCTCTTCAGTTGTGATTATCCCAAATACTAAAACTGATCTGAATAAATGGAGAGATTGTGTCATAAGTATAAAGTAGCCTAGAATTACTGTTTACCTGTTAGGGGTTAAGCCTAAGGTAACCTGAGAGGTGGACAACTGACCAATGAGAAATTCCTCAGGAGACAAAGGATTTTGAGTTTCAGTTTCTCTCTGGGTCTCTTCTCTGTTCAACTCGGCTATGGGATGAACCACACCTATTTCTTTTATTATAACTATCAGCTTTCTATCAAGTAAGGGAGTGAGTAAGTTTACCTTCTTTTTATCACTTGGAAAACTCTTCAGTTGGTAGAAATTTATCTCTATGTTTCTCTAATACTGTAAAGCTTCTGCAGAAGGAGAAATTCGGGGAGCGGGTTGTCTTTAACTCTTTATTGATTATTGTAGATGCTGTTCTGTTGATGGTTATAAGGGATTTATTCTTTGCTTTTTTCTTTCTTTTATTAAAATCTTTCTTTTAAGAATCTGACTGCTTGTTTTCCATGGTGTAAGATCCTGGTTTTGGGTTGGGCACGTCTCGCAGGATCAGGCGAGGCTTTTCTCTCAAGCTTCCCAGGGAGGGAATAAGTTTGGGGGTTTTGTGGAAAGAGAAAGAGGGGCTTCAAGTGGCCTATGTCCTATAGTGTTTTGAGACATTCTTACTTGATGGTGGCAGAATACCAGGTCCAGACACAGGAGAAGTTTGTGTTCTGGGGAAAAACATTTTAACCCAAGCTGGTAAAATAAGCTTGGGGGGTTATTTCTTTTTTCATGCGGGTGCTCTCATCTGTACCCTAGAGTTCAGAGTGGGGAGGCAATCTTGATAGATGGCAAAAAAGAAGAATTAAAATCAGTACATCTATTATCCTAAAATTAAAATCTGAATTATGTTTGGCACCTCTGAAAAAGATTTTTCAAGTTTCTTTGGCCTCTCTCTCTAAATCTAGGTAGCTAAACATTATCATTTGGTCATAAACATTAATTTTGTACTCAAAATCCATATATATTGTGATTAAGCTTTACTGATAATCATTACATTATTAATTTTACCTGGAAGTGAGACTCCTTTGAAAATCCCAGCCTGCATCTGTTTTCTAGTGTTTACAGCTAGACCATAAAAATGCATTCCTGCCTGAGCTATTGCTTACTGCTCGAGAGTACTCTGCAAAGCGTTCAGCGTGGACCACAAATGTACTGAAAATCAGCCACCTTCATTATGTGCATAACACTTCCTGCACTGGGTCTTCCATGCTGTGCTTCCTGATAAGGATCTCCTGGTGAAACTATACGACATACACTCAGCCATGGAACAGCACATGTTATATGTATCTGATACATCAGACATTTCAGATGATTGGTATGTATGTTCCAAGACACACAGTTCATTTGATATCTAAAATGTCTTTAAATTGGTAAGCAAAAATACACGGGTATTATCAAAGGCAAGAAATATCACAGGAAAAAAATAAACGTTATTCCATCCTTTTCTTCTCTTCCCCGCAAACAGAAAAGCTCAGTTCAGTGACTACTGATTTTGGGTACCATACCTCAAATGCTGAATGCCCAAGTTGGGACCCCTTTATGAGCCTGGAATTTACCACCCTCTGAAAATCTGACTCCTTTGCTGGGTCTTACATTACGCATGCTAAAATCAAGGCATCCAAAATTTCTAGCACATTTGAAAAGATAGAGGCTGTTTTATCACTGCCAGAGAGGAGTTGCTATAGTAGCTGGACAAATGATGCCATCGCGTATCCACGTTCCTATAAACTTCAATGAAAAAAATTGCCTGTATCTACAATGAAAAAAAGGAAAGGGGAAAGAGTTAAAGAACTGTAATATTGTCATAAAGACACTAAAAATAGAGAGTAGTTTTTCCTCATGGTCTGGAGTGGAAGATGCAGAGTCAGCTCATTGCTTTGATTCAAAGAGCTAACGTATTTACATTTTCCTGAAGAAAAATGTAATGTGTTTGCACAGCTGCACTTTACCCTTCTCTGTGGGTCATGAGAGTTATTCTGATATTTCTTGCCATCTGCAACTCTGCAAAAGATCCTGAAGCAGGTGTTGCTGCAGACTTCTCTGTCATATTTTTGGTCTCTATAAATAAGGATGCAGGTAGAAAGAAAATGCCTGAAGTTACCATCACAAGTTCCACAAGGACAGCTCACATTCTTCCTCTCTCACAGTGCTATAATGACACTAGAAAAACAGTTTTTCTTTTAAAAAAATACAGTCTAATCATGCAACTCCATTTGCATATGAGAGGATCTCTCCAGTAAAGATTACACAGGAGGAATCAAAAGAATGCCATTGAAAAGGAAAATCCAGAATTGCCCCATAGGGAATGAGAAAGTTCATAATACCACTGTGGCTTTCATTCTGATTCCTGAAAAGTCAGAAATTATAGGGTTGGCAGCTGCTATAAAGATGCATAACAATCTGAACAACTTTGAGCATTTTATATGGGAGAAATTCCTGTGTTTATATTGTGAACACAGCCAACCTCGGGGGGTCACTTTCATTTCTGTGAGCTTACCTTGTGCATGAATAATACAATTAAATATGGTCATACTATTTATTTAGTTTATTTGGAAATAAGTATTTTGTAGTGATATTTGAAAGAATGGTAAAAAGTCGTATTAGAAAAGTGACAGAGCTACAACTTATTCTATTTAAGTTCTTATGGCACAGCCACCGGCTAAGCCCTGATCTGAGTTGCTTTGGATTACAAACCAACTGAATCCCCGATTTCAGTGGTATTGAGATTCAAGATTTTGGTGTAAGCCTATCTCTACATCATGCCTATACATATCTTAATTCTTACCATTAGAAAAGCTATTCATATAAAAGCTGGACATAGAGTGTATTATTGTATTAGTGTAATATTATTGTGTATCTACAGTACAGTGTACAGAACATATGCACATTGGTATTCTATTTATGAAATTTAATTAACTCATTAATAACAAAGAGTTTCTTTGAACATCTGAAGACTAGATTTCCATCAGATATGGGGCCAAGTCCTCTTTGTCATACTCAGGCAAGTAGTCTCATTGCCTTCTACGATGGGTCTACTTGTATGATTAAGGTGAAGGGATTTGAGGCACAATCTATTTAGAGTCACTCAGTGGCTGTCTCTCCGAAAATGTTTCATGGTATTGAAATAAGTGGAATTAGTGGAAGAATGAAATAAGAGGCAGATACATGAGCTTGAGCTATAACGGCTTTAGGGATTGAACTTTACTCCTTTGTTATAAATAAACTATTTTGATAATACTGATGGGAGGAATCCTTCATATTAAGGGTTACACTGCATCTTTAATTCCTTGTCAGGACTGCTGGCAGCACACACCAGCAGAGCAAATATCATGCTCTTGGAGATGGTACAGCATACCCCTCTCTCCCCATCAGCCAGTAGCTATGCTTGTGTGGGATGAAGTGACTAAGCAATGATATACCTTCATTCACTCTTCCAGGCCCAATTTCAGGCAACATGGCGGGTTGGGTGTAGAGAGGCAAAGCCTGTGCATATCATGGCTGTACCCTGCACAAGGGCACACGTAAGGGGAAAGAAGCTTTTTGCACAACCACTAAAGCCATTCTACAAATGTACTGGTCATTAGTGTTTATCACTTAAGGACTAGCAATCTAAGATCCTGGTCCTGCAAACATTGTTTATTGTCACCAAAGTCACAGATGGAGAGCCAGATACTTGCAAAGGTAACTTTCACGTACTTACTCTTACAAATGTTTATTTGTATTACTGTATCAAATAGGACCCAGTCATAGACTAGGCCCCTGTTGTGCTAGGTGCTGTACAAACATAGAACAAAATGGTTATTAAAAAAAACAGTTTTTTAAAAAATGGAAAGGAAAATCGAGGTTTAAAATATCTTAGGGTTTAGGATGATTTTCATCCTAAAGAATATTGAAGGATTTTACATCTTAGATTTTCAGGGTTGGATCCTTACTAAAGAAATCTCTACTCATGCATATACATCCTTCCACTTTCACTACAACAGTTTACCAAGGGTAGTGGTGGATTCTCTATCACAGTTAATTTTTAAATCCAGGTTGGAATTTTTTATTCTACAGATACGCTCTAGGAAATATTTTGCAGAAGTTCACTGGCCTGTGTTATATAGGAGGTATGATTAGATCAGGGATCAGCAACCTTTGGCACGTGGCCCATCAGGGAAATGCACTGGCGGGCCAGGATGGTTTGTTTACCTGAAGCATCCACAGGTTCGGCCGATCGCAGCTCCCATTGCAATATAATCCCTCTATTATATCATTGTATAATCCCTGCCATTGGAGGTATTTAAGAAGAAGTTGGATAAACACCTGTCAGGGATAGTCTAGTTTCACTTGGTCCTGTCTCAGTCCAAGGGGCTAGAATTGATCACCTTCCAGCTTGTGCTTCTATGCTGGCCACTGCTTCCCGCAGCCCCCATTGGACTGAGACAGTGAACTGCGGCCAGTGGGAGCCGCGGTCAGCGAAAGGCCAGGTAAACAAAGCGGTGGGGCCCACTAAGGGTACTTACCCTGCAATCCCACGTGCCATTATTGCCAATCCCTGCTTAATCATATGGCATTCCATGAGAAATCTGGAGAAAGGTCAGATTTGACTTCTACTCCAGAATTTTAACCCCTGCACTACTCTGGGTATTTGTAACTCATTATGATAGAGAAACTTTATTAAATGGGAGCTACACTATTTCAGACCTCATTGAACTGTATGTTTCCTTTGAGATAATCTAGGCAAACTAAATATTGATTTCTGTAAGCACCTACTTTGCTTTCCTTTGACATCTAGGTTTTATGAGATATATTCTGTCAAAGATAGGAGAATTCAAGCCCGACCCCCACAAAATAATGAAGTTGTATTTTGTGATTCAGGATATAACCAAAAGTGTTTGGCTTTGTATCAGCTGCATAAGGAGTCAGTACTTTGTGTGTGATGGGGTAAAGTTAAGAAAATCATAAAATTTAGTCAAGAAGAAATTCAAAGGAAAAAAAAAAATAGTGGGTATGTTAACCTGTGAAAATTATGCTGTATGGTGCAATAACAAAAAAGAAACCACATTACCTGGATTATCAGAAATTATTCAAACTGTGAAAAACTCTATAGATGTAATTGTCACATAACAGCCCTACATCTACCCTTTGAGACAGCTGTCTAGCCTATTTGTGCAGTTTCCTAGTCACAAACACACACAAGCTTTTTTTTACTTTTCACCACATGTGCATTTAATTTTCCATTTTAAAGCATAAGAGAATATAACTCAGATATACCACAGGCAAAGACTGCAACACACCTTCCTCTCTTCATTTTCTGGGGTCTCCTGTATTTCCTGTTCCTCACAAATATATCTCTCAATTACTGAGCCCAATTTTCTTACAAGCCCAGCAATTGCCACCCAAATGTCAGTAATCATCACCAGAAATTGGTTAATTTACTTCAGTTAAGCCTGCAGTCTTTCCCATACTGCAGCAACCTCAGCAACCAGGGTGCCCTGTATAGGGTAACCAGATGTCCTGATTTCATAGGGACAGTCCCCATTTTGAGGTCTTTTTCTTATATAGGTTCCTATTACCCCCTCTTCCCATCCCAGTTTTTCACACTTGTTTTCTGGGCATTCTAGCCCTGTAACAGTATTTATTTTTAAGATTTATAAAATGAGCCCTATTATGTCTCATAGCACATGTGTAATATACATTTTTCTTATAAACAATAAACATATCAGTACTAAAATCTACATTCCACTAATCAGCACATCTCAAAAACAGCAAAGAAATTAAGTATGTGCTTAACTTTAAACTGTTGAATAATCCCAGTGATTTTAACGTGACTACTGAGAGCACATGCTAAGTGCTTTGATAGTTTAGAGTCAGGATGTGTGTAAGGATCAGAAGTCTATGCCAATATGAAGCAAATTTTGATTTAATGAATGTAAAATTTTATTTATATTCAACTTCAGATGTGTGTCCACATAGTTGTGAAAATTCTACACACACATCTCCCCACTCTGTATTCTAAAGAAGAACTTTCCTCCTTTTCTTTCACACTGTCTGGAAGCAGCAGGGGAGAACTGAGAGATCAGCATGGACAGACTCCATGCTTTAAATTCCTGTGCCCAGTGCTACAGCTACCCCTTGAAGTCAGCACAATCCATCAAAAGGAAAGTTCTGCTCAACCTCTGTAGCTCTGGGATGGAGCATGCTCAGTTATTCTGTGGGGCAGGTGCATGTAGTCTGGAAGATATGTAGACGCTGTGATGGGATGCAGCGTGTTCAGTGCAGATAGACTCTTCAGATAATCTATCTGCCAAAACAATCTCAAGTGCATTTTTCAAATGCTCATAACTTGGCTAGATTTGGTGATTCATCCTGAAACAAGAAAAAGCACAATCCTGACACTGTGATGAAGCTCCTACCAAATTTCAGGTCCCAGTTCCAAATAACAAAGGTGCTAGAGCTTCTCAAAAAGGTGGGCATATGTTTGTTTGCTTTTAGCATGGATCAAACATATTTTTTCCCTGACTTCATTCTGAATTATTTTGGCTGAAACTTTCCAAAATATATTCAGCCTGAGGCACCCTTCTGACACAGAATATCTTAGCCCAAATCATTTCAGTTTGGCAAACAATTAAAGTAACTGAACGTAGGTCTTACAATGGAAAGTACAGGCAACATGAAATGTAGCCATGATTATCTATAGAATAATGCAGAATTAACGAGAACAAAATCTTATGATAGCAGCAAGAATTACTCTGGTCATCATTTGAAACTATGCCAGACTAGTTCTGCAGAAAAGGGAAGGAACAAAAGAGTGCTTAACTTTTTGAAGTCTGTACATCTATTTCCTGTGTCTCTTAAAATGTTCAGTGTTTTTCATTTTGATGAGCACGAATTTCAATTCTCTCCTTCTGTATATAATTGTTCAGTATTAACTTTCCTATGTTCCTGATCTTTTAGGAATAAATTCTCATTAGCTTAAACGTCTCTAAAGTTATTAATAAAGTGCTAATATATAAGGGATGAAGATAAAAACTTTGTGATGAGTGTGTGACGAAATACTGTGCCATTGGTCTTAAACAGCTGGGAGACTGATTCCTTCATCTTTATAGGTGTAAAGATTTTCTGAGCTACTTAGACCTCTCTTTTGCATGAACAAACTTACTAAAAAATCCTGCCTACTGAAATAGAAAACCTACACTTTCAATAGTCACTTCTGATTTTGAGAGGCTTAATTTCTGATTGCCCAGCTGAAGACACTTTAAAAGGGGCCTCGTTTTCAGAGAGTAGTTGCTCAACACTTTCAGAAAATCAAGACCCTTTTAAAGTTCTAATATGAGCACCCAAAGATTGGTGCTCCCAAAATTACTAGACATGTTGTAAATTCAAAATGGGAAGCCCTATAATTGAATATTCCAAAGGGGAATATCACCTAGTACCAGTAAGGACTTCATAATCTGACTCATCTGTCAAATTGTAATTGTTTAGATACACAAAGAAGTACAATGTCAGTAAAAGTTCTTCCTTTAATCTGTGCTGCTGCCACTAATTCCTCTGTGAATGGGCCTCCATTGGTAAAAAATGTTGCTTTAAATTTTGTCTCACTTTAGCTTTTAATAGCCCTGAAACCTCACAGTCTGTTGCAATCGCCAACAAAATATGGCCCCTGCCATGTAGACTTCCATAGATCTGTCCAGTTCATAGTCTCTTCAGCTGCCACTGAGAATGTTCCTGATTCTGTACAGGTATGTATAAATAACATCAGATGACATAGGGGTTGATCCTAAGCCACTGAAGTAAATAGGGACTTGTGTCATTTGCCAGTTACTTCAATGGGAGCTGAATCAAGCGAATATTAGACAAATTTCATTCCTAATGTAAACAGGCATAACTCTACTGAAATTAACACAGGATGAAAATGGCCCCTGGAAATTCACTCATCCATACCCCAATCAGAGGGAGTAAAGACATTTAAGGCTCAGTCTCAATGAAGCACTTAAAATAGGCCACCATGCAATGCTCTCTCTGTTGACACAAGAGCAATGATTGTGAATACATTCCACCAAAACAAGGAGCATTGTGTAGATGTGCATAACCGAGGAAATTAAAGCAACTTATGATGGTCGATGTAACACAAGTTGACATAACTCTGTAATGTAGATATGGCCTTAGTTACCAGAGGGTTTGATCCTCCTTCTTTTGAATGTTACTGAAGTGGAGTGTAAAGTGCACTGATAGGAGAGTAGCTGGGACTGAGGATGGTTACAATGCCCTGACTAAAATATTGATCCTGAAGTGCATTGGCTTATAAATGCCAATACATAAAGGGGATAGCTCAGCAATACAATCATTGTGTTATTAACATCAACAAGAAAGTCTGAAATGGAGATTATACTAGAAGAGGAATAAGTTATACTTTCACTGTTTATAAAGCTACTTGAATGGTGCTAAATAAGTCCTTTGGTCAGTCATTAATTAAACTGCAAAACCCTGTACAGGTAGTACATATACCGTTTACATATACTATAATTTATTCTTTGTGATTCCTTAGCAGATATGGAGAGAATAATATGTGAGTCTACTTGAAGTGCATTTGTAATTTTTAAAGAGACATCATGTGATTCTCTAATCTATTCGGTGGCTTTTTCAATCTGACTAACCCTATTAGGATTTGATCCAGAGACCTTAGATACAAAAGAAGTAAAGTTGAAAAGAATCTTCACTTTCTATCAGTGCAAATAGCATGGAAATCTTCCTTTCAAATCTGTAACCTCTAGAGGGCAAACGTATATGCTTACTCTCTGTTAAAGATCCATAGCAATTCCTTTGCAGCAGTACTTTGAATTTTTTTAAAAAAATTCCAACTCATATAGGCTTGACTCTACCTGCAAGGTCCCAATATGAGACAAAGTGAGTGATGCAAAAAAAAATAGGACAGGAAAATTTAAATGACACGGGATTCATTTCTCTGAGGCCTATGGCCTCAGTTTTAAGATGCAGCATTTCTAATGTAAATAGTTACAAAAAAGCTGGAATAAAATCTAACCTGGCTGGAAGAGAGATAAATTTGGATAACAAATGTTTCCCATGAAAAGGAACCTTTTAAAAAATATAGCACTGCAATGTGTTGTTCACTAATTTGCTGTCTCTCTCTCCTACTCTTCAAAAAACTCCTATGTCTTCCTTCCTGGTGTTTGTGTAGTACAAATAAGTGCCCATTATTGTCAATGAGTTGGCTCTGAGTTCCTCAGCAGTCTTTTATGTGTGGTTCTCCATTGTAGCAGTGACTCCTTTTATAAGGATGGCAAGCATCAAGCATTGTGTAAACATTCAGACTGCTATGCTGATGCTTTTGTCCAGGTTACATCTCTACCCTTTTTCGTATCAGATCTTTTGTATTTATTTTTCTTTATCTCAAAGATAAAGGCATCAGCTAGGCACCAGATATTACATTTATTGCCTTATGCTTCTAAAGATCCCAGTCTTTAGTTTCTATCTCTTGGTGTTTGCGAGTTTTATGGAAATCTTAGAAATAGATTTTGCCACCCACGGTCACCTTAGGTACTCCCATCCCCCATGAGAAATGTTACTGGTTTCAACTATTTCAATCACGCTACTCACAGAGTAAAATATGACTCACAGTGACTAAAGGTTGAAGAATTAGACTTTTAAACTCAGATTTTTAAAAGTACGAAGGCATTTTTCCACTTCATGTTGCAAGATCTAAGTGTTTTAGGCATTTTCAAAAGTAACATGCATTTAGGACTCTACGTACCACTGAAAGTCAATGGGATTTAGGCACCTAAACACTTTAGTGAATCTGGGCCTAAATCACTTCTGAAAATGGGATTTAGGATTTGAGGTACTGAACAGAGCAATGCCTGAATACCTTTACAAATCTGGGGCTCAGTACCTATATTAGAATATAATGAAATCCTACCTTTTTTCTGTAGCAGTGATTCTCAACCCATGGCCCAGTTAACACAGAGCTGCAGCCCAGCTGTGTGCTAAAAGAAATTCAAGGAGTGCTCCACCGATTGCCTCAATCCCAGGTCCCAACAGGCATAGGGTTGCCAGTTTGGCTTGGATGGATTCCTGGAGGTTTTGTCACATGACATAATTTTTAATTAAAGATTAGTCTTTAATTTCAGGAGACTCCTGGACAATCCTGGAGGGTTGGCAACCCTAGGCAGAGGTCACACCGGGGGTAGGCCAGGGCTAGCTGAAGGGCAGATGGCTTCATGGTGCCAGCAGAGAAGATGAAGCAACCCCATCCGGCGAGGGAGGAGCTCAGCCCACAGCCTGCTGCTTCCTCCCTCCATACACTGCATGAACATAGTAGGAGTGCTGCTGCCAGGAAGAAAACTGCCTCCTCACTTTTGGGGTGCATACCAGGGGTGTCCGGAGAAATGTGGGGGGCACGTGGCCCTCAAGAAACTTTCATTTGTGCCCCCAACTAGCCACAGAAGCCGTCATCTGCAGGGAGAGGAGCATGTTCTGGGCTGCAGCATGTGCTGGTAGGAGGTGAGAGCTTTAACTGGTGGTGTGGGCTTTGGGATGGGGCCAGAAATGAGTGGCTCAGTGGACAGGAGGGGGCTCCTGGCTGGGGCAGAGAATTGGGGTGCATGTGGGGGAGGGCTCTGGCTGGGAGTGCAGGCTCTGGGATGGGGATGGGGATGAGGGGATTTCGGTGCAGGCGGGGGCTCCAGGCTGTGGAGTGAAGCCAAGGGATTTGGAGTGTGGTAGGGGGATGTGGGTTAAGGGAGGGGGTGGGATGCAGGAGGGGATACAGGCTCTGTGGGTGTGAGCTCTGGGGTGGGGCTGGGATGAGGGGTTCAGGGTGTGGAAAGGAGCTCTGAGCTGGGACAGGGGGTGGGGTGTGTGGGGTGATGCCTACAGCTGGGGCTGCAGGCTCTGGGGTGGGGTCGGGGATGATGAGTTTAGGATGCAGGAGAGGGCTCTGGGTTTTGGGTGTGCTCAGGGCTGGAGCAGGAGTTTGGGGCTTGGGGCTAGGGCATGGGCTTACCTTGGGTGGCTCCCGGTCAGCGGCACAGTGAGGCTAAGGCAGGCTCCCTGCCTGTCCTGGCTCTGCCTGGCATCTGGGAAGTGGCCAGCAGGTCAAGCTCCTAGCCTGAGAGGAGCACTTAAAACTTACTTATGATGACTAAATTACTTACACTGCTGCTTATAGTTTTGTAATGTTATTTTATGTAAAGTTCAACTGTAGCTGGAGGAGAGATATTTAATTACCACTGGGTTATTCAAATTATCCTCTTTTCTTTGGTACCAGAATCTCCTAAGTCATTGAACATTTTTCATCTAATTTCCTTCTATTTTCAGGAAAATTATTTTATGGGCCCAATCCATCTCCCATGGAAATAAAAGAAAAGACTGTACATGTTGATTTCAAATGGAATGGAATCAGGCCCTACATTGCAGGTATATTGTATTTGTTTGTTTGTTTTGTTTATTTCGGTTGTTTTTTGTGTGTGTCTATGTGGAGGTTGTTTTTGTGTGTGTGTGTGTGGGGGGATGTTGTTGTTGTTTTGCATTTTCTGCTTTTTAAAGTGTCATGCAAAAATAATAAATAAATAATTGGCCCACTTTGTAAAATGCTTCCTAAATAGTATCATTGCTCTGTCTCAATAGTGTAAATGTTTTGTTTTGTTTTCCCTCCTTCCTTCTTTTTTCAGAAGATTTAAAACTTTTAAAGTCCTGACTTGCTGGTTTGCAGGATCGTGCTTGGTGAGGTATCTCAGCATACATGTAAGACCTAACTAGGCTGAAACTGTACAGCTAATGGGTACTATTACAATGAAGTGAGTTTGATTTTTAATAAAGTTGCATGTTTTTCGAAGTATTAATATCATTATACCTTATAAACAAGGAGATCTGGTGAGCAAATTTATTGCTCAGGTCAGACAAATCAACAGAATTCTAGAAAAAGGGCTTGGAATGCTGGACTGACAGTCCCAGCAGCTTCTTACCCTGTCTCTAAAATGTACAGTAGAAGTACTAGAAATGACTACTTTCCCGTGCCACTCTGCCCATGTGCCTGTAGGGAACATTGCTAGAGATAAGAAGCTAGTTTATTCCTCATACCCCATCCTTGGCTTCTCGGTGAAGATTACCAAACAGGGGGGCAGATAGCACCAGCTGTGGTGGTGGGTTATGTGAGGTTGTCCATGAAACTCCAGAAGAACTATCTATCAACTCATTTCAGATAAACCACCAGACACCATCTGATAACAATGGTCACTCCAGACCTAGGCCAGTTTTAAAGTCCTAATTCAGCAAGGTAAATAAGCACAAGTACAACTTTAAATGTGTAAGTATTCCATTGGCGAATGGCTTTGTATTTTATTACCAATCTTATGAGCCATGTAGCACTCTGTATGTAAGGTGTAGGTGTAGGTGTCACTGGAGGCAGAATTTGGCCAAAGTCTGCCAATGTATATATCTAGGGTCTGATTTTCATTTACACCACTCCAGGGGCGTTAAAGTGGTTGTAAAATAGTCTAGTGTCACTTTAAGGTTATGTTACACTGCCAAAGGGGTGTAAAGTGTGTTCTGAATTTAAATGAAATTCTGGACCCTGGTGTCCTAACTCACTACATTTCTCATGTCCAGAAATTTCAGTTAACAGCAGTGGTTATCCCAAGCATTCAAAAATTAGGAGTCAGGTCTCCTTGATTCATTTGATTGGCTGCAATATAATTAGGGTTTAAAAATAATAAATATAAGGTCTGATTAGTTGCTTTCTAGATTCTGAGCCTTTAGGATCACATTTTCCTGTTTATTTTGGAGGGGTTTGGGTTTTTGTTGTTTTGTTTTGTTTTACTGGCGGGGGATGGAAGGGAGAATTCTTCAAGAGGAGTGTTACAATTTTTTTAAAAAAAAATTATAAAAGCTGAGATGTTCTGAGAATCATCCATCACCAGAAGATAGAATCTATAAAAAAAAAAAACCACTCAAATAATGCAAGACACATGAAAGAATCACAGAAGATGGCAACTTTGTTGTAAAATGGAAACATGCTGGACTCTGTCTATCAATCTTCTTGTTCATTGTCTTCCTTCATGGACATGAGGAGAACTGCTTATAACACCTGCAGCTCTGCATTAAGTCAGAAACAGTAATCAAATCTGATGTTTCAGGGATTAAGCTTGTAGAGATGTGGAAGGATATCTATCTATCTAGCTAGCTAGCTAGCTGTGTTGTGATGTAAAATTGTCCATATGTTTTCTGTACAGGATCGTTGGTTCATTTTTCTGCCTCATCTGAAGCATCTGCCCTGGGTGGGGGGATGGAATGCCCAAGAGCAGCCCTTTGCCCATGTCCCTTCTCCCTACTCCGGGTCTCCCCTCCCCTGAGGAACCCCCAACCATATAAATCCACCTTGCCTCTGTGTCTACTGCCAGTCATTGTCTAGCCCTCTTTCACTGGGGCAAACTGTAATCTGTAATGGGCACTTATCATTGGCAAGAGGGTTAGGACCTGCAGCCTTTGCCTATCCCCGGGCTGCCCCTCTGTAGCCCCAGTACCTTTTGTAGGCCTTCAACAAGGCCTGCAGTCTGGAAGTTTACCAGGCCGGAGCTCCCTTTGTCCTTCCCCAGCACTGCTCCACTTCAGGTACCTTGCTCCCAGGCAACTAGCCCTTCCCACTCCAGGGCTAAAGTGAAACTTCTTTTCTCCCAGCCCTCAGCCCTCTTATCAGGACCAGCTGAGCCCTAACTGAGCTGGCCACAGCTGTGGCTGCTTCTCCAATCAGCCTAGCTTGGCTGTCTTAACCCCTGTTTTACCGGAATGGGGCAGCTGTCCCACTACAGCCCTCCTTTGGGAAAA
Organism: Dermatemys mawii; assembly: GCA_007922305.1. NCBI lineage: Eukaryota > Metazoa > Chordata > Testudines > Dermatemydidae > Dermatemys > Dermatemys mawii. Next base: position 43,689,443 of record ML677348.1, read on the forward strand.
AGGGTAGTGCTAGTCCTGGGCCTCTGGCAGGTGTGGAGTGGTGCTGCAGGAAATACAAGACAAATGTTGTCCCAGAGTCATTTAGCCCAGTCTGGGATATGAGCTCTGCATTTTGGGACTGTGTCACCCAATTTGGGATAGGTTGTCACCCTACAATATACACAAGGTTGACTTGATCCCTTCTAGCCCTAAACTCTATGAAATATCCGTCAAATGTCCATCAGTGGGACTCAGACACCCTTAGCAGTTAAGATGATTCCATGATGTTTTGATTTCTGTACTGTACACTTGTTTTTGATTTTGCATTTTCTCAGTGATATAGTTTGTGGCAATGTTAACAGTACCTTCAAACGGGTTTTATGCACGACATCCTGGCTTGTATGTGTATACAGCATACTGTTGACAAATTTATGTATATAATATTAGATGCATGATCAAACCTTTTAGATTTTTCTCACCACTCAAACAGCAGCATTCTTAACAAAAGAGATGCTGGGGAAATTGCTGTATCTGGCCAGTGGTGGAGCAGGCAGTACGAATGAGCACAGAGAGGCGCAGATGGTTACAACACAGGTATATGTTTTTATTATCGGTGCCCTGGTAGTGAGAGAGTCGCTATTACTTCTGGGTATAAAGAGACCTATATTAACTCTTTAAGTAGCCTCCAGAGCATTATTTAATACTAATTGAATATAGCAGGAATCAATAGCTGCAATATATATTGAAGAAAACTATAGAGAGTTGGGGTTGAAGATTTTAAGCAGAAGGAAGCAAGATGATGGATTTATTATATATGAGAAATTACTTAAAGAACCCACTTTCTTACTTGAGTCATGGCATAACAAATATCTTCAAGGTGTTTGTTAGCATACATGCGAGCAAACCAATCACAATAATTTGCTACTAGAATTCCCTTTCTCAGAATACAGGGACATTATTCTTTTTTTTCCACCAGAAAAGAGACAGGATCATTTGATACATCTTATTCCTTTTCTGTATAGATTAGGGTTTTTCCAGTTCAGATCATTTATTTACGTTTCCTTTGCTTGTTTTAACATCCTAAAGAAATACTTGCTCTGTGTTACTGACCTGCTGAACTTTCAGAGACATAGTAACTCTTCTGGTTACGTTACTGATGCAATGGTATAGTAATGTAACATTAGGAAATTTAAAACTTTCCTCCATAGGTTTACTCATCTGTTTACTGTAAATGAATGCAGATACGCTCCTAGCAACCAGATGTAATCTCAACATAGATACAATACATGTACATATGTAGATATGAGGACTGGCTACCAATAGGATGCTTTTAGTGATATTAATGTATTTGATCCACTAGTATTTTGGAAAAAAATGCAACATTTATGAAGTAATTCTTTACAGTTTTGAGCAGTAAAATCATTGAATAATAATACCAGAAGACAGCACTTTGAATGAAGGCCTAGCCATATTCTGCTATTGTATATAAACAGAATTCCCAGAGTTCAGTGGAAGCTGTCCATGAATATTTGAGAGCAGAATTTGGCCTCAAATGTTTATCAGATTTGATATCTTAAAATTCTGCTTTGATATCCATACACAAAATCAAGAAAAAGGTATTTTTGAGCTCCATTAACAAATGAAAATTCGGTTTGCATCAAATTTGTCAGAGAAATATCCACGCCTGACTGAAAAATTGTCATTTTTTCCCCAAGGCATGCAAGAAAACTACACAATATACAGTATTTCAGTGTTCTGTGTATCTGAATCTAACACGTCTCTATTCATAATGCACCATGTTTTTTCACACTTGTGGGGACATTTTAAAAGAGTCTTTTCTCCTAGGATAAGAAACTAGAAAGTTATTCCTAGTCAGCAAGGACAAAGAGTTCTAAGAAAGAGATGGAAAGCTGCAATATACAGTGAGATTCTCTAACAGCCTCAAGTTGGATCCATCAAAGCCTGCTCAATGGTGGCGACAGAACATGATTTATTTCATTTATTTCATCTTGCCAAGGACAATTGTATAAAGGCAGAAAAACAAAAACATCCATGCTGTCCCTTTTTGAACTGCCCTGTGACCTTTCATAGGTGGCCTTGTCAAAGTGACAACCATTCAGCCCAACTCCACAGCAAGATATATGTGCAGATAGCAAAGCCTGGTTGAACTCCTCTCAGAGGAACAATAGAAATGTGGAGAATATAAAAAATTGCAAAAGCAGCTTTTATTTTTGGTAACTAATAACTGAGTACAGTGACGTGGGATAGCTGTGAAAAGATCACATTCTTTTGTAGTTTAGTGTGTCATTGACTAACCAAAGAAAGCTGTCACATGAAATCCTTTTCAAGCATTATTTGAGACAAGTGTTCTGATATATAGGCCAATTCTGATCTCATATACAGAATTTTAACTCCAGTGGAGTCACACCTGGTTTATCCATTTGCAAAAGAAACTTATATAGCCCCTGTCACCTTAGTAGCTCCCAATTTTTAGTGTATTTATATCTGTGAGGGAGGGGAGTGCTATTATTCCCATTTTATGGAATGCAGGGAAGGAGAGGCTAACTCACACAAAAAGTCTGTAACAGGGCAAGCAATTGAATATATCCCTTGAATTCTAGGCTACTGCTCTACCAACTGGATCACCCTTCTCCCTGCTATATTGGTGTAAGTATAAGAATAATCAGGTTAAATACATATGTGTAAGATATTGGTAAGTAGATTGGTGTTTTGATCCATGTGGGTCATTTGATCCAGTTGTGATCCATGTGGGTCACTGGTATGTCTGTGGACCTGTTTCTGTCACAGTAAGAAAACATCTGTCTGTCCTCAAGCAGAGCCACTTCCTGTAATTCGCTGCACAGTGCAAGATACATTAGGGAGTTTTGACCAATTAGAAAAGCACTGTGTGTAAGAAAAGTGACCATTTATATCTCTGTTGTTACCACTGCTACAAAATTACCATAAATTATATAAAATGCATGTCAAGTAAGATGTCAATGGAAAAGTTATGATTTGCTAAGTATGATTAAACTGTTTATATGCATATATCATCTTTATATCTGAAGTTATGAATACTGGCTATGTACTTGTATATGAAACGTGTTGTATTCCTGAGTGACACCCCTCAAATAGAATTTACATTAGGGCTAGACCAGGAGTCCTCAACCTTTCAGAAGTGGTATGCCGAGTCTTCATTTATTCACTCTAATTTAAGGTTTCACATGCCATTAGTACATTTTAACATTTTAGAAGGTCTCTTTCTATAAGTCTATAATATATAACTAAACTATTGTTGTATTTAAAGTAAATAAGGTTTTAAAAATGTTTAAGAAGCTTCATTTAAAATTAAATTAAAATGCAAAGCCCCCCGGAGCAGTGGCTAGGACTCGGGCAATGTGAATAGCACTAAAAATCATCTTGCGTGCTGCCTTTAACAACCAAGCTGTAGGTTGCCTACCCCTGGGATAGGCAGTTAAGTGTTGATGGCCTCTCAAGGACTCTCCACTCTCACAATGGGCCATTGACTCTCACATATGATTACATGGGTTTTCATTAACCTCTCACTATTAGATTGGGTTGCCTGGATGAGAGTGGAGGGCTGGAATGCCTAAAGGGATTGTGTTTGGCTTCCGGTTAACCAGTGCGGCGCTGGAGAAGCTCTTTCGCTACTGTTTTGGTGAATCTAATTTTAGAATAAATCACCAGTTTTACGGATTGTCTGTCCTGATTCTTGCAGTCTGTCCTGTGTGGCACTCTCAGTGTGATCTATTCCAGGCACTCAGTCACAACCATAGTTAAACGACCACCTCTCTGCCCTCTATAGGTTTATTTATTTTCTGTCTTTGGTGTAAACTCAGCCATTATAACATATCATGCTCTTCCATAGAATGAAGAGGCTATCTCCAAACTTATGGGATGGCATCAGCCACCTTAAGTAGTCATTCTCTCTAAGAAAATATACCACACTAAAGGAATTTGTTGCTGACTCACACAGCTAGCTAATGGCTTACGTTTTAAAAAGATAACTAGGATGGAGGAGAGGGGGCACCCAAATTTTGGATGTCTAGCCTGAGACATCTCTAAAAAGGCCTGCTTTGTAGACAGTGCTCAGTCAGTCTCCACTTTCTTAAAATCAGGAATCTTTCTCCAGTTGGCCAGCCCAAAAATGGAAAGTCCCAAAAATCAAATCATGTTTAAAAATGTAGGCCAATTGTATCTCGAAGAGCTCACATCTGTTTTAACTGCTGGCTGGATTTCTGTATGGCTATCTGGCAGACTTTCCCATACCCTTCTCATTTTAAGCAATGCCCATCAATAGTGTGTGAATTCTCACACTCTGTATGTGTGTGCTTAATGCTGAATTTTTAAAATGAAGCAAAGGACAACAGCAGAATGTGCATAAACAGAAATACTCCTTCGAGAGTCAAAATTTGCAATAATAAAATGGTTTTGTTTGCCTCTGTTCCATCTACATTTTCTAAAATAAAATAAAATAAAATAAGAGTTCCTCCAATTAAGTAATATACTGGGAACACACAGTTGCAATGTGACCTTGTACCAAACAAAGATTTGCTCTCATGCGTTTAGATGATTTTTTTCAAATGATTTCTTACTGCTTATGAATTTAGCAGTCTAATTATTTGTCTGCAGCAGCTATTTGAAATGTAGATCATTGGAATGTAAGCAGAGTATGTGAAAGCTGGCAGTTTTACAGCTCCATGATGCACTTTCCAAATGGATATGGGATTACAGAGGTTTAAAAGTAGCCCTTTTTTGCATACATTTTCAAATGCTCCTTGAAAATTGATCATCTCAGAGCACACATGACTATGTGAAGATAAGGACCAAGTTTTTCCACATTATGTAAATTTCCACACAAGTCAGAAAGTATCACTTCACTTGTGAAGCTGAGAAGGGTTCCTTGCTTTGAATCTCAGATGGGCTCCATTCTCAATCCTTTTCCTTTCTCTTCAATAATTATACTTTAATCTGGCATTGTGCCTCTGAGATGCATGTGGTAATCAAGCACATGCACAATCAATATTTACCTAGGGGTTTTTGGATTTTATTTTCTTTATTCCTCCCACTAATAAGCAGGTTATGACATTTAAATGTGCTTATGTTGGGGTAGTGGGGTATCAAAGGAAATAAAATTTAGAGGTCAAGGAGTCATTTGAAGTGAAGGCTGTGGCAAATAAGTGCTGTGACTATGACAAACTTGTCTAAGTAGGATTTCTGTTCAATATAGTTTTGCCTGGCCAAGGAAAGAGATGCAGTTGAAAACTAAACCAACCAAATAGTATTTAATTTATTATTGGCATGACAGTAGTGTCTAGGGGCAATGAACATCAGGACTCAATTGTACTCAGTGACTGTTTAAAAAGATAATGAGATAGTCCCTGCCCCAAAGAGTTTACATTCTAATAGAAAAGGCAGACAAAGTGAGAAGAAAAAGGAGCATTATTGTTACAAAATATCAACAATTACTAAGAAGGCCCCATGGTTCCAAAACACACACATGCAAAAACATGCAGTGGGCCTGATTCTGCTTTTATTTACCCTGGAATAAATCAGGAGAAACTCCTAAGAGTAACACTGTTGTGAGATCAGATTTATGTCCCTGGTACCTATAATAATTGTTTGGGCAGTGTCATCTAATGTTTAAAATATTGGACTGGAAGTTGAGACACCAAAGTTTTCTGTTTCCTGCTCCTCCACTACTTGGTTTTGTGACATTGGCAAGTCATGTAAATTATGTAAAACAGTAGGAAAATACTGCTTAGCTTTGTGTATAAAGCACTTTTAATTCCTATAAACAATGGTGTTATGAGTACAAGGTATAAATCGATATTGTACTGCATTACTTTGAATATGTATTCCATTTGTATTTTTTTTAATAAATGCTACTATTTTGTCTCTTTATAGTACCTTTAATCTGGTGATATTAAAGAGCAATGGGTTAATTAAACCCCATAACATCCTTTTACAATGGTAGGTATTTTTTGTCCTTATTTTATAGGGGAGATGTGACACAAAAGCTCCTTGCCAAAGGGTCCCCTGTTTTTTTTTTTCACAAACAACTCTAGAATCGACCTGAAAAACTCATTACATAAAAAACATTTCTTGCAGGGAAGTTTCCATAAAGGGTAATGTGCAAGGTCTGTATTGAAATCTTGCAACTTATCAATGTGCGTAATCAGATAATGATGTGTGCAGGAATAATGTAAATATATTGAATGTTATGTCTCTATGGTCTTAAGGAGTCACCACCATGAGTGATATTACTTGCTGACAGCCTATTCATGCAGGAGGGATTTGCTATCCCTCCTTGTTAACCAGTGAGGTAATTCAAGGTTCAGTTTTCTACCACTTCCTCATCACAGAACAGTCTCTGGAAAATCATCAAAGACAACTGCAAACAATCAAACCCTCCCTGGAGGTAGGGGGGGGAAAAGGAAAAGAAAAGGACCATTGTAACAGACAGGAGAAGGCCATTTCTATGAATAAAGAGAAGAGACTGTTTCAGTATAACAGAAAGGGGAGGGGCGGAAGGAAACTGACTTTATTAGCTAGAAAAGTGTATGCTTTATATATGTTTTATGATTTTGTTTTGTATTTGTAACCATTTTCCCACTACTTTTGCCTTGTTTGTAGTGAAATCTCTATTCTTTCTTAAACAAGCCTTCTTTTATTCTATTACACATGCTGTGTGTTATACCAGAGGGGTGATTTAAGTGAAATAGTTAAACCGAGGCACACTGTTTCTTTGGGAGTGAAGGACCTGGGATTTCTTTGAGTAGCTATTATCAGGGACCTGATATTACAGGGGGACATTTCTAGGAGACTCTGGGACTGGGTTGCAGCTTTTGTTAACCTGCAAAGCAAAGACAGGGCTGGCATGGACAGAAGGGGAGTGCTTGAGTAGCTGAGATGTTGGTAGCATGAAGGAGCTACCCCTTTAACCTTAAATTAGACAATGATCCTTCAATGCACAAGGTTTGAACTGCACTGAAGTCGAGCCAGTGCACATCACATTTCAGGATTAGGGGTTAAGTGTCACTTATTCTATATATTCGAAAGCTACTTTGATAAGTCTTGTACTGTATGTTTTGAAGCACTGGTCTTGGACCAGAGAACAGAATAAGAAAAATAATGTCTTTTCACCATACAGCCTCATGAACAATTATCATTCTTAGTTTTATTTTTGAACAGTCAAAAACACTTAAACTCCCTCACATCTGCAGTTGTCATTGTAATATTTCATTACTGTTTTAACCTTTAAATTATATTAATGCCTATGAATTTGAATGAAGGCAATGTTCAAATACATTTCTTCAAGCACACACACACACAAAATCAAAGCTTTAGAAATTTCAAAAGTGGCCACAGGGATTCAGTAGAAAGACAAACAAATTCAAAGGATTGCCATGAAAGCATGTGATACTTCACAGATCCTATGATGACCTTTCAAGTCTGCTGCCCTTCGAAAGAGATAGAACTTGAGATAACAACTGTTTCATACATATTAAAGGCAACAGTGTATTTGGGGAACAGTTTGGAGAGTGTATATTTTTCAAGCTATTGTGCTATTGTTTGCAGCCTGGATCCATTAAATTTGCATCACATAAACAATAAGAAATGAAGAAGTAGACAGCACTGATATTCTGATAAAATGTTTGTCTCTTTAGTTCTCTCAGAAGTAAAATACCATGTGTGAGCACACTATGTTTTACACATGCAAAGAACAGATTTTAAACATTTGTTCAGACTGCGACAGAATGTATGTGAATGGTATCCAGAAACTGCTACAGAAATCACTATAAGAATAATATATAAACCAGCAAAACAAATGTATGGTATGTGGCAGATAAATCTTTGGGAGTGAACCTTCAATTACAAACAAGGATATTAGGATGGGTGAACAACTAAACTTGCTGAAAAAATATCATATGTTAGCTAATAATCTACTAGTGAACAAAAAGCAACCAAAATTATGCTCAAGACAAGGATGAAACAATGAAATTATTATTAGTAGTCATGTAAGGCAAATGTTCAAACTGTTAACAACACCAAGATTAATCAATTAAGATAATGTAACTAGAGAAATGAACATTCCAGATCTGGAAGATAATTAACGATGAATAAAGTTTACTCATTCCAATCCTGCCTAAAATAAGATATCAAGCAAAAGGTCAATAAAAGACAGTTGGATGTGAGAAATGTAAACAGTAAGAAAAGGAGCAGATAGACCCTATGAGGAAGGTATAAGAATCTTTTCCATCTTTGAGCCAAAGCAAATCTTGTCTTCTTTCTTCACTTGCTCAATATTATTTAATATTTAAATTGTGGTTACACCAACAGGCCTCAACTATATCTGGGCTTCAATGTGTTAGGTAATGGATAAACAGAGTAAGATACAATCTATGCCCCCAAAGCTTTTACAACAGGCGAATGATGAGCAAAGAAAGAAGAGAAAATAAAAACAACAGCATTACCATTCCTGCATGGGTGCCACAGCCTCCAGTGAGACATGCCAAATCCTCCCTCAGAACCTGTTCCCTTCCACCTCTGACTTTTCATCTGCTTGTCTAAGGATCCTGTCAGTGTAGTCCTAGCTTTAAAGCCCCTGGAAACCTGCTTCTTCTCTATTTCACTCCGAATATTGCTGTCACTTTTTCTATTTCTCTTGGTCTGTGATTATATCATAGAGACAGAAGTTCTACAAAGCTATAACCCTTTTTTCCTGAAAATCTGTCCTTATAGTATGTGCAGAATATAGCATGGTAAAGGATACCCAACGGTATTCAGTATTTGAGTCATGACTATCCAAAGCTTGATGAATGATTTCAGTGGAGCTACTTGAATAAGTAAGGCAAGGAGGAATTGGGGTGAAAAGCCTTAAAAGGCTCAAATATAAAACTATTTGGAATTTTGAAAAAGCATCTTTTTCTACAGATTTTTTTGAAAGAATGGACATTTTAATGAAAAATCTATTTTAATTAAAAATGTATGGATTTTCTTATAAAGAATACAAATTGTTTTTTTTTTATTGTACATTTAGCAACTGGAAAAGGAACTGTTTTGTTTTTAAGTGAAGTTTTTTGAGTTTTCAAGTTTTGATTAAATCCAAAATTTGAACAAAAATGGAAAGTTTTTAAGGGAAAAAAGTCACTTCTCGAGCAGTTCTCCCTCAGTTTACTGTGACTGGAAGAGACTTAAGCTTATCTAACGAAAGCATTAAGAACTTACAAAAGAAAACTAAACTATTTTTTTGAAAGAGATGCATCTTTCACATTTGTAAGGGCTTGAAAATTCTGAGATAATCTACAAATTAAGATGGAGTAAAGTAAAGTGGACCCTTACTCTAGTTAATTTAAATCAGTTTAGCAGGAAGTGAACCAAATTCTCTGTTGACTTTCATATGACAGAAGAGTTATTCCAGCCAAAACACTGTTACTAAAAATTCAGAATCAATCCCTAGATACCTGAGAGGGCTGGGGAAACTTTCTAGATAGCTTTAATACGTCATAAGTTAATATTCATACAGAAGTCAATGGAAAAGAAAACTGAACTAAAAGGTATAAATAAGTAATAGAGGATGTATAAGCATGAAAGTGGAATGTGAACAAACACACATAAACCAAGATATTGAACAGGATGCCCTTTCCCTACCATATTTCAGTTTATAAAAGGAAACTGTCAGCTATGGGAGGTGATAATATACTGTTGTTGACATTAGCCTGTCTAAGGTAGTTTCAAACCTGACTGAATTAATTTACCATACCAATGATCTATTCCCAGTTTTGGCTTTCCTGGTGACATATCCTTTACTTGATGTCCACTTATTTTTCCAAAAGATACACCACTGCTACCTAACGAATTTGGTTCACACATTTGCATGGACTGGGTATTTCAGCAGTGTCATTTCTGGCAACAATTTTTAGAAATTCCTGTGCAGAGAAATACAAGTTGGAAAAAAAAAAACCCAAAAAACCCCAACAGTCAAAGCATATGGTGAGGCAGCAAAATGCAGCATCCAGAATGCACAGCTACCCTGACACTGCCCATACAGAGAAAAGGTGCTGCAAGAAGAAAAAGGAGAAGACTCAAAAGAGATTGGAACTGAAAAATACTCTACAGAAACACATTAAAAAAAGCATTGTGGATTATAATATATGTAAGTGAATGTTGCTTAAATTCTTAAGGAGAAATTCACTTTTGCTCCAGAGCTTCACCTAGCACAGGACAGGAAGGGTGGAGGTGGGAGGCGGAGGGCATTAGATTCCCATGTTATGGCTTCTTGAGCCTGAGGGCCATCCCCATCCCTGGCTGCACTTAGAGCTCCTGCCAGTTACACCATTGGTGTAGGATGAGCCCGACACCAGTGGAAGATTGTCATAGTAGAGCAGAGCTCCCCTGTACTCTCTCAACCAGTCTCAATAATCCCCACTTTCCCATCACTTCGATATGTCCTATGTGGTAGGAATGGGAATATAAAAAACCACAAGGCTAAGCAGTGGCACAGATTAATTAGACTGGAGTTCCCCTATAACAGAGAAATTCTTTCTTGATGATTTGTGGCTGGATTATAGCTACTTTGTGCTGCCTGAGTGACACAAAGGGGGCATAACTGGGTTGAGAATCCTATTGTGGATTAAAAAGGAGAAGGTGTACGTATGCACAAATGGCAAAATCAAACAACTTTCTGAGAGTAACGTAATCAGCAACCTGTTTTAATGCACTCTACTCCATAGGACAATGCCAATCCTGTTTACCAATTCTCTCCAAACATTCTTTCAGCTCCTCATCTTCCCAGGACCCTGAGCATCCACAAATCAATCTCACCATTTGTGAGCCTCTGCAGCACAGAAATCTTACCTCAAAGAGTCCCACAGCAAAAACATTTCTACAGTACAGTTTGTAACAAATATATATTATTCTGAACAATTATGCCTTTCCAGCCAAGAATATAGTACTTTTTAGTTGGTACGTATAGCAGGACAGTCCAATGACCAGCTGCCCTAGTGATCAGGCAGTGGCCTTAGTGTTTCTGCCAGCCTAGTTATACCAAAGAGGCCCTAGTCAACTTGTACGCAGTTATATACTGACTGAGATAAATAAAATGAAAGGACAGATTCATAAGAAGAGGAAGGGTGAATGTGGAAAACCGACCTTGATTATGGTTGTCTGTGTTTGTAGGTGTTTTTGCTGAAGCTGCGTTGCTGCTAAGGAGAATAATATATTGCTATTGGCTGTTTCTAGGGAAATTATTTAATGAATTGGGGCTATTAGGAGTTATGTGCTTTGTTTGAAGAAACTCTATAAAATGTTAGTTAGGAAATGTGCTTTGGAGCAGTCCAAGGAAGATTTTCTTCGGGCAAGGATTTGACATAGGGTGACCAGGCAGAAAGTGTGAAAAATTGGGATGGGGGTTGTGGGTAATAGGAGCCTATATAATAAAAAGACCTAAAAATCGGGACTGTCCCTAGAACCAGGACATCTGGTCACCCTAATTTGACACCAAAAGTTCCCATCAGCTGGACTGAAGGAGGGCCCCCAGAAGGCTGGCAGCTTATTCCTCAAAACTATCTTAGGCTTTGGAAATTATAAAGGTTTAGGATGGTCTGAACCTACTGCTACATCATATGTGTTTGTGTGTTTGCTTGAGACCTAATAAAGAGTAGTTTTAGGCAAAAGCGCTCTTGTTTGTGCCAATCATTTATCAGATAAAGGAGCTGTGTCCCTGTTGATTTATTCCTGACACTGCCTGGAGACAAACAGTTGAGTTACCACTGCTTTGGGTTCTGAAAACCCTGAGTAATATGTAGATCCTATCACAATATGAACGTGAAAATGAAAACTTTATCATTGAAAGGTGGAGAGACACATGCTGAAGGGCCAGTACTGTTATCTATGCAGAATCTCTTGGGATTAATTCACACCAAGAAAATTAATGGAGAGGTGGAACTTGGAGCAGAACCTTCATATGGACAAGATGAATAACACACTGTCTCATTTAGGGTGAACTCCCTACAAATTTTATTAATAACCAGATCCTGGAACAAGTCATACTTGTTTTGCTTCTTTGGGAATACCTCAGATTTATGAGGAAAGTTATTTGAATGCTATTCTGTGTAGCTCTCGTATACCTGAACAATATGGGTCAAACCCTGACTTTAGTGGGAGTTTTGACTCACTGACAACTCCAGGGTTTACATTTCACAACACATTCTGCCTGGCCCTTATTTATCTGTGTGCTATGACAGGGAAGCAATAAGAACCTTCCTTTACCAGCATTGCAGTCTCTACCCTTAGTGTAATGCAGCAACTGCTCCCTCAGAAGCAGAATGCCTCCATGCTGCCCTCAAAGCACAGGTGAGTCCATATGCCAAAATCCAGCCATATTTTAGTGTTTTAATCCATTGGTTTATATCAGGATACTGTGCCATTTTGATGAGCAATGCCAGAGACAGTTTTTGAACAAAAATGTATCTATTTATGACTCAAGTTGAGCTAGGAGGTTTCCTTCCTGTCACACTAAAGCTTAGTGCCGGCGCCATCAGTGCTCTAGGAATGGAGCCCACATGGAAAAAAAAATGGTGGGTGCTTAGCACCCATTGGCAGCCCATTCCCCACAACCCTCCCAGCATCTCCTGCTCATCGACTGCCTGGCTGATCAACTCCTCCCCCTCCCTCCCAGTGCCTCCCTTGATCAGCTATTCCATGGAATGCAGTAAGTACTGGGAGGGAGGGAGGGAGAGAAATGGTGATGGGATGTGATCGGGGGAGGAGGAAGAACTGAGTGGGAAGAGTCAGGGCAAAGATGGAGTTGGGGAGGGAAGAAGCAGGACAGGGTATGGGATTGGGGGAAGAGGTTGAGTGGGGGCTGGGCCTGGGGCAGAGGAGGGGATAGGGGGTTGAGCACCTCTGGGGCCTGGAGGAAGCCGGTGCCTGTGTACTAAAGGGAATTTAGGTCTTTCTTGACTTGCATGATACTCTTTCCTGTTGGTCCTTTCCCTAATTTGTGAGACATTTTCTGTGGTTTTGGTGGGGAAATAAACTACTGGTGGGCAAGGGGGTGTATTGGTGCCTTCATTGTACATATACTATCCCCTTGCAAAGTTAGTGATTCTCAGGCTCATACTTGTTTTATACTCTGGGTTGTCAGATTTCTTACATGGCTATACAGAAAAGTAAGAGGGAGTAAAGCGCCTCTATATTTTCTTGAGGGACTGAATAACGGCTACTCACATTACAACTCTGGCCAATGTAAATCTACAAAATCTCATCAACCCTTTAATCTTCCAACTTGTTCTAATGATCTGATTGGATTATCTGAACTGTAAGGGAGCAACATTTTCAGGTTGTTACTTTATTTAATTGGTTTAAATACTTTATATTCATTGAAGGGCAAATTCTATGGTATTCCTGGCAAGACTAACTACTTAATAGTGGCTACAGTGTGGGAGATAAAATTAACTGTATTGAAGTGCAAGGAAATACACATAGGAAAGAGGAATATAAATTACTTATATACATTGATGTTGAGTTTTTAGCTATACAGAAGGCAGGTGTCATTTTTATCATTAGAGCTTTATCAAGATGTCTGCTCAACGCACAATGGTGGTGAAAATCAAATAACATAGTATTTAATAATCAAGAGCAGTACTGGATTCCTTTGATGGTGTTCATACTAAGCAATACATAGGTGAATTGCCATAATGGGAACACTGGGAGGCAGTGTTCCTCAGGCAGTTACTGAATGTCACACAGTAAAAACCTTTATAATATAGAATCTATACTCATACTCACTGAAATAAAATTACAAAGGCTATCAATATTTCCATTAAAGCATATCAGCTCATCAAAAGCTGGGGATGGAAACACACATCTTCCCCTATTGCTGCTGGTCATGTGTGTTATGGATATGTCCATCTTCTCTTCAGGATAGGCCAGCCACAACCAGCAAAGTAGCTGGTCAATATTAGCCATAGCTCTATTCCGGTATGGCAACTCCTCTATCACTGTAATGTCTGTGGAAAGAATTATAATCACAATCAAAAATAAAAAAAAATCTCCTTTTTATGCAGAGGATGCCATTGTAAACTTAAATTAGAAAGATGGGGCTTAGGCCAGAATGTTAGCATTTTTTCATTTCTGATCCTAAAGGTGATACATGAAAATCTGACAATATGATTTTTCTGAAGGAAGATAAGTTCTAATTTAAGTTCCTATAACAAGGTCACCAGTGTAATCACAGCAAATATAACTATGACATAGAGGAAATTTTATAATTTACCCCCAAAAATGAGCAGTTATTTCATTAAATTTAACCTCAGACCCTTTCTATGTGCTAATTTAAAATCATCTAGGAAAGCACCTAGTCTACAAAGTTAACAAAAGATGTATTGGAGCCAGAATCTGCATTTAACATTATTTTTGCAGCACATTCCGAACTGTTCCACTTCACTGAAATAATTCAATGTACACTCAACAAAAGAAATAATACTTCCCAATAATGCAAATAGCATTTTCTATGAGAATCTACAAAATCACATAAAATTGTAGTCTTTGGACTTGTACAAGATAAGTGAAGTGGTTGAGGTTTGGTTCTTGTTTTTACACTTGATTTCTTAGTTAGAGAAAATTTCTCTGGCTTTCTGCATCAGAAAGAGGCTTTGTAAAATATTCCTGTGGCTATTTGTGGGAAGCAGTCTGTCTCATACATTGTCTGTATTTCTGAAATAAGTCCAATGGTTAGGGCACCATAACAAAGCATGGTCTCACATTCCTTTGCTGTTACTTTCTTGTCATGTTCCTAATCTTCTGTACTGAGCTTACTCAAAGAATAGAAGTTATTGTTTTTGATATTAATATATCCCTATTAAAATTGTACAGATATCATAGTGCAGGGTCATGTATAAAATTATGGATGGACAGACAGATTGCAATCTGTCTAAAGGGACCACCAGAAGGTACTTAGTGACAAGAACAATCTAAATCTATTAGGGCTGAATTTTCAGAAGGCTCTGAAGTGCCCAAATACCAGTGAAATTTAGTGGGGGTTGGGTGCCTAACTCCTTTGGCTCCTTTGAAAAACCCAGATTTAATGAAAAACCATTAGCATCTTAGTATGTCTGGTTATAGTGTTTTTTTCCTTGTTTGTCATCTTATATGTACATATTCCATGGCCACTAATTTAATTGTATTACTTTTATTTTTTTAGAAAGGAGAATATAGTGTCTACAATATGTTTTGGGATGAGAGCACTGAAAACTGAAGAATATAGTTTATTTACAGAGAAAATAGTATAATGCAGTGTATGCTGCCTTGCTAATGTGCCTCAGCTCTGAAGCAATCCTGTCATTGATGATTCCTTTGACCACTAACAAGGATTCTAGTTAGCAACGCTGATTTTTTGTGATGGAAAAAACTTGACACATGTCCCATAGGAGCTACAGGGTTCCAATAACTCCTTTCATGTACCCCTAGGCCACTAAAGAGCCATCAGCTAGTAATGACTTTGGTCTCTCTAAAGATACAGTTTGCAGTAAAGCCAGTGATCATTGATAGTAAAAGAATTATTCTTTAACTCAATACCTAAACCTAATTCATTAGTGAATACAAATGTGACACTTTTCAATACCATGCACCAAAATGGACTGATTAGGAGAGTTTTTGAGAACTAATGTGGCAATATTGTACTAACTATGTAAGCATTAACTTTCAGTGGCATGTGCAAGCTGGGGATGGGAAGAAGGGAAGTGGAGCACAGTCTTACTCTCTCACCCAAAAACATTGTTCTTATTTGCTGCCATGACACTACCCACTGACAGCACAATATTGCATCTAAAATCTGGTCTCAGGATTGGGGAGATGTTTTGCTTGCAAGAGTTAGTGTCATGTTACGTAACATATCACATTACAGTCTCACACACTTTCCTTACTATTCTGGATTGTATACTCTTTCTTAAGTCATGTTATTGTCAAATGCAAATACACAGATATGGGAATGCCAGACTTCCAAATGTGAATATCAGCAGAAGCCACGGACATCCATAATATTGAACAAATAAGTCTATTGCAGAGCATTGACGGCTTTATTAGAGATAAGCTTGAGAAAACTTGATTGAGTTTGGAATGCTTTATGCTGACAAACTGATGAAACAGGAACTATAAAAATGAAGCTTAGCTCACAAAGCAGGCAGCAACAGTGCTGTTGCCACTGCTGTGAAGACTACCTGCTTGCTATATCTGAGGGAATAAGGAACAAATGGAATATTAAGTAAATCTAGCGCTGCCAGGAATTTAAAAGGACATTTAAATCACATCTGTTCATTTGCTCTTGTTTATGGCAACAGATTTTATATTAGCAACACCTAGCTTCCTAAAGCTTTTGTTTTGATTTTTGTTAGTGTCAGCCTTGAATCAAAACACGACAACTAATATTGGAAAGGAAGACAACATATGGAAATTGGCATAAGCTTCTCACTCATTCATTTGTATGAGTGGAAAGAGTTCTGAAGCAATAATTTAGGCATTCACCAGTAGGCTAAGCAAGATGACACTTTTCCTCTCCCATCAACCCCTTAAGTGTTAAATGGAGTAAGTTAATACAGACCCCATCACTATTCATTTGTGTGGTGTGTTTACTAATATATGATGGTTAACATAAACACAGAACACACATGTAAATAATTCTATGTATTATTAATAAAATGTATTATTCACATCATATATATATTAGTATGCATTTAGCACCAATAACATTAAGCACAAATATTGTGCCAATGATATACTCTAAAAAGACCTGTGCAATAATCCTGTTCATTTATGCTAAGTATCACTTATGCTAAGTAAGTAACATTTTGCATTTGGTGAGGTAAGCATTTGGCACAAGCAGATAGGAAAAAACTTGTCAAAATCAAGATTCATTTATTATGTGTCTTAGTACAAGCTAGGGAAGTACCTTCACAGATCATTACCTGGAATGCTAGTATTCAAATGAAAGATAAGGAATGAACAAAACAAAACGTTAGGGAACTGGAAAAAGCTGATGCATTCTACTTCAGTGACGTGCAAAGACATATGTAATTTGTAAAATCATATAGTACCAAGTTAAATGTGTAATTTCTGTGAAAGGTGAATGTAACATCACTGCTCTTCAAAGACTGGTATCACAAACAACATTTTTCCTGTACCATACTAATAAACCTGACTAACATTGGTTATTTGGTCTCTTGAGTATATTTTATAATGAAATAATTAATAAAGGGTAATCAAGCAATTCACTATACAATTTATCAAAAACTATCAAGTACCTATATACATCCCCACCTCCAGATAGAGGATGTTATTGGTGAGTAGAGAATAAGCTTGTGCTTCTAGAGGGCTGTAGTGTGTTTGTGGACAAGGAAGTGCACTTCTCTTGTGACCAAAGGTACTGATGCTTTGCTAAACAATTATAGAGTCTACAGCAACAATAAAACAGAACTGGATGGAAGAGGGCAAAACACAGTGAGAAGCATCTCAAAAGTCCCCGTTTCCCAGGACTTATCTAAGATGCCTAAACAGACAGCAGTTGAGCAAGGGGTGAAGCTCCATCTCTGGTCATTTCCAAAATGAGGTGCTGATAAAAGTTGATTGTGTGTGCTGCTTAGCTCCAGGGCTCCTTGAGCCTGGCTATCCCTTGATGGGGTTTGAATGTGTCCATGAGCCAGGGGTGAAAGTGAGCTGGTATGGGCTGGTATGGCCTATCAGTAAGAAGCTGGTAACAGCCTGTATGCAGCCCATGTAAAAGCACTTTTGCAGGGAGCCTGTCTTTGTAGCAGCCCCACTGGACCTACAGAGATCATGATCGAGTGGGAGAGTCTCTAGGATCGACCAGTCAATCGTGATCAACCGGTTGGTGACCACTGCCCTAGATGAACCTACTATAAGGTGGCACATAACTGGTTGAAAAACAATATTGAGAGTGTAGTTATTGATGATTCATTGTCAAGCTGGAGGAGCATATTAAGTGGGGCCCCACAGGGATCTGTCCAGGGTCTGGTTCTATTAAGTACCTTCATAAATGATTTGGACAATGACATAGAGACTACATTTATACAGTTTACGGATGATACCATGGTGGGAGGAGAGGATTTGGAGGAGAGGATTTGAATTCTTAATGATCTTGACAAACTGGAAAAATGGTCTGAAATAAATAGGATGAAATTCAATAAGAATAAATGCAAACTACTGCACCTTGAAAGGAATAATCAATTGCACAACTATAAACTGGGAAATGGCTGCCTAGGAAGAAGTATGGCAGAAAAGGATCTGGGGAATATAGGGGGTCACAAATTAAATATGAACCAGCAATGTGATATTGTTACCAAAAAGATCAATCATTCTGGGATATATTAGCTGGAGCTTTGTTAGCAAGACATGAGAAATAATTATTCTGCCCAGCTCAGCACTAGTGAGGCCTTAACAGGAGTATTATCTCCACATTAGGAAAGATGAGGACAAATTCAGAAAGTTCAGAAGAGACCAATAAAAATGTTTAAAGATCTAGAAAACACAAAAGACATGAACTGCAAGAAAATATTTTAATAAATGCGTTTATTTACTCTGGAGAAGAGAAGACTGAAGGGGACTGTAGCAGAGCAGTGACTCACCCCTGCAGTGCCTCCTGCTGGTCGTCCAGGGAATTAATTTTTCTAGCATCTGGAGCGGCCTCTGCAGGCCAGAGCAGAGGACCCTATCTTGTCTTGCGTTCCCAGGCTCCCTTTCTAATCACCATTTTACCTGATGAAGAGTCAGATAGAATAGCAGTTATAGTTGGGCATATGTTCCTTATCCAGGTCAGTGCCAGCAGTATGCTTATTCATTTGGCTGCCATAGTGGCCACAGAACTGTATAGTCTCATAGATCTATTAATTCTAAATTCAAGGAAACAAAAGGCAATTTACATTCTACCTGTGTTGTCATATCCGGAGAAGTCAGTTTAGATTTGGCAATGCTGATATTTTTTGCCACATATAAACTCATAAAACTTAACTGTCATATGTGACAGTCCGGCTTTTCCCTTTGTTTTATTGTATAAATCTAAATCCACAACTGGAGAGACAACCATCCAGTTATTTCCATTTTTTTCCAGTTCTATCTTTTCATGCAAGTCTTTTACCCACCTTTTGACCCTGTTAGTACGTGGGAGTTTGTGACTCCCAGTTACTTCTTGTCTGCTAAATTCCCAACAGTCCTCCTATATTCATTTAATACTCTGTCTTCACTACTTCCATTAACCTTAGCCCAAAAAGTTAAATGTAACAATTTCATCCTTCAATGTACAGGAATTTCTCCAATTGATATATACAGCACACACAATGGAGTTGTCATACCTGCACAGCATGCAATTTGAAGGCGTGGACTTGGATCAGATCTAATTTTTTTAATATTGATTTAGAAGCTGAATTAAAGGTTTGGTATCCATAATCTATAACTGATTTTATTAATCACAGAATCTACAATGTGTTCTTATCTGCACTCCAATAGTTCCCAGCAATACCTTTAAGTAGATTCATCCTATCTTTACATGTAATCTTTATATTATCTATCTGACTGTTGTGGGGCAAGAGCACACTGTCCTCTCCTGGGGTGGGGTGAGGGTTATTACTTCCCCATGGCTGAGTCTGCATGATCACTTCTTGTGTCTGGATAGTGTGGCCTGGGGCAAAAGCCCTTCCTAAGGGCTGAGTGGGCCAATGGCCAAAGTCAATATGATCTTCTTCTCCTTCAGGACTGTGTGCCCCACAGTCAGTAGGGCTGCACTCTTCAACAGAGCTGTGCGGACTTAAGGCCCAAGTTAATATGGTTGCATGGTCTAGTGGCCAGATTCAGCAAGACTGACCTGTTCAGCAGGGCTGTGTGGCCCAGTGGACAGTCAGGGGTGTGGGCCACCACCTAGGGGTCCCAGCTCAGAGCCCTGGCAGTGGCAAGAGTGTTTTGCCACTGGGTCAGCGGTACATCTGTCCAAAACACATTAATCCCATGCATCACAATGATTAATTCCCATGAGCTACTTCCTTCCCTGTCCCTGGTATAGAAGCTTGGGCTTTTCCAAAGTCTATAGGCTCCTCAGCCTGTGTGGCTCTCAGCAGATCTGTTGCTCCTTGGGCATCTGTAGGAGCTTGGACATTGACCTGGGTCTCAGTGTCTCCTGTTTCTGCCATCTGCGGACTCAGTAATTCCCGAGCTGGAGCCTGCGGCGTACATCCTCCCGCCTCAGCACTCAGCGCCAAATGTGCTGGATTGCTCCCTTTTATTTCAGGTCTCCACATGGAGCATACCCAGCAGAGTTGGCCCAAAGAGTAGATGTAAGCCTTGCAGTACCAGTGTGGGCAAGCACACCCCATCACACTGGCCTTTCCAAGTTAGTTTGCTATTGAGCATAATTCCTAAGAATGTACAATTTTAAACTACCTATATTTTTCCCGTATAGAGATATAGGTTCCATTCTTCCCCAATCCTGCTTTCTGGGAATATCATTCCCTTTGTTGTAGCAAGTGAGAATTTAAATTCCCAAGTTTCTCCCCATTTTTAAATATTCCTGAGTTCCTCATTAGCTTCCTCTACATCTATCTTAAGTCTTCTTTGTTTGACCAACATCACACAGTGGTCAACAAATAGAATAATACCTATTCCTGCCCCTGTACGCTCTCTGGGAGATCATTAATCATAATGTTAAACATGGATGGGCTGATAACACTCCTTCACTGAGTGACATTAGTAAATTTATAAATATAGGACAAAGCTGCCTGCACCCTGACTTGCACGGTTCTATCACCTATGAAATTTCTAATCCACCAGAGCATTATTCCACTTATATCAAATGTAGCTGGGTTATAAAGCAAGCCTTCCCTGCATTGCATATCATACACTTTTTCAGTGTTGAAAATATAGCTATCAAAAATTCTCTGTTGCTCATGATTTTTGTATTTCTGATTTTAATCTTACACTATGATCAACTTTGTATCTTCCTTCCCTGAAACTATTTTGTACACAGTACATAATTTCATTTTTTCCAAAATATGTTTCTAATCTCTCATTTAACATTCTTGCCTAATTTTGCCCACACACAATGTGATGGCAATAGGTATATATGCATCAGGTCATGTGCATAATTTGCCAGGTTTTCCAGTTTGTATAACCACCTCATACCTACTTCCATTCTACCTATAATATTCCTTTCCCCCTCTAGATTATTCTGTAATTTCAGTAAAAACTCAAACTCCCTTCTTGTATGTGCTTAAGTACTGCAATACAGATGGTATCTTTATGTGGGCTATATTTTTACCTTTGTCTATTGTTTTTTTGAGCTCCGGTAGGCTGAAATTTTCATTCTGTATAGCTTCTCTATAGTCTACGCATCTATGTAGGAGCTTCCCATTTTTCAGCAAACATTCTTTCTTTGTTTACAAAACTGATTTGTATCACTGATCACTTTTTGCTACAATGTCTGCTTTTTCTAAGTGAGAACTTTCAACTTGATCATTTATTATTATACCAGGCATAAATTTGTTTTTATTCGGTATCCCATTCATTCTTTTAACTTAATATATCTCTGAAACCTTGGAATCTTTGTTCATTTTCACATTATACTTTCTCCAACTCTTTCTTTGCCTTTTTAATATTTTTGTGCCACTGCTTTACATCTTTTATATTTCATTAAGTCCTTGGTATTCGTGGTACTATTTGCTTGTTTGTATGCCTTTTTTCTTTCTTTAATTGCTGCTTTGCAATCTTCTTTCCACCAGGGAACTGGATTTCTGAATTTGTGTCAGTTCAGAGACTTATATATAGCTGGGCTGGCTGCTGCCACAATCCCCTTTTTATATTATCATGAAATTCCTCTAGTTTATCACTTATACAATTGGCACTTAGATAGTCAACATACTTACTCATAAATAGTCTCCAGTTTACTTTCTAAGATTGCAGGTAAGAATTCATAGAGCGTTTTCAACAGTACTTTGGCCTTGACATGCAATTATCATAGGGAAGGGATCACTTCCCATTCCATCTTCTTTATAGATTTCTCAGCTGCATTTCAGTTGCCATATTGCTTGATGAAATTTCCAGATCTAAACATGAAAAGGGTTGCTTCACCAAATTAAACCTAGTAGGTTCTCCTGGTTGTGTATGTCAATGAACCGTTCCAGGTATCTGCCATTATAATCAGTTTTCCAGTTTCCCCAAATTCATTATGACTATTAAGGGCTGCACAAATAATACAGGGGCCTTTGACATCCTTAACTAACTCTTCCAATTCTAGATTGTCTAGTTTTTTACATGTGTCTTAAATATTATAGATTTGTAACAAGATTCTGCAGAGGAATCTCAACACCATTGTACTCAAAACTTACGTTCTGTACATCTATGTAAATATATCTAAGACCTTCTTTGTTATTGCTCTGGCAGATCTGATTAACACATATCCTGGAAGTCTAACCATAAATTTTCTCACTTACCATGTTTCTTATACTCATATCACATCAGTTTTGTTTTCCATTTCAAAGAGTTTTCTTTAATTCGTGGCCATGTGTTGTTAAACTCTGTATATTCCAGCAAAAAAGGTAGAACTTCATTGTTTAAACTGCATTTCCTTCATTTAAAGTTGCATGAATGCAGTCCATTGAGAAACTATTTATATGCAAATACCTTTCTGCTGCTTTTGTTATAATTTTTGGTTTTTTCAGTCTTCTTCCTTGTCTGTAAAGTAATCACCCCTGTCTCTTCTTGACCACAAGCAGCACATCTTCATCTATTCACTTTAAATTATCTTTGAGGCACTGAAATGTGTTTTTGTACCAGTAGTTCTTTTCCCTTACTGGCATTTTCCTCCTACTCCACTTTCCACTGTGATTATATTTCCATAGCTTCTTCACAGGATATTTTGTGAATAGTTTTTTTAAATTATTTTCTGTATTTCTTTAGCTCATTTTGCTCTGCCCGTTTGTATGCTGCACTGTGTATATCCCCACATTTTAGTTCTGTTCCTACCATACAGTTCTCGTACAAGTTTTCTCCTTTAAATTTGCCACATAATATTTTCCCTAATGGACAGCCATCACGTCCAAACCTTTGACATTCATAACATCTCAAAGGTGTCAGGATATATATGTGACATGTTCCCCCCTGGGTGCCACCTGGAACTGGGATAGCACAGAGCACTCAAGCACAGCAGCCCATGCTTCCTCTTATACTATATACTGTAACAATCTGCAAAGCCCTCCAACCTGCACTTTTATGAGCCTTCATACAGGAAGGGCTACAGTTACACTCAGGCTCTTTGTCCAGACCCTGCAGTGAACCAACAATGGAAAGGCTACAGCTAAGGTAACTCCTAACTCCTCAGGCATGCCCCCTTCTGGAGTATAAACCCAAAACATACCCTCTTGCGCTGCCCAGGGAACTGTAATGTGTAAGCTCATAAAATCTGCTCCCTCCCTCAGTGTGGAGAGGAATATGCAACAGCCTTTGCAGCCGAGCTATGATTCCAGTATATTTCACTCCAACTCACTTATTTAGATAAAGCAAAAACAAGTTTATTAGCTACAAAACATAGATTTTAAGTAACTATAAAGGATAGCAAATGGATCAAACCCAATTACCTATCAAATAAACAAAAAACACAAACTAAGCCTAATATACTAGATAGATTGGCTATAAATTAGCAGATTCTCACCCTAAGAGATGATACAAGCAGATTCGTAGGGGCAAGCTGCACTTGCTCTACAGCTTGAAATCCCCGGTGTTTAATTCACATGCCAGAAATCCCTTTACCCTGGGTCCAGCAGTTCCCTCACTTCAGTCTTTGTTCCTCAGCTGTTTCCAAGAGTATTCTTGTGTGGGGAGCGAAAAACCCCAGATGATATTACTCCCTGCCTTATATAGTTTTTCATATGGTGAGAACTGTTTGTTTCAAGGATTGGTTCCCAGACTAGTCTGGAAAAATACTGACATCCCAAGGTGGAGTACAGAATCATGTGGTCTAATCACATGTCCTTGTAGTGTCATAACAGCCATTACTCACAGGGTTTGGAGTATTCTCAGGAAGGCCTATCACCAGGTGGGAAATAAGCGCCTCTGAAGGCCTATTGTTTTTTTCCTAATGGCCCATTGCTCTGAATAGGCCCTTTCCCACTCACTATCCAAACTGAAAGCATCTTGTCTAGTGGGCATTACCCAGATGTAACTACATTTGAAATTCAGATACACAGTCAATATTCATAACTGCACATACAAAAATGATATATGAATAAAAATAGGACAGTCAGGTTCAGGAAATCATAACTTTTCCAATGACACCTCACATGACTTATCTTGAATAAAATACATCATAATTATGTCATGATCACATCACAATAATATCACTATGAAGAATATAGGATGCAGTGTCACAATATGGTTTAACTCAAAAGAATTGATATCCTATATTAACCTTATCAGGTTAAATGTCACTTGAATGACTCTTGATGTTTTGCATTCTCCTTCTCCCCTGTCAATTATTCACTTAATAAACAGCATTTGATCCTCACCCATGTCCCTTTTGATTTCATCCACAGTCATGCTTAGGGGAAACCCACACATTATCTCTCTTGTTCTGTCATAAATTTAGGTAGCTGAGAAATTACTCTTCTTCCCCCCAAAAACTGGAGTTTTAAGAAGTTTCTGATCCTGTTCCTTTGTGTACATTCTACTAATAAATCCCTCCCCCACATTGTTTTAGTTCTTAAATATAATCTTCATTATTTTCTCTAATCTATCCCACTGTTGTTAAGGTATTAATATCTCCTACCTTTTTATCTTCAGATAGTGATTTAATAATTATAAGATGTTGATCCTCTTCTTTACTTTTTTTTTCCTATTCTTGTCTGCTCCCTCTTCTTCAGATACACATATTTATATTTTTTCCTTCTTCCTAACCTGAAGCCATTCTTCATCCCTTGCTTCTTCTCTCAATTCTTTCTCCAGCAGCCTGTATTTCCAGCTCTGTTCAGCAAGCCAGCCATTCACCAGCCCAAGCTGTCCCTGAGTTCCAAGCCCAAGTCCAAGCTTTCAGCCTCTCCCAGCCTAAACATCCGTCTTGCAGCCTGGTCAGCAGCCACCTCAAGCTTAGCCAGTATCCTCCAGCCACAGCAGCTAGCGACAGACCCTCTGCCTCTCTTCCTGGACATATGGCAGCCTCATCTGCTCCTGCTCAGGTGAGTTCCATCCTTAATCATGGATGGCCTATCAAGCCAAACTCTTTTTTAGGTGCGGCCTATTAGATTAATTAGCCCCTTCTGAGCCACGTTAATCCTTTCTGGGCTAGTGTATAGTGAACATTCCACAGCAGAAAAAAATAGAGTAATTCTTTTACAAACTCAGCTAAAATATGCATTTTCATCAGTTCTTCTTACAGAACGTGTGTGTGTGTGTGTGTGTGTGTGTGTGTGTGTGTGTGTGTGTGTAGAAAAGTCCTTAAGGGAGTGGCTCATTTGACTGGACAAACAAAAAGACATGTAGGGCTCTTGTGCAGATGCAAAAGCTCATCTGCCTTCACATCCATGCTCAAGATAAAGAGTTTCCAAATATATCAGTTTGTATCTAAGTTCAATGATCAGTTATCAGTCAATAATAATTCTCAAAATCCAAGTTAGATTCCTAAGCTCTATACAGTGAATGGGGAGAGAGAGAAGTGTCTTAGACTGTAGTCCACAAAAACTAGGCAGGGAGTCATCATCTAAGGCTAAGCTAGCCAGTGGGAGCTGACCAGAGAGGTATCAGCTAAACCCAGCCTTCTCACAGAGATAGACATTTAAGTCTGGATTCCAGGATGACAAGCCCTTAGGTACTTTATGCTGTTTTAGACAGAAGCCAGGAGGAGGCAGAGCAGCCCACCTTATAGCTTTTAGCCCTGTGGTTAAAGCACTCCCTGAGATGTGGGAGACCAAGGTTCAATTATTTATCCCTTCTGCCAAAAGGAGCAAAAGGATTTGGACAATGGCCTCCCACCTCTCAGGAGAGTGTGCTAATTACCAAGCTATGGAATATTTGGATGTGGGGCTTGCTCAGTCTATTGCTCCACTGTGGCTTAAATAATGTAACGGTGATTGAAGAAGGAGACTAGTCCTCAAGTCTCCTACATTTGAGTGATTGCCTTAACTGCAGGACTACACAGTCATTCCCTCTCCCTTGCTCTTTGGCCCAACAACTGTTCCACAGTGGATAAATACTCAAATAGTCACTGCGGGAGGGAGGTTACAGAGCATGAATCGGTAGTCCTATGATGCCAAGACTGGTACTTAGGTTCCTAAAATAAGCACAAAGGTGCGTAACTTTTTTTGAGCACCTGTCCCTCAACGCTTTCATATGTTGGCCTTAATAACATCTTCAGTTCATAAATACAGTCTGTTTAATGCATATGGAACATACTTCTAATTTCCTTTGTTTTTGGTGACAGGAACATCTCCGAACATCTTCAGAGATAGAGTTTTGACTCTTGTTTATATGTAGTTAATTTTCTGAGATATTCTTTCCATTCTATCAGGGTTTAACAGGAATTGAAATTCTGCTTCAATTAAGTCCACACATCCTCATATCAGATATAAAGTTTCCAATTTTCAAAACAGCCATTTAAAATGTCATTAATTCTTAAAGTGTGCTTTAAACTTGAGTAGTCATTGTCCTTTCTTCTTAACAGTCTTTCGAGAGGTCACTCTTAAGGACTTTCTTAAGCCTTGCCAAATATCTAATTAATTTCTCAATTAATAAGAATATTCTGTACTAAAATGACTTCTTGTATCAGTAGCCAGTTTAGTAAGCTAGATTCAATGTTGGTACATAAAGCATAGTACCATTTACTCAGCAATACTAGGAAGTTATCACACTAGAAGCTTAGTTTCCTGTAAGAGAAGCATGTGGATTGGATAGAGACTTCTCTTACAGGAGGGTCTAGTGATAGAGATTCTCTAGGTTTTAATCAGAAAGAGAGGATGGTAAAGAATAAAGGAGAGGCCAGATCAGACGACAAACTTTCACATAAAGAATGTGACACATCAGAAAAGGGCAGACAAATAAATAGTGACCAGTTTTTAAAGTGCTTGTACACTAATGCTAGAAGTCTAAATAATAAGATGGGTGAACTAGAGTGCCCCGTGTTAAAGGAGAATATTGACATAATAGGCATCACAGAAACATGGCGGAGTGAGGACAATTAATGGGACACAGTCATTCCAGGGTATAAAATATATCGGAAGGACAGAACAGGTCGTGGGGGTGGGGGAGTGGTGCTATATGTGAAAGAAAATGTAGAATCAAATGAATTAAAAATCTTAAATGAATCCACATGCTCCATAGAATCTCTATGGATAGTAATTCCATGCTCTAATAAGAATATAACAATAGGGATCTATTATCAACCACCTGATCAGGACAGTGATAGTGACAATGAAATGCTAAGGGAGATCAGAGAGGCTGTCAAAATAAATAACTCGATAATAATGGGGGATTTCAATTATCCCCATATTGACTGGGTACATGTCACCTCAGGATGAAATGCAGAGACCAAATTCCTCAATACTTTCAATGACTGCTTCTTGGAGCAGCTGGTACAGGAACCCACAAGGGGAGAGGCAACTCTTGATTTAGTCCTGAATGGAGCACAAGAGCTGGTCCAAGAGGTGACTATAACAGGACCACTTGGGAATAGTGATCATAATATAATAACATTTAACATTCCCGTGCTGGGAACAAAACCGCAGCAGCCCAACACTGTGGCATTTAATTTCAGGAAGGGGAACTATGCAAAAATGAGGGGATTAGTTAAACGGAAATTAATAAAGTAAAGTGAATAAAGTGAAATCCCTGCAAGCTGCATGGACACTTTTCAAAGACACCATAATAGAGGCCCAACTTAAATGTATACCCCAAATTAAAAAACAAAGTCAAAGAACTGAAAAAGAGCCACCATGGCTTAAAAACCATGTAAAAGAAACAGTGAGGGATAAAAAGGCATCTTTTAAAAAGTGGAAGTCAAATCCTAATGAGGTAACTAGAGAGGAGCATAAACACTGCCAAATTAAGTGTAAAAATGTAATAAGAAAAGCCAAAATGGAATTTGAAGAACAGCTAGCCAGAAACTCAAAAGGTAATAATAAAATATTTTTTAAATACGTCAGAAGCAGGAAGCCTGCTAAACAACCAGTGGGGCCCCTGGATGATAGAGATACAAAAGGAGCACTTAAAGATGATAAAGTCATTGCGGAGAAACTAAATGAATTATTTGCTTCGGTCTTCATGGCTGAGGACGTTAGGGAGATTCCCAAACCTGAGCCGTCTTTTGTAGGTGACAAATCTGAGGAATTGTCACAGATTGAAGTGTCACTAGAGGAGGTATTGGAACTAATTCATAAACTTAACTGTAACAAGTCACCGGGACCAGATGGCATTCATCCAAGAGTTCTGAAGGAACTCAAATGTGAAATTGCGGAACTATTAACTAAGGTTTGTAACCTGTCCTTTAAATCGGCTTCTGCACCCAATGACTGGAAGATAGCTAATGTAACGCCAATATTTAAAAAGGGCTCTACAGGTGATACTGGTAGATACAGATCAGTAAGTCTAACGTCCGTACCGGGCGAATTAGTTGAAACAATAGTAAAGAATAAAATGGTCAGGCACATAGAAGAACATAAATTGTTGGGCAAAAGTCAGCATGGTTTCTGTAAAGGGAAATCATGTCTTACTAATCTATTAGAGTTCTTTGAAGGGGTCAACAAACATGTGGACAAGGGGAATCCAGTGGATGTAGTGTACTTTGATTTCCAGAAAGCCTTTGACAAGGTTCCTCACCAAAGGCTCTTACGTAAATTAAGTTGCCACGGGATAAGAGGGAAGATCCTTTCATGGATTGAGAACTGGTTAAAAGACAGGGAACAAAGAGTAGGAATAAATGGTAAATTTTCAGAATGGAGAAGGGTAACTAGTGGTGTTCCCCATGGGTCAGTCCTAGGACCAATCCCATTCAACTTATTTATCAATGATTTGGAGGAAGGGGTAAACAGTGAGGTGGCAAAGTTTGCAGATGATACTAAACTGCTCAAAATAGTTAAGACCCAAGCAGACTGTGAAGAACTTCAAAAAGATCTCACGAAACTAAGTGATTGGGCAACAAAATGGCAAATGAAATTTAATGTGGATAAATGTAAAGTAATGCACTTTGGAAAAAATAACCCCAACTATACGTACAATATGATCGGGGCTAATTTAGCTACAACTATTCAGGAAAGAGATCTTGGAGTCATCGTGGATAGTTCTCTGAAGATGTCCATGCAGTGTGCAGCGGCAGTCAAAAAAGCAAACAGGATGTTAGGAATCATTAACAAAGGGATAGAAAATAAGACAGAGAATATCTTATTGCCCCTATACAAATCCATGGTGTGCCTACATCTTGAATACTGTGTACAAATGTGGTCTCCTCATCTCAAAAAGGATATACTGGCATTAGAAAAGGTTCAGAGAAGGGCAACTAAAATGATTAGGGGATTGGAACGGGTCCCATATGAGGAGAGATTAAAGACGCTAGGACTTTTAGCTTGGAAAAGAGGAGACTAAGGGTGGATATGATAGAGGTATATAAAATTATGAGTGGCGTGGAGAAAGTGAATAAGGAAAAGTTATTTACTTTTTCCCATAATAGCAGAACTAGGGGCCACCCATTGAAATTAGTGGGCAGCAGGTTTAAAACAAATAAAAGGAAGTTCTTCTTCAAACAGCGCACAGTCAACCTGTGGAACTCCTTGCCTGAGGAGGCTGTGAAGGCTAGGATTATAACAGGGTTTAAAAGAGAACTGGATAAATTCATGGAGGCTAAGACCCTTAATGGCTATTAGCCAGGCTGGGTAAGGAATGGTGTCCCTAGCCTCTGTTTGTCAGAGGGGGGTGATGGATGGCAGGAGAGAGATCACTTGATCTTTACCTGTTAGGTTCACTCACTCCGGAGCACCTGGCATTGGCCATTGTCGGTAGACAAGATACTGGGCTAGATGGACCTTTGGTCTGACCCAGTACGGCCCTTCTTATGTTCTTATGTTCTTATGTGTTTAAATAAAACAGTTGCCAATGCATATTTCAAAAGAAGCTTCAATAATTAGAGAGGTAGCCGTGTTAGTCTGGAATTGCAGAAGTGACAGAGAGTCCTGTGGCACCTTAAAGACTAACTAAAGTATTAAAGCATAAGCTTCCATGGACTAATACCCACTTCGTTGGGGGCCTCCAACGAAGTGGGTATTAGCCCATGAAAGCTTATGCTTTAATACTTTAGTTAGTCTTTAAGGTGCCACAGGACCCTATGTCACAAACATTTAAGTAACAATGATTTGCACTGTTGAGAGGAAACATGATTATTTAGGAGTGAGTGAAGTCTTTTGTAAAACATTTTCCACCCATCAAAGTTCTCTTAACATTTGAAGGCTTTAGAGTTCTTAAGAAGAAATTATTTTCAATAAGAGCTTTATACCAAATAAATGAGGTCCTTTTTTTGTGGGGGTAAAGGGGATAAGGAGCATAGGGATAAAAGGAAAGCCCACACTGATAATCTGGTATTCTGGCTTCCCATAAGGATCTTCAGTGTCAATTCCTTTTTGCATAGTTGCATACTTTTGAAGTCAGAACTCTTTCTAAAACACATATTTTTCAAGGTTTCTTGTTTGAAATAAAACCACATCTATGCCAATTGTTATGTTCTTTGACTGTGCTTCCTTTTTTTACCAATATGGTCCTTTGATTTATAACCAATCATTCACAGCATATTTACAACTTGCAACTAGAGATTTCATAGGAAGCACATATCTCAATAACCAATGGTTACATGCATCTTTCAAAATGCAGCATAAAGAAAAATAGCATAGGAAGGTAACACAAGCCAGAAATTGTAAAAGCTGCCTCTTAGAGTATGTGTAAACACTCTTAAGTATTTTATGTCCAAGGATGTTGTCTCCTTTAACATTTTGGGAACCTGTCACTACTTGACCAAAAGCAAAAGCCTTCTAAAATTTCTTTAAGCTAGTCTGACGTTTTATATAATATAATAAGTAACCAAAATCATAAGTATGTGTCTTTATATTTTCTAAGACTCATGGCTATAAACATAACTGTAGATGTCTCTTAAAATTCAATAAAGGTCCAGGCAAAATTGTAACAACCTAATGTAAGAATAAGCTGTACATTGTATTAATAACCATTTTTCATTAATATTGAGGTTTCTTCCGTACATCTTGTGTTAAGATACAGATATTCAGGCCTGCCTGTAAAGGCCTATACTTTAAGAATTTAGGTATATGTTTATCATTTAGCTAGTTATAGAGATATAAAATAACAAATCTTTTATATCTCTTCTCTCGGCCTTCTCTCACTGTGACAGTCTGAGGCACTGTTCTTAGGTCAAGGCCTTTGGCTAAGCAGCTGAGGCAGCCATGAACTGTGAAGCGTATGGTCACATCCTCACTTCCAAACTAGTCATATTGAAATAAAACAATCTGGGGCTGTTAGAAAGATGATCCGATCTATCACCTCCAGAGAAAGGGAAGAGCCTAGAAGATGTAAAAGGAAATTTTGTTTGATAGTTTTCTGTTTGGTAAGAACTCATTTATCAATAGACACAGCTGGGAAACTCTTATGTCTTTATAGATGTAGTTGTAAAATCCTGACTTCTGCATTGTTTTGTCATTATAGTTCCCACTTTGCTATTGTTTATTTGCATGGTCTCTGTTGGTTCTGTGATTGTTTCTGTCTGCTATATAATTAATGTTTCAAGGTGTAAACTAATTAAGGAGGTGGGATATAATTGGTTGGCAAACCATGTTACAATATGTTAGGATTGGTTAGGTACATTTCAGAAGAATATTACTATATAAATTAGGTTTATTTATATACCTAATTTATATAGTAATATTTTGGGTATTGTTGCTCTCTGTTCATGAGAGAAGGACCAGGGAAGTGGGAGAGTCAAGGAATAAGCTCTCTAACATCCTGCTCTGGCAGAGGTATTTGAACACCGGTCTCCCACTGCCAACTAAAGTACCCTAAGTCACAAGGACCCAGATCCTCAAAAGGATTTAGATAACTTAATTTAGGCAAACACAGAAAAAAACATTGCAATTTACATAAGTTGGCATGCTAGGCGGTGTCCTGCCTTAGCTAGCTGATGAAAGATGCAGACAAGAAGTATGTGTTCTAAGTCCTTTCCCTCTGACTGAGACACAAGGCCAAGTTTGGGCTTCAAAGAGGCTTCTAGCACTGTAATCCTGAGGGGCACTGGGCTATAGAGTGATCCTCTTTCTTTCTGGCCCACATTACTTAATTTTTTGTATTTAATTAAAATGGAACTTCAATGGGAGAGATTGATGGAGACCCACATTAGAACATCCCATAATTAAATGGTTAGAGAAGGGCCAGATTTAGGGACCAGTGACCCAGGTGACTGCCTGGGATGCTGCGCTTGGCTGGCACTGTATTCAGAGTGTTGTTTTTGTTGATAGCAACAAAAGGGAAAATAAGATGTTTGAAGTAAAATGTTTCAAGTATTCTGTATGTGGATTCATTTTTCATTAACCTCCTACAATGTTCTGAACCTTTGTGGACTCTTGTGGAACCTTCCAGACTTTCTGAGAACTACATTTTCCTCGAAACTCCTAGATTTACAGATCCTAGCATGCAAATTTACCATCTTATATGACAGGGAAAAATCATGTATGCAAATATTGCACCAAAATTGTGTGAAATAGGCTACAAATGCAATTAAAAATAAGATATTCAAAACTTTAGCAAATGGAAGGGGTGCCATTTGGTCTAGGGCTGGCCCTGGTTAGAGAACTTACCTCAGAGATAGCAGATCCCCCTTTAAATACTTTCTCTTCATTGTGCAGAAGGGGGACATAATACTACTGTCTAGATGTATATATCTTACTATTAGCACAACTACCATACACTCCAGACCACACATCAGAAACTTTACTTTGTTCCCCTTAACTCTGCCTTCTGCATGCATCGCTTAACCAAATGACCTTCTCTAAACATCATTAGTTGTGGATGTTTCGTGAAGCATTAGGTTTGTCAGGAGGAAGTATTTTGTTAAAGAGTGGTGATGGAATGCTGGTATCCCTAGCAACCGTCTGAAAAAAAAAAGCTATGCAATGGCACCATTACTCTAAAAATTACAGAAAACTAACTAGGAAACACTAGTGAAAGATTATGAGTAAGTTACAAACAATAGAAAGCAGCTGGATAAAGTTTAGATGAGCTTTACTAGATTCCCAAGCAGCTATAAAATTAAGTAGTGCTTCAAGGCTGCATCTCTTTTTATATCCTCATGTCTGATTATTCAGTGCAATAGCGTGGCCCCCAGTCATCCATCTTTCTCAAGGTTCGGACAAAGATGTGAAGCATGCAAGCCCATCGCAAGAGCATGGATCTGTTCTAGCAGAACTTGAAGAATAAAATGATTTTATAGCTAGAAAACCTTTACTGTAATTTTAAACTTCACTTCATAAAAATTATAGAATAAAAGCTACCCTCATAAAACTTAATGCTCTTTACTCTTGAGGTCATAGCTAGAATTATTTCTCTAGTTTGTGACAGTTGAGGGGCTCCAAATGACTGTAAATTGACAAAAAGTGATCTCTGGAAGATGCTGGTAGACCAATTGCTAGCTCATACCAAGGCCTCTAGGCCTCACTGAACACAGACAAACGTATAACCATAGGCGTGGGAACTAGGGTGCAAGTGGTGCTGCAGCACCCTCAGGTTTTTGGCAGGGTCACTTGGGCCTCCTCTCCCCATTCTGGGGCTTGGGTCCTGGCTCCCAGCCCTGCTCTCTGGCTGTTGGCTCCGTGCCCATGACTCCACTCCCTGGCCCTGCGCCCACGTCTCGGGTCCTGGCAACTTGTACCACTTCCTGGCCACTGGCCCTGTGCCCAGGACCCCGTGCCCAGGAGCCCACTCTCTGTCCCACACCCAGAACTCTGGTTTTGAAGTGCTGCCCTGATCCCTGGACACTGGCCCTGTGTCCAGGGCCCCACACCTGACTCCCTGCTACTGTGAATCTGCTCCTGGTGTTCCAGCCGCTAGTCCAGCAGCCTGGGCTTCTCTCCTGGCCCCATGCCAGTCCCCAGCCTTTGCCTCCTTACCCCTGTCTGTGTCCCCTCTTCCTGGACACTCAGCACTGCTCCCAGCTGCAGCTGGGGTGGGGGGAGAGGGGGGTGCAGACAGGGGTAAGGGTGTGTGGAGATAAGACAGCAAGTGTGAAAAATCGGGAAGAGGGCGAGAGGGCTAATAGGAACTTATATAAGAAAAAGACCCTAAAATCGGGACTGTCCGTATAAAATCGGGACATCTGGTCACCATATAAGGGGGCTGGCTTTCATCACCTGCACTATTAAAAGGGTTCTAGTGCTACTGTGAATATCTGGAAACCAGTCTGGCTCACCTGTGTGTTAGCACTGTTAAAATAGATATTAAATTTATAAAAATGTGTTTAGTGTTTAGACTTGATTAAATGCTTGTAGGATGCTGCATGTGTTCATCTCGCATTTAACATTTGTATCCCACAATATAAAGTTATATTGATTGTTTGCATTGTAAACCTCTGAAACTTGCCAAATAGGAAAGGAGCATTTATTAATGCAAAGTGCTAGACCTGCACCCAAGAAGGTCCACTGAAACCAAATGAGCCACTGTGAAACATCAAAGGACAAAGACTTAGTTGATTGCTTCCCCCTCCTCTCCCAAACACCCATGGGCTTCAAAGACGCACAAACATTTGTCTCATCAGTTTGAATTCCGGGGAAAGTAAATAAAAATCCCTAACCAGAAGGAACTGAATCACGATTCTGCTTGGGATTTGGGGAAGGCAATAGTTCTAAGCATGAGCAAGGGATTGAGTTAGTTTGAAAGAACATAGCAATCTGGCTTATTTTAGCATCTTCTGTTACCTTTTGGAACTAAGACTGTAACTCATTTGTATCTGTATGTTTACCTGCTTTAATCTTGTAAATACGTCTTATTTTTACCTTAGTTAATATATCTCTAGTTAGTTTACTACAAGTGTTATTTTTTGGTGAGAGGTCTCTGATGAAATTGACCTGGGGTAAGTGAGTGGGAGTAACCAGAAAATTGTTGCCAAAAAGCTGATCTTCCAAAGGTTCTGAAGTGCTTCATGTTGGCCAAAATTTGATTTTACCTCAGTGAAATCAAGAGCAAAGTTTACAGAAATATATGTGCATTTTTAAAATGTAATTTGTTATACAGTCCTGCTGCTTACCTGACATATAAAGGTATCTACTTCATTCAAGTATTGTGTACTTCTTATCTCTCCTTGTTCACATTCAGCACCGAGCCACTTCCCACAGCCCCCATTGGACCGGAGTGGCGAACAGTGGCCAGTGGTATCCGCGATGGGCCGAATCTGCGGACACGGTGGGTAAAGAAACCAGCCGGGCCCATCAAGGTGCTTACCCTGGGGGGACCGCATGCCAAGGTTGCCGATCCCTATAATATACTCTTCTGCTTCCATATCTCTAACAAAGCCCCACATCCACTGCCTTAAAGAACTGAACCCCATCCTCAAGTGGAAGACCTAGAAAGGGAAGCATAATGGGAAGAAGGGGAAGCAGTACATAACTTGCTTGCACACCAGAATGGAACCTTCCCCATACCAAGTCTTGGCTCCACCATTACCATCATTTACCTTCATGGCCTTATGAAAACGAGGTATCCTCACTTCCCAGCCTCTCCTGTTTTCTTCTGGGCTACTCACTCTGTCATTTTCCTAATCTGGGGAACAGGAAACATCTTATTTAATAGCAGACGTGAATTTTAAATACTAGGTGCACATCCAGTATTAGGCAAGATCCTGACAAGCTCCACCAATTCCCTTTCATTCATTGGGTAGGATTTCCCTGTGCTCCAAGACAGCTATATAAAATAAGAGCAGATTCAAATGCAGCAGTAGACCCTTCTCATGCTCTTCCAATTGGTTCAAAATTACTTCATTTTAGGATCTGCCTGTTGGTACAATGGGACTCCTGAAATGATATCACTTATGTGGATTGACAATCTTTTTTTCTTCCTACTAGAAACTGTGTCACATGTTGGATTGTAGACTGAAAATTTTGACCCAGATCCTGCTAATGAATATATGCATAGACATTTGCAGGATACAGCCTCATTATCAATTCATTAATTTTAATTGCCTCACATGCAATAGGATGAGCCATTATCTTTTGAGACAGATAACATTAAACTCTTTTTCTGCTTTGAAATGAAGTCTGCTTCCATTTAAAAAAAAGTGTCGCACCTGCCTCACTGGATGGGAGAATTGGTGGAGCAGGCAGGGATAGGTCCAGCAGTGAGGAAGATAAACACTTGATGAGGGATACCAGGTAGCTCTTCCCCCTTCACCCCATTGGAATCTGTGGTATCTATTGGCCAGCTGGGGGCAAGGGCAGGGCTAATTGACCAGCATTCTCCAGCTCCCAGGGCCAGGGTATATGCAAAGCCTCTTTTGGCTCCATACAAGCAGCCCCACCCTGCCAACACTGAAGTAGGAATGGGAACTGGCCTGACAGAAGTTGTGGGTCTAGCCCAGTGGTTCTCAAACTTAACTGCATCATAGCCACCTTTCGAGAATAAAAATTACTACATGACCATGGGGGCAGAATCCATGCCTGCCACCCAGGCTGAAGCCCTGGGACTTTGGCTTTAGCCCTGGGCCCCAGCAAGTCTAGTGCTGGCCCTGGCAACCCCATTAAAATGGGGTTATGACCCACAGTTTGAGAACTTAGCTAGTCTAGGTGATGGGCTGTTTGGGGGTCAGGAAGCATTTTTTTCTCCTGCACACCAATTGTAGTACCTTTACCTTCCTTGTAACACTTCAGGCCACTATGGGCTAAGTAGAAATGAGTTTGGTACTTAGGTACTTGGTGGAATTATTAATTTGTCACAATTTCAGCCAGTTTTTCATGTGCTTAAAAGGATAAAACAAATGGTTCCCAGAGGTAAAAGACCTGAGATTTGGTGATAGGCATTGGGCTTATGGATAGGGTGAGACATTGTAGCCTTTGTGGAATGAGGTCCCCACCCTTCTGTACCCTCTGTCCCGCTTTTGAGGGGAAAGTGGTAGGACAAATAGCAAGCTGAGTCCTCTGGGGTTAGCTGAGGGAAGCCTACCTCAAGCTACAGGCTGTGAAGTAGGAGCCCTGAAACCCATGCACTGCAACCAATTAGATGCTCGGTATAGGAAAATGTGGGTGATGGGTGAGTAGCACCCCTCCCCTGTGTGATAGTTTAATAAAAGTTGCAGCCTGCTGCTTGAACTCAATGCACATCTGTCCTCATTTTGCTGCTGTGTCTGCATCAAATATGATCATGTAATTAAATTCTCTCTCTCTTTCAAGATATAATGAATATGCACAATAGGGCAAATCTGAGATTACATAAACAGTTTTATCATTGGCATTTCCTGTCTTTTGACTCCTTCATTTTGCAAGATTGCTATTCTTTTTTTAACGCTTATTTCTTTTTTTATATGGTAAAAGTGTGTAAATTGTATTCTGGAATAAATTTATCACTTGAAATAATCCTTTTTTTTCTGTTTGAGATAATAGCTTTCCTTTATTCCCCTAAGATCGTGTGAACCTATCAACACCAGAGTCTCGGGTTTTGATGTTTTAAGGGATTTATTGATTACTTCTGAATAACAGGATTTCTTTTACACATACTGAAAGTCTAAGGAAAATAGAAATATCAGCTGTGGGGGGAAGGGTAGCTCAGTGGTTTGAGCAGTGGCCTACTAAACCCAGTGTTATAAGCTCAATTCTTGAGGGAGCCATTTAGGGATCTGGGGCAAAAAATCTGTCAGGAGACAGTACTTAGTCCTGCTAGTGTAGGCAGGGGACTGAATTTGATGAGCTTTCAGGGTCTTTCCAGTTCTATGAAATAGGTGTATCTCCATATACTAATTATTACCCCTTTCAGATGGAATTTATTTATGAATATTCAATGTATGTTGTATTCTTTTTTAATTCTGTTCTTCTCAAAGTGATTTTATTGATTGTTACAGGTCTGGTTTATTAACTTTATGACTTGGGGTCTTTATTGTGATATTTCCTAACAAAGAAGTAAATAGTCCTGTGTCCAGCAACCAAATTTATTATTATTGTTATTATTATTATTATTATTATTATTTCTAAGAATCATGTAGCAAACTGTGTGTGATCATGGCTCCCTCTGGTGACTGGCCCTATAGATTCCAATAGCTTGATGCTTACAACAGACAAACTCTCCTTTAGTTTACAGGACAGAGGCTAGTCTTTTTTGATGCTGCAGATCTTGGGTTAAGTATTTAATTTTCCACTGGTGACTATGGTTCTTGCTTGTGTCAAGCCCTATTTTTTTTTCATACAGCAAATACATAAAACAAAAATAGAAACCTGAGCTTCCTGTTGAGATGCACTCTCCAGTTTACTAACTTTACCCAGTCTGTATCTGCACTTCAGAACAAGGAATGTCCTTTTCACCTTTGTTGCCACTTTCAAATATGTTAAGATACTCAGCACATCCTTCTATTTCTCTAGAAGATGCCTGTATGAAGACATAACACCCCCACATTATGTTCAAATGGCTTAAGATCCACACCAACTATTAAAGGGCATAAATAAAATGACCTCTTACAGAACCTAGAGTATAGGGCAGTTCTTGCCAAGGCAATTAAGCTAACTCACAATATTTTGTCAGGACTTCCTCTACACCTGACTCCCCTTCCCACAAATATTCAAGCAAACATCCCTCACATTCTGCTCCAAGAACTAGGGAACTCCCATCTCCAAGGTACTGATTGCCGAATGGACCCCACACTAGGAAAGGTGATGTTAATCTTTAGAAGACCGCTTTTTCAGTATGGAAATTCTATAGCCCTCCCTACTTTTACTCCCCAGTTTGACATTCCAAACTGCCACTACATTGTGAAGACCACCTATTGAGTGTATGTTTATACTACCTTCACAGGGTTTAATTGTGACTCATGTTAGACATACCCCCAGCTAGCTGTAATCTAGATAGTACAGGTACTGAAGCACTATACCCCACCTCACCACTTCAGTGTAGACATATCCTGAACTGCAAATACTGTTGCAGAACAAACTCTAAGTAGTCATAAACATATTCAATTTCCTACCAACTATTATTCCCCACCCCCTTAAAAAAGAACATAAAATAATCAAGACCTCAAGAGTTTCCATGAGGAGATTCCATTAGTGGCTGTATTATCTCTCAGTGAGGAATTTACAGGTAGAAGACTTGAGCATACATAGTTTTTCAAATTCTTAACTACTCTTAGTGAGTCTCTGGGATTCTTTAACTGAACTGCCACTACTTTTCCTGTTTGTTATGACATGCAGGTCTACTAACATTCTTAGAGATGCAGCCACTTTTTGTGCTTACATAGATTACTGTAATCTGATTAAACTATAATCATCCTGCATCAGGCAAATGAAAATCACTTTGGGATTTCAATAGTTCACACCACTTCTATATAAGAAATTGAGACTGTGGGTCACGATATAGCTTATTGTGCAGATAAATTGACAGGTATATATTTCAGTTTTCATGCAAGTATATTATCTGGTCAGAAAATCATCCTAGTATTCAATTAAGGTGGAACTGGCTGAATACTGCACAATATTTTCCATAAATATATTGGAATCTTCTGTGTCTATTTTCTTTGATTATTTTCATATTTGAGTTGACTAGCAATAAGGTTAGCTGAAATTTGTTGTGTACAACAGTCATAGAAAGCATATGTAAATATTAAAATCTTTGTGTTTCCACCAGAATCTAATTTTAAAAGTTACACTTATCTGATCTGGAAAACAGAAGAATGACATATGCTGTATGTATACAGGCTAATATTGATTATTGAATATCTGGGATGAAATCCCTTCACATAAGCTATGGAACAGGAATTATTCACAGAAAGTATTGGGTGAATAATTCCATATGAGCATAAATTAAAATTCATATATGTTTGTGGATAAGTGTTAATGGAAGAAAAAAAATCAGTTTTAACTGTTTGCTAGGACTGGCTTGGAAAAAAAAATTTTGTCTTCAGGAAAAGTGTTGACAAACTTTTTTTTAATTATTATTATCTATTTTTCTTCAAATATGTTCAGGTTTTTATAAAAAATGAAAAATCATTTTTAGACAAAAATTGAATATTTTTTCACAAAAGCTTCAGTCACATCAAAAAAAATTCCTTAAAAAAATTTGTATTTTCAACCAGCTGTACAAAATATTCACTCAACTTTAAACATATAAGATTTTTTCAGTGGACAGATTTCAATGCAGAAAGTGATCCCCCATTAAGGCATCCACCTTTCCCAGAGCAGAAAGGGAAACATGCATTTTTAGTTTTAGAAATTCCACAGGAGGTGGTCATAAACTCCTCAAGCCTAATAACTCTAAATATTTGTTGTTATTATTAATCATGTTTGTTCTGGTGTGAGTGTGTGCGTGTGTGTGTGGGGGGGTGTTCCTTTTCCTTACAAAGGAAATTAAAACAACAACAACAAAATGTATGATAATCTAATCTTAGATTATGTATTCAAAATCATATCACAATGAACAAGGGGTACTGCTAAAGTTGCAGATTCAGACTCAGTTGTATTTCCTGGCTTTGGTAAAAAATTGGTTGAAAAAATGGGGCAGAAAATCAGATTTTTTTCTATTTATTTAAATTAAAATATTTTAATCAAGATTTCAAATGTCAAAAAAAAAATGAAACCAACATGATATTTTAGCAATTCAATTTCTAACATTAGTAATCCAGTAACGCAAATGGTTACATTTTGATTTGTATCCTGCATCTCTGAAGGATCCTGAGAAACATACTATACATGTTTCTTATCAAACTTTATTTTGAAATACCACCATACATATGTAATCCATCCTTTCACTCATCTACAAAAAACTTTGTATGGCAGGAAGCATTAAAAAATTCAATTTTGGCTTACAGGTGTGAAATATCTTCAGTTTGCTGTGTTCACTGTCATCCCTCAAAATCCATTTCCATTATACTTCCTTAATGATCAATCTTCCCATATTCTTTTTCTTATCAAATTATCTAGGAATTAGCCTGATAATGTGACCATACCTTTCTGAATCTTTTATCTTCTCTGCAGAACTCAGCCCAAACAGATGATTTAGGGCACCCCAAAATGGAAAAATGGTTCTTGACATTCTTGTCAATATTATTTCTTATTACAATACTTTCTTAACTCTTTTGTATAAAAGGAATCTTTAGGCAGCTGTATTCTTCCTTACAAATCAGTATATCTCAAATTATACCACGAACCTATCACAATCTGTGTGGTATGCAGGCAAGTGCTGGAAACGAGTCAACATATCTATGGCTTCTGCCACTCACAGTTAAAATTAAACCAGCTTTTCTTGTTTTGTTCCTTGCCTCCGTATACATTGCTGCTTTACTGTATAGAGGCATGTAAGTACCATGGTGATAATCATGGACTATCCGTCTATCATTCAATAGCAAGAACCTCTGTTTAAAGCACTTTCAAGAGTCCTCTGCACTGCAGACAGACCTATATTCAAGTGGTGGTTTTAAGTTGCCATTCCTTGCTGGCTGTGTTCTTGTGTGGTACACAGCTGGTGTTGCAGTGGCTATTTGTTGTGCTCTCAACTCTATCCACTCCTCAGGTCTTCTTTCCAAATAAAGGACTGAGTCCTTGGGCTCAGTAACCATACAATTCTTTTATGTCTAAGATGAATGCACAAAACACAGAGAAATCCCAGTTGAAACCAAAGTAATGAATTATACTCCTCAATGGACCAAATTCAACTCTGGCATAAGAGCAACTCCAGTTAAGCCAATGGAGTTGCACCATCTTATACAAGGACTGCATTTGCCCCAATGACTCTTTTTCTTTTATAGCTGTGGTTTTATAAATCCACACGCATCAAGATGAGAACATTTCTCCAAGAGATGGAGATTGTTTGAGGGCTTAAATCTCAAAAGCTTTTTTCAAATTAGATTGATATATAACACTTTACAAGGTTTGCCAGAAGACAGAGGATATTAAAAATTATCAAGTGGGAGAAATGCTACCAAGGAATATAAATACTTAAAAATGACTTTGCAAGCCAAAATGCACAAGAGTCAAAAATACAGGGAGTCACATGTAGGGAGCCTAATATTATTATGAAATCACATTTCATCAGAACATAAGAATGGCGATACTGGGCCAGCTTAATGGTCCATCTAGCCCTGTGTCCTGCTTTGTGACAATGGTTGGGATCAGATGCTTCAGAGAGAATAAACAGAACAGGACACAAATTAAGTGATCCATCCCCTGTCACCTAGCCCCAGCTTCCAGCAATTACAGATTAGGGACAACCAGATCATGGGGCTGCATCCCTGTGTAAGGAGGAAATTTTGTTAACCCAGTAACATGCCTAAACAACTGCCTGCAGTTAGTTATTATCCTTATTGCTGAAATCAGCTGTACGGTCTTTGTTGCATACTTAGCACAACTAACAGATTAAGAAAGGAGAGGGGAAGTGAATGACCACAAGGAGTAAACATGACCCCATGCCCTCCTGACTTGAGTTGTTTTTTTCCAAAGCAAGTGGATTTACAAGATGGGAAGTTTGGTAATAGTTAACTGTTGCTAGCTTCAGTACAGCTGGTTAACTGATGGAAAACTACAGGCTGGAAAATTCCACACTTAGCTTCTCTTCAGCAGTTTTGTTTTGTTTTGTTTTGATTAAAAAGTTTATGCAATACTAACAAACAGGACATAAAAAGTGGAAGAAACCCGGGCTCCCGGATACTTGAAGACATGGACATCTTTCAAGTTCCACAGCAGATAGAAAGCTGGCCACTGGATATCTACAGTTATCCACTCTAGACCTCCTCAAGACCCTGCATATATATTAATCTGGGGATAATTTGGGGTGCTCTACTAACCTGTTGTGGATATGTGTAAGTGCTAGAGACTAAATAAAGTAGAAGCTTTCAGTGAAAGCACTATTGTTTTCCTGCTTGCATCAGCTATCTATCAGCTAGAAGGTCATGTACCCATTGATTTATTTCCTGC
Organism: Dermatemys mawii; assembly: GCA_007922305.1. Classification (NCBI taxonomy): domain Eukaryota; kingdom Metazoa; phylum Chordata; order Testudines; family Dermatemydidae; genus Dermatemys; species Dermatemys mawii. The sequence goes on from ML677348.1 coordinate 43,732,618, forward strand.
CATCGCCTCATGACGAATAAAGTTATCAAGAATTTTGGGTTCAGCAAAACTGGGCAAAAGGTAAACATCTTGACTAATAGCTATTGGTCGACCTGTCTTCTGTGAACTTAACTTGTTCTTTTTTTAACTCACTTATACTTTTGGCCTTCACAACGTTCTCTGTGAACAAGTTTCACAGATTGCCCAGCAGTGTGTGAGGAAAACTTTCTTATGTTTGTTTTAAACCTGCTGCCTATTAAATTTCATTGGATGATCCTGGTTCTTGTATTATGTGAAGGGAAAACTAATATTTCCTTATTCATTTTCTCCACACCATTCATGATTATATAGATTCCTATTATATATCTCCCCTAGTAATCTCTTTTCTAAGCTGGACATTCCCAGTGTTTTTAAAATCTTCTCATATGGAAGTTATTCCACATCCAATCATTTTTGTTATCCTTCTCTGTACTTTTTCCAATTCTAATGTATACCTTTTTGAGATTTGGCAACCAGAACTGCACAAAGTATTCAAGATGTCATGTACCATGGATTTATACCATGATATTATGAGATTTTTTGTCTTATTATCTAATACCTTTCCTAATGGTTCCTAACATTCTGTGAACGTTTTTGACTGCACATTAAACAGATGTTTTCAGAAGGCTATCCATGATGACTCCAAGATCTCCAACAACTAATTTAGACCCCATCATTTTGTGTGCATAGTTTGGATTATGTTTTTCAATGTGCATTACTTTGCACTTACCAACATCAAATTTCATCTGCCATTTTGGCACCCAGGCACCCAATTTTGTGAGATCTCTTTATAACTCTTTGCTGTCTTTGGACTTAATTATCTTAAATAATTTGTATCATCTGCAAACTTTACAAAATCAGTGTTTACTCCTTTTCCAGATCATTTTTGACTATATTGAAAAGCAGTAGCCCCAGTACAGGTCCTTGGAGGACTATGTGATCTACCTCTCTCCAGTGTAGAAACTGACCATGTATTCTCACCCACTGATTCTTATATTTTAACCAATTATGGATCTAGGACAAACCCTTTCCTCTTATCCCATGACTTCTATCTTTGGTGAGGTATCTTGTCATAAGCTTTCTGAAAATCCACGTACTGGATCTCCCTTTCCACATGCTTGTTGACCCCTTCAAAGAATTCTAATATATTGGTGATGTGTTTCCCTTTACAAAAGCTATATATTCTTCTAGAATATATCATGCTCATCTGTGTCTGATTATTCTCTTCTTTGCTATAGTTTCAACCAATTTTAAAAAGTTAGGCAATTAGCCTGTAATTTCAAGGTTTTCCTCTGGAGTATTTTTAAAAAAATCAAAGTTACATTAGCTGTCTTCCAGTCATCTGGTTCAGAGGCTGATTTAAGAGATAGGTTAGACACCACAGTTAGGAGTTCTGCAATTTCATATTTGGGTTCCTTCAGAAATCTTTGGTGAATGCCATCTGGTCCTCGTGACTTAATACTGTTAAAATTATCAGTTTGTTCCAAAACCTCCTCCTCCTGATGCCCCAGTCTGAGACAATTCCTCAGATTTGTTACCTAAAACGTATGGCACAATTATGGAGATATCCCTCAGATCCTCTGCAGTGACAAGAATTCATTTAGCTTCTCCACAATGACCTTGTCTTCTTTGAGTGCTCCTGTAGTACTTTGATCGTCCATTGGCCCTTCTGATTATTTGGTAAGTTTCTTGATTCTGATATACTTAAAAAAAAATGCTGTTAGGCTTTGTGTCTTTTGTTTGGTGCTCTTCAAATTCTTTTTTTGGCCTGCTTGATTATACTTTTACACTTGACCTGCCAGACTTTATGATTCTTTCTATTTTCGTCACTGGGATTTGACTTCCAGTTATTAAAGAATGTATTTTTACCTCTACCTACCTCTTCTATTTTGTTGTTTAGCCAGAGTAGCATTTTTAGTTCCCTTCCTGTTTTATTTATTTATTTATGGTGTACATTCGGTTTCAGAAGCTATTATGGTGTTTTTAAATAGTTTCCATGAAGCCTGCAGGTATTTCACTTTTGTCACTATTCTTTAAAAAAAAATAGCTTCCTCATTTTTATGTAGTTCTCCTTTGGTACCCTCCCCCCACAAAAAAGAATATTAAATGCAATTACATTGTGGTCACTATTACTGAGTGATTCAGCTATATTCCCTCTTTGGAGAAGAACCTGTGCTCCACTTAGAACTAAATCAAGAACTGACTCTTCCTTTTGGATTCCAGGTCTAGCTGCTATAAGAAGCAGTCATTAATGGTGTCTAGAAATGTTATCTCTGCATCCAGGCCTCAGGTAACATGTACTCAGATAATATAAGGATAGTTAACCCCCGTCCCATTATTATTATTTTGCTTTTGTAGCTTCTCTAATCTCCCTGAGCAATTCACAGTCACTGTCACCATCCTGGTCAGGTAGTTAGTAGTATATTCCTATTGCTTTATTCAAGCATGAAATTTCTATGCTGTTGCGGAGCTAATACACCCTGTCATCCTTTGGGGGTGGGGAAGAGATGTATTACAGACCTGAAGTTCAGGGTGCAGGGCTGTCCCTGGTCTTGGGGCTGCATGGCCCTGTGGCGTTAGTCAGTAGCCTGGTCCTTGCTATCAGGGCAGTGTGACCCAGCAACCAGAGTCAGTAATATGGCCCTTGTTACCAAGGCAGTAATGCCCAGTGGTCAGAGTCAACAATACATACCTATGAAGTCCTAGCAGCCAAAGTCAGCAATACAGCCCTTGCTAGCGGTCAGAGTCAACAATACGGCACTTAGTATCAGGACTGTGTGGCCTAGCAGCCACAGTTAATAGTGCTGATGAGCTGGGACACCACCCTGGGATGGGTGGAGGCCAAGATAGGGCGACCCGGGCCTGTCCTCTCCAGTGGGTACCAACCCATGGCCCTGTTGGTGATGGGAATCTTACCGAGACATTCCAAACCTGTCTCGAGTTCTACAGCCACTTCCCTTCAACGTTTCCCTGGGTCACTTCCTACCCAATTCTCTGAAGTTTGCTATCTCCAGGGTCTCCACAGTCTCTCTCCTCTGTGTGGCATCCTGAGCCTGTGAGTCAGGATCTGTCACTTGCTGGCTGGCCTCCATGTCCTGGAGAGCAGGTGGTTCTCCCCTAGAAGTCAACTGCACACCTCCTTCCTCGCTGGCAGTCAGCCCAGACTGACCTGCTCTGCTGCCTTTTATGTCCCATCTCCAGCTGCAGCACGCCCAGCAGAGCTGAGGGGAAGTGGCCTCCTCATCCCAGAGAGAGGGTTGACCCTACCACATTAATGTGAGGCTGATATACCTCTTTACACATGCAGAGAGATTCTATGGTACAGTTTGATTAATTTAAGATGTCAAGTTTTTATGATGCTGATTATATCAATATCCTTGTTTAATATCAGGCACTTGAGTTCACCCATCTAAGTATTTAAATTTCTAGGATTTGTCATAGATTTATAAATTTTGTCAATATTTATTTGTACTCTTTAATATGACGTAAGTCCTTTTCATTTGACCCTTTCTCTTCAGTTCCTTTGTGTACTTCATGTGTACCTAGAATGTAGAATATTACATTTAATAAATCCTCCCCTAAGGGATGTCTCTGTGAAAGCCATGTGCTCCTGTGTACATGTCAGCTTTCCACCAGGCCTTAGTTTAAAATGTCCCCTATTGAACTTTGTAATTTTACATGGCAGAAATCTGGTTCCATTTTGCTTTAGGTGGAGCCCATCCAAAAGTTTTCCCAGTTTGTAGTAAACCTAAATCCTTCCTACCAACACCATTGTCTCATCCTCTCATTGAAACCCTCCTTGTTGAATTGGCCCTGTGTGTGGAATTGGAATCATTTCAGAGAGTGCTACCACAGAAACACTCATATCAGCCTAAATTTGACCTCCAGGACCTCTCTCATACCTTTCTCTATGTCACTGGTACTTATATGTACCATAACCACTGGGTCCTCCCCAGCACTGCACTGAAGTCTATCTAGATGTCTCGAGAGATTCGCAACCTTTGCACCCAGTAGACAGTTCACCATGTGGTTCTCTTGTGGTTCACCATGTGGTTCTCCAACTATCTATATTTCTAATAACCAAACACCCACTACTATTACCTGACTTTCCCCTAATAACTGGAGTTTCTTCCCCCAAAGAGGTATACTCAGTGATAGAGGATACCATGATATCATCTGGAATGTGGGTCTCAATTACGGGATTGTTTCCCTTTGCTCCAGCTTGATGTTGTCCTTCCCCAAGACTTTCATCCCCCACAACAGCACAGATGCTGTCAGACTGAGGGTGGAACTGCTCTTCTATGTCCCTGAAAGTTTTGTCCATGTATCTCTTTGTCTTCCATAGCACCTCCAATTTAGCCTTATACTCGGACTCCGAGGGCTATGAATTGCTTGCACTGAATGCACACATACATCATCTGTCCACAAGCAAGTAATCGTACATGATGCTTTCAGCACAATAAAATGGATAGCCCCCACTCTGCTGCTGGATTTCTGCATGCATTATGTTTACTCTTGCAGGGGTTTGTTTTTGTTTGCCTGCCCTTTGTTGGTTTTATTGTTATTGTTTGAGGAGAAGGGATGGGATGTTTATTGGCCTAATATTGAATATGTTTGTTAGCTGTATCTGGCTTTTACATTCCCTCTCTTAACTCCCTTGCAAAACTCCCCTGTTTCCTGCTTCTGCTCCTGTATTTCCCTAAACATAATATACTGTGTCATCCTGCAGATTTATGGATTCAAAGATTATTAACCTTTATTAAGAGACTAATACAGAGTTAATTACTTGGAAAATAAGATGGAGATCATGGTATCATTCCTGCTTAAGATTCATGAGCAAACCTTAGCAATAAAACATAATGCAATATGAGCTCAATCCACAACTGATTTATAATATCATCCAATTTTGGAACATTACATATCTGGAGAATCTAAAATATTTCTGCAACTTGTGAATTCTGAACAGGAGGAAATTTGGCTCTAACAGAGGTGCTAAATATTAATATCCAGCGTTATCCAGCTCTATGCAGAGGGGGTCTATCACTTGGCTTGGAGTCTTTGAACAATGTCTAACCAAGGTCTTCATTTGGTCATGATATACAATATAAAATAGATAAGAATAGAGGGAGGGAGACAGAATATTGCAGACAGTGAGAAAGTTTCAGTACAATACAAATATAAAAATGGTAAAATGTAGGCTTCTCCGCAACTTAGTCATGACAGCCTCCAGTAAAGGGTTGTTTTATTACTGATAAAGTACAGTGTAAAGTACAGAGATCCAGACAGACTCCAGAAGGGCAAAAAACACACACTATGATAACAATACAAAATATTATTCTGCCTACTGTCTTTCAAGGACAATAAATCCAGATCACTTTGCAATGCTAAATAAGAACATAAGAACAGCCATACTGGGTCAGACCAAAGATCCATCTAGCCCAGTAGCCTGTCTTCTGACAGCGGATAATGCCAGGTGCCCCAGAGATAATTAATAGGACAGGTAATCACCAAGTGATCCATCCCCTGTTGCTTAATCCCAGCTTCTGGCAAATAATATAACTAAAAGTTAAAATAATAATAAACACATAATAAAAGGGTGAGTTTGAAATTAAGAGGCATAGGAACGGAGAGTGAAATGTGCTTTCAGCGGAGATTCAGAAATGCATGAAGAATCAGCAAGACAGAGGAATACAGGAAGGCTGTTCAAGATGAGAGCGTCTGCACAGGAGAACCTCATATACCAGAAAGATCAAGATTGTGAGAAGATAAGTCAGTGATAGAGGTGTGGAGGCAATAGAGAGCTAGCAGAGTGATAAAATCTGTGAAATAGGCTGGAGGAAGACCATAGAGATATTTGAAAATAAAAAATCCTGCAGTAAGAGACATAGGGATCTAGTGGATAGGTCACATTGCTGGGAGATGGAGTTGTTGGAGAACAAAGGTGATTAAAATTATCTGTTATTTCTTTGCAGTAATGCCCAAAATATGTTATTTCTGGAAAGCACCTAACAGATGTCAGAGAAGGCAAAGAAGGAAGGGATTTTCTGTACAAATTAACGTGATTCACTATACGCGGCATGAGAGAAGTAGGTTTTTAGAGGAAATTAAATGTGGAAAGTGCAAGGGCCTCATAGATGAGTTCAGGGAGAAAAATCAATACCTATGGTATTATGTGAAAGAAGGCACAGAGTGATTGAGAGTTGTACAGACTCTGGACAAATATGGGAATCTCAGTGGAATGGAATATAGGGTCCTGATGCTCAGCAAATAAGCACAGATGGGGCAGATAGAGACAACTTTGATGAGGGTGATCAGTAGATTAAATTTGATGTGATTGGAAATGGGAAGCCCACTGAAGGATTCAAAATGGGGAGAGATGTGACAGGCAGGGAAGATGACCTTAGTGGCTACATTTTGTCTGGTTGAAGAAAGGCAGTGTGTTTGGGTGGTCAGAGAGAAGGATGTTGCAATAGTTGAACTGGGAGACAATGAGGGGCTGACGAGGAGATTTGGCAACTGAGATGGAAATAAAAGGATGGATCTTGGAGATATTGAGAAAGAAGAATTGTTTCTGAAACTATGTCTAATAGCAATCCAAAGTAATTTCCCCCAGGTTTGCAATTAAGTTTCAGATTTCACTTATGACCTTAACAACAATAATTTGTACATTCTGAACATATAAAAAATAGCCTAGAATTCCTTCTAGCCTATCAGTAATTGAAAGTCATATAATATGTAACCTGATTTCCCCCAAATGACCAAGAATCTCAGTGTCAAGATTGGGGCATTTGTAATTTACCCTTTCCTATGCTCAAAAATTATAACAGAACAAATGTAGTCTAGACAACCCCAACTAATACATTAGTTAATAGTTAACTTTTATATGGGGGTTTGTGAGGGAAAATTACTAATGTTTTGTTAATTTGAGATTCTCGGGTGAAGACAGAAACAAAACCCTAAGTAGTAGTATTAGTAGTGGTAGTAGTGTGGCCATAGATAGCAACATTACTCATGGTAATGGAGGTATTTTAGTAAGGTTTTCTCCATTTAATTGCAAAAATTGGGTTAATTAATTATGATCATATAAATTAGGGTTATTTTACAGTTTATGTTAAACAGTGGTTATCAACAATAAAGAATGGTGATTTATAATTAAGTTTTCACTCTGGTAGACTAATATTTTTGACAGATTCTTAATCCCAATTTTATTTTTAATATCTCTCCATTGTCCTACAACCCTTGTGGGGAAAAAGAAATGAGTCACCTTGTTTCATGAAGTGTCATCTCTGCTGCTAACAGTCACAGCATTGTGTTAAGCAAGTTGGTTTTATGAGCTGGATAAAACCCATGGCTCATAAACTCAGCAGAGGTGAGTGAGTTATGACAGTCTTTCAAATACGTTAATGAAAGTCCTAAAACATCAGTATGGTACATTAGTTTTCTTAACATTTAGTTTTATTAAACATACAGATCAACGAGAGGCTGCTCTGTATGACAATTGTTTAGTTTCATTCAATGGCATCAGTTGTAAAAGTGTTTTCCACCCCTGTCTGCAGTGAAATTGTCCAGTTTCAGATTTTGGATGTGTTTGAAAATTCTGTGGCTTTTCACTAGGGATGAGCCCTAGTCAGTTCAGATCTGAACTTGTCTCAGGCTTGGGGTGTTCAGAAATGTGTTCCAATCCAGCCCATTACAGAAATGGGCCTAAGCTACGTTGGTCACATATTAATCCAACCCTGATCTGAACTTCCTCTAAATTTGAAGGTATTCAGATTCAGGGGCCCAGTTTGGACCCAATCCATTTTTCCTTATTTTCATGGGTGGGTTGTAAAAGTAAAATGTGTGTCTCACGGCGCATTTCCATAGGACCAGTGCAGCTTGGAGCTCTGGTGGCCACCAGAGGCTGTGAGTGTACCCCACAACCCCTGGCCCCTGCAGGCTGTGGGGAACCCTGCAGCTCCTGATCACCACAGGCAGAAGTCACAGCGGCCACTGGAAATCAGTTTCCTTGACATCCATGACCTCTGTGACTAAACTGTAGCCTTAACTATTGTTACTATTATTTATTATTTACATTAGAAGAGCTGATTGGGGATAATTGTGTTAGACACCATGCACACATAGGAAAAAAGACTTCTCCTGCCTCAATTACCTTATAATCTATGCATGTGACAGGACAACAACAGGTGGATAAAACAAAGAGTTGGATGGAGCTGGGCAGGCAGCAGCAGCACAGCAGCAGATTCATGACTATGATGTAGGAATGGAATTGACTTCCATCTGAACAATCCCTTGCAGAGTGTTTTCTTCATCAAGAGTCAGTATGGGAGGATTTAGGTTTCTTAAATTCCTCAAAATTGCATCTTCTGACCTCATTCGTGGTTGGCTTTTTGCTCTATTTTCATCAGCATCAGCAATATACATGTTCTGTAAAAGCTTCTCTTTTTCCGTATACTGGACATGACACTACCATTCCAGTCACCTTGTTTTTAAGTGCTGAAACACTGCAACTTGCCAGGTTCACCTAAGTATCTCTTAATTTGTGACAATCAAAGCAATAAATGTTAAAAATGCACTAATTTTGATTCTGAAAATGGTTTAGTTTCCTTTCCTCAGCTGCTTTTACCAGTCATGTTTCTGCTCCATAGAATGGGGTTGCCATCAATAACAGGATTTCACACAGATACATTGCTACTCAAGGAGAGTCCTCTGAAGATGCTGAAATAACATTGATGCAAGACAGATCTGATGTATGACTTCTTTGGTTATAGAACCTCCAGCTGCCAACTGACTGCCCAGAGAAATAAAACTATTCACCCATTCAATGTCATTGCCATCTACATGCAGCACTGATAGGTCATTAATTTTTATTTCATAGGAGGCATGAAAAACTTTGGTTTTATCGCCATTGATTCTGCTTCTTTTCACAGCTCTTCGAGTATTATCTGTAGTTGGTCAGTAATCTCTCCAAGTAAGCAGCTGGGCAGGAGGGCAAAGTAAACAGTGAAACAATCCTGATTAGTTTATTAAGAAGCTGAGACAGCATGTCCACTTCCTCTCATTGTTACATGATTTGTGGGCATTGCAACAGATGTGGTTTAAGAAGAGGTAAGAGAAAGGACATGGGATTGAATGTGAAGATGCTTAAGGAAAAATAGAGCTAAAGGGAAATAAAAGTTGTGTTCATTGACAACTCAGTAGTATGACCTGCTTTGAGACCTTGTGCAAACGTACACCACAGTTTCCCCATGTATGTAGGAACAGTATAAATACTTTGTTACTATATAGTGGCTGTACAATATTATTAAGCCAAATCAGCACATAGGTGGGATCAGAACTAAGGATTTCACACCACCCAGCCCATTTCTTAATCCAATGAACCAAGAAGACCTTGTGTGATACTTCCTTTCCCAGTAGCTTTTTAAAAATATGTGCTTATGTAATTTTGCAATAAAAGACACTGAAGTTTTACATCTTTACTGCAAAATAAGTTCAGTTTTCAAAAATGTCACCAAAAAATTTAATTTCAGAGGGTTAAAATCATGTGAAATTAACTGGCCAAAAAAAACCATTCACTGATTATTTTGTAGAAGTTTTACCATTTTCACCCAGCCCTAAACACATTTTTACAGTCACAGCTGGTCACCAATTTTATTGCAAGTAACAAGCAGGAAAGCTTTGATATAGAAGGCTCTTTCCACTTAACATGAGAAGATCCAGCCAGGAAATGACTAGTTACTCCCTAGGGGAATGATAAATTACCCGTGCTGGGGACATTCAATTTCATGTTATGCACTTGGTTTATTTAATAAGGATTCACAGACTACAGTACGTCAAAAAAGGTATATATCATCGTGCATATAATTGTTCATTAATTGCTTTACTTGATACTATATTTATTGGGAACGAATCAGAGCTCTAGACTCTTTGAAAGCTTAACTAATTTGTGTTGTGTCAGATTTCAAGTGTCTTAGGGCAACACTTCTCTTTGAATTATGAAGGTGAGAACCACGGTAGAGGTCAAGCTCACATTACACAGCTCTGACTACAACCTGGCAGCTACTGTTAGAAAGATGGCACTGAAGGTTTTGGGATTAATTTTCCAAAGATGTTCTGAGTACACAAATAATATATACCTTTAAAAGCTTTTTAATAGATCAATAAAGCTAGATGAAAAGGTACACAAAGAAAGGATTATATATTTTATACATACACATACATGCTTCAATAAAAGTAAGCCTAAGTAACCTGCAGAAATGGTGGCTATAGTTATCTGACTAATTTAGCTGCAAAATGGCGACACTGTTATCTGATTATATTTTCTCCACATAGTTTGAAGTATCTATTATTACACAGGAACTCTTTAATTACTTTCCAGTAACATTCTTTGTTACTGCAAGTTAAATCAAATCATATGAGCAAAGCAGTTAAGAGCCCTGCTTCTACTTTTATGGGAATGACGAGCCCTCCTCAATAAAACTGGTGATTCAGCGGGTTTGCTGGAAAGTAATATTTGAAGTATATTGTCAAGGATGCTGAGTTTATGGTAAATCTGAAATGAAGAATGGTGATAAATATTATTAAATAGATTTATTAGATTTCAGAATAAAAAAGGAGACATTTCTGTTGCATGTAAATAATAAAATATGTCTATATTAATAATTTAATGGAATAAAATCTCCATGGGGAATTGTTTTGGGGTTACTTATTTCAGTTTTCTCTTGAATTACGTTTACCTATGAAGAAACAAAAAATTACTTGAATTTTAAGTGTTATCCGCTGAACAAATTGACAATGCATGCCATAAAAAAAAACAACAAAACCAGACACCAAGCTAAGGACAAAATATTGTTGCTACTAAGAGAATATTCCCAGCAGCAGCTAATGAGAAACATACTGTGAGATTCTCATACATTTGTTTCTCCAAATTATTATGTATGCTTGTGGGGAACAAAAACAGAGAAACAAACCAGCCTCATTATAATATCATTAGATTGCTACCCCCTCTTTCAAAGAACAATGGACTTACTTTTATTCCTATTATAGGTTTTGTCTATTGATAGTGCTGCCACACTTTCAGTTATTTCTTCAGTTCAGTAAGTATGTGGGTTTTTTATTCACATAATATTAAATAAAGTAGTACCAGTGCCACAACATACCTGAGAGTTAACATAAATCTAAGGTTAGAGTTTTCACAGCAACTGGAACTTGGAGATCTTGTATATATAAACCGCAGTGCTGCAGCCTTTGTTCAGGTAAAATACCTCATGAAATCAGTGGACATTTGCTAGGTCAGATCTGCAAGATCAGGCCTGTCCAAGGGCAAACTGTGCCTGGCACTGCACAGGGGCATCAGATGTGGGGAAAGGATAATCTGGACACAATTACCTTGAAGAGGGCAGGGAAGTGTAGAGCTATGACACCACATGCCATGCCATCCCTGCTGCCACAGAGACAGACCATCTTGCATTCTTTCAAAGGATATTTGGTCGATGGTATTCTGTTGGCTAAAAGGTAATTGCTTCACCATTACATAGAAACATTAATTAATATACAAATGTTTGTGATATTCAGACATTTTCTGGATAAATTTCAGATATCTCTACATAAAAGCCTGGAACATATGTTTCAAGACAGGACTAGATGGCATTCAGATACAAAGTTCTGAAGGAACTCAGATGTGAAATTGTAGAACTACTCGTGGAATGTAACCTATCCTTTATATCCATTTCTGTACCAGATGACTGGAGGATAGCTAATATGATGCCAACTTTTAAAAAAGACTCCACAGGCAATCCTGGCAATTACAGGCTGGTGTGCTTAACTTCAGTCTGGGAAAAATTGTTGAAACTATAATAAAGAACAGAATTATCGGGCACATAGATGAAGACAATTTGTTGGGGAAGCATCAACATGTTTTTTGTAAAGGGAAATCATGCCTCACCAATCTATTAGAATTCTTTGATGGGGTCAACAAGGATGTGGACAAGGGCAATCCAGTGGATATAGTGTACCTAGATTTTCAGAAAGTCTTTTACAAGGTCCTTCATCAAAGGCTCTTAAACAAAATAAGCTATTGTGGATAAGAGAGAAGGTCCTCTCATAGATTGGTAACTGGTTAAAAGATAGGAAATCAAGGGTGGGAATAAAGGTCAGTTTCCAGAATGGAGAGAGGTAAATAGTCTGTACTGGGAACAGTACTGTTCAACATATTCATAAATAATCTGGAAAAAGGAATAATGAGTGAGGGAGCAAAATTTGCAGATGATACAAAGCTACTCAAGATAGCTGCAATTTAAATGATAGATTGGCTGGATAAATTCAGAAACTTCTGAGGATTGTAAAATGTATTTCTTCAGTCTTTTAAAATATATTTAATTAATGAAAATGATCTCAAAATGTGGTTGGCATAATTTGTGCCTTAACATTTACAACATAAAAATACAAGAACAGCCATACTGAGTCAGACAAAAGGTCCATCTAACCTAATATTCTGTCTTCCAACAGGGGCCAATTTCAGATGCTTCAGAGGGAATGAACAGAACAGATAACGATCAAATGATCCACCCCCCATTCCCAGCTTCTGGCAAACAGAGGGTAGGGACACCATCCCAGCCCATCCTGGCTAATAGCCATTGATGGATCTACCCTTCATGAATTTATCTAGTTCTTTTTTTAAAACCTTGTTATAGTCTTGGACTTCACAACATACTCTGGCAAAGAGTTCCACAAGATGACAGTGTGTGTGTGAATAAATACTTCTTTTTTATTTCTGCCTGTTAACTTCATTTGGTGACTCCTAGTTCTTGTGTTATGAGAAGGAGTAAATAACACTACTTAATTTACTTTCCCCACACCAGTCTGATATTATAGACCTCAGTCATACTCCCCTTTAGTTATCTTTTTTCCAAGCTAAAAAAGCCCAGTTTCATTAATCTCTTCTCATATGGATGCTGTTACATGCCCCTCACCATTTTTGTTGCTCTTTTCTCTACCTTTTCAATTCCAATATATATTTTTTGAGAAGGGGTGACCAGATCTGCACACAGTATTCATGATGTGGGAGTAACATAGATTTATATAGAGCAGAGATCGGCAACCTTGGCACGCGACTCTGCAGGGTAAGCACCCTTGGCGGGCTTGGCTGGTTTGTTTACCTGCCGCGTCCGCAGGTTTGGCCGATTACAGATCCTATTGGCTGACATTTGCCGCTACGGTCCAATGGGACTGCGGGAAGTGACACAGTGCTAAGGGTGCTTACTGTGCAGGGCCACATGCCAAGGTTGTCGATCCCTGAGATAGAGGCAATATGATATTTTCTGTCTTATTATCTATCCCTTTTCTAATAATTCCCAAAATATTGTTAGCATTTTTGACTGCCGTTGCACATTGAGTGGATGTCTTCAAAGAACTATCCTGAATATCCACAATGTGTATTACTCATCATTTATCAACACTGAATTTCATCTGCCATTTTGTTGCCCAGTCACCCAGTGTGGTTAGATCCCTTTGTAACTCTTCACAGTCTGCTTTGAACTTGGCTACACTTGCAAGTTAGAGTCTATTAAAGCCACCCCAGTCATCCTAACTCCCAACCCACCCACACTGACAAGGCACACAGAGTGCCTGGACTCTGCAGCTGGGGCACTCCTGGTAATCCATCTCCACAGGAAGTATAACGCTTTCTGCGCCTCAGCTGAAATGCCCGGGCATCAGTGTGAACGAGGTGTTGCATTACGGCGCTGTGATCAGCCTTCAGAAATGTCCCATAATCCCTTTAATTCAAGTGGCCACTCTTGTCGTTGTTTTAGACTTGGCTGTAAGAAGTCAGATATCCCCTTTCAAAGATCCGTTTCTGACAGCCTGCACACTTATCTGCTTCGGGACAAAGCAACCATTAGTGTGGAATGCTACTTGCTATGAGTGTGTGAGAGAAAGGAGGTGAGGAGGGGGGTTTGCTGCTGTCTGAACTTACAAGATGGCATTCTGACACACTCTCAGCACCCCAAAAAGAAACTCTCTCTCTACACACAGCACGCTCCCTGTCGCACTCCACCACCTCCCATTTGAAAACCACGTTGGCAGCTACTCGAATGCTGGGATAGCTACCACAATGCACTGCTCTCTGTGGCGTTGCAAGAGCTACTAATGTGGCTGTGCCAGTGTGCTTGAATCTGACAGTGTAAACAGCAGTGTGTTCCCTGCTGCGGTCTCTGAAGGCTGGTTTAACTCCCAGCGGTCCACATCTGCAAGTGTAGCCATGCCATAAGTTGTCTTCCAGGGATTTGAACTGGGTCCAGTGCTATTCATTATATGATTTGAAAAAGGCATTAAAGTTGCAAAGTTTGCAGATAGTACAAAAATACTTAATATATTTAAGTAAAAAACATATTGTGAAGTGTTACAAAGAGATCTCACAAAACAGGGTGACTGGGCAACAATGACAGATAAAATTCACTGTTGATTAAAAAAGTAATGCACATCGGAAAACATAATTCCAACAATATATTCAAAATGATGGGGTCTACATTAGCTTTTATCACTCAAGATAGAGATCTTTGATTCAGTGTGGATAGTTCCCTGAAAACATTTGCTCAATGTGCAGCAACAGTCAAAAACAAACAAACAGAATGTTAGGATACATTAGGAAAGGGATAGATAATAATACACAAAATCTCATAATGCTACAATATAAATCATAGTACTCCCAAACATGGAATACTGTGTGCAGTCCTGGTCAAAGAAGATATTAGAAATGGAAAAGGTACAGACAAGGGCAACAAAAGTGATTAACCAAAATGAACTGCTTCCATATGAGAGGAAATTAAAAAGAATGGCCACCTGGGAAAAGAGACTACTAAAGGTGTATGGGGGGGGAGTATGATAGAGGTCCATAAAATCATGAATGATGTGAAGAATGAAGTGTTATTTATCCCTTCACATAACATAATATCCAGGGGTCACCCAATAAAATTAATGGGCAGCATGTTTAAAACAAACAAAAGTAAATACTTCTTCACACAATGCACAGTCAGTCTGTGGAACTCATTGCCAGAGAAAGTTGTGATAGCCAAAACCATAACTGGATTTAAAAAAAGAATTAGATATGTCTGAAGATGGACCATTGGTCTTACCCATTGTGGCTATTTTTATGTTTAAAAGTATTGCTAACTTGTACTGTTATACAAAAGCTGACAGTTTTAAAGGCTGGCTATCACAGTTGAGAAAGGAAAGATATTACTGCTCTGTGAAGGAGACACATTTCCTGTTTATTTTGAAAGTCATTTAAATTTCAGAATGAAAACCAAATATTTTTGGATGTTAAATGGATGGAATCCCCAATTTAAAGAAAAAAAAGAACATTTGTCGAACTTATAAAAAAAGCAAAACATATTTTATTTTTCTTCAGGAAGAACAACATTCAGGGATATCACAGACTAAAAATGAAAATACTATTATAGAAGTGGGTGATTGCAAAATGACATTAAAAAGAGAATCAAAACAAAGAAAAACTGCTCTTAACCACTTTTTTCTAAGCTTTTTGAAAAACAAAACCACTTTCCCAAGAAGGCCTGATAGATGTTTCATACTTTCTAAATCTAGGTTTTAGAGATTACACATTTTATTCAACTCAGCACAATTTTCAAATTGTAGTCCATAGAGATAGCTTTAGCATTTACTTTATTTTGTAGTAACACATGGAATCTACAGGCCAGTATACTGTAAGACAGGGATCGGCAATCTTGGCACGTGGCCCCCCAGGGTAAGCACCCTTGACAGGCCCGGCCGGTTTGTTTACCTGCCGTGTCCACAGGTTCGGCCGATCGCGGCTTCCACTGGCCACAGTTCGCCACTCTGGTCCAATGAGGGCTGCGGGAAGCAGCACAGTATTGGCCGCCGCTTCCTGCAGCCCGCATTGGACCAGAGCGCTGAACAAACCAGCCGGGCCCGCCAAGGGTGCTCACCCTGGGGAGCCGCGTTTCAAGGTTGCCGATCCCTGCTGTAAGATATTGGCTAAAGCAGATATAAGGCTTGAGATCTATGAACAGAGGCACAGATAAATGGCCTAACAGTCACCCCTAAGATTTGGGGAACTGGGAATAGAGTGTTTAAGTGGGAAATGTCTACATAACAATAGCAGGCAACAACAGAAATATGAGCTAACACCAGCTTTTGAATATTTTAGGATAAGAACATCTGCAGATCTCTGACCATAAGAATAGCGCATCAATACATTAAGATATATAATAATAAGTTGGGATCATTAATATACCATCCTATAGGAGGACATCTTAATGTTAGTCAGGTGAGAAAATCCAAACAAGGAAGTGGGGAAAAACCCCTACTGAATATTCATTAGGTAGAGTGGCATCAGCATAAGATATTATAAAAGTTGCATCCTCTCCTGTGTGCAGTAGAAGAGAGAGATGTTGCCCTTGGGAGGTGCCAGGATGATGGCCACTAGTGATAATGGAGAAGGTGATGGTGATGAGGAAGATGACAGCTAACATTTCATATTCTTCTGCAAGGGATGGTGTAAGTATATGGATGTGCAAATGCAGAGTTGTTAACCACAGTTTTTTTCTTGGAGTTTTAAATGATATTTTAGATATCCTGGCCAAGGCTATTGAGTTCCTTGATGAAGAGAATAAAACCTTGAACTTGACTTGATATTTTATCAAAGAGTGATGTAAAGAGTGGAGAGCAGGCTTACTGTGCTCTCAGTAGCCATGTTGCTGAGGAGAAATGGTGCAGGATTCTGTACTAATTGGAGTTTCCTGAGGGCTAAGGGTGTTATGCCCAGGTATAACACATTGCTGTAGTCCAGATGGGAAGAGGCAAAGGTGCGTATAACTTAGGCCTGTTCATTGTCCACCATGATGGGATGAAGTCTTCTAGCCAACCAGTGATGGTAGGGAGCACTAACTGTGGATATCATTGTGAAAGTCAGAAAGCAGAAGCCTTGAGCAATGGTGCCCCTTGGTTCTGTCTGTTCTCTCCCCGTTGCACACAATAGTTTAGTTTCCTGAGAACAGTAATACTTTTGTTTAGTCCAGCAATACTGGGCTCAGTACAAGGGTAACTGAGTGGGGTGACTGTGATGTGAAGGAGGTCAGACTGAATTTTCTGGTAGTCTCTTCTGGTCTTAAACTCTATGATTCTATATGGCTCACCTTTTTATGCCATTGCAGTGGAATTTGTGAGCCAAACAAGTAGAGAAAATAGAGATGTAAGAGACATAATATTAGGTGAGATAAAGTTTAAAATTGCTCAGTATACTGACTATAAACTCTAAGAATTTGTTTTGTTCAATTTGTTAAATATCTGAGATTTATTTAGTTCATTATTTAATGTAAAATAGTTTCTTGCTAAAATTGAAGCATGTCCAGTTTTACTAGCACACCATTTTTTTCTCTTTTTTTTATCTTTTAAATTGACTGACAGTTCGCTTTTCTTTAAACCACTCAAATAAAATCCTTATTCCCTGATTATCCCTCTGTCTGCAGTTCTCTAACCCTTTGCCACCCTCCCTCTAAGTGGGGGCCCACTCTAATTCCCACCAACAGTATATGCTCCATAAAGGCACTTTTGCCAGTTGAAGATCAGGCATAGTGGAGCTCAGTTCCACCATGCTTTCAACCCCTGACAACCCCTCTTTCCTGTCCTCCTCAACATGAGAGAACAGCTAGCATAGGAGTCAGGTAGCCATCTCTGAAAGTGTTATGCAAGCAGGGAGAATTCTTCGCTGGGTGTTTCCAGCTTGTTTAAGGCCACTTTGCATTAGGAGGACACAGCAGCCTTAGCAGACTAGAGAATTCATCTCTTAAAACACAGTAAAACACTCAGTTTGTCTTGGATAGCTCCCTTCCAAAACACTGTGCCAAAGATGTCATCAAGGGAATGCTCACACTCTAAAACAGTGGTTCTCAACTCTGGTCCACTGCTTGTTCAGGGAAAGCTCTTGGCGCACACCCCGCAGTTCCCATTGGCCTGGAGTGGTGAACTGCGGCCAGTGAGAGCTGCGATCTTCCGAACCTGTGAAGGCAGCGGGTAAACAAACTGGCCCGGTGCACCAGGGTCTTTCCTTGAACAAGCGGTGGACCAGAGTTGAGAACCACTGATCTAAAAAACTCCCCATGATCTTATCGAACAGAGAAATAACTTTTGAAATTGGAAACAAATAATGATCCTTGCAAGGGGTGTCAGCAACCAGGCCTTACGCAACTTCAACAACCCCAATTTTATCATCAACTGACTTGCTAATTTCCTCTGCAAGAACTGTCATGAGAATGCTTGAAAGTTTTCACTGAAACATTTCAGAAAGCAACCATGTCTCATGTCATGAGAACTGATTTAACTACTTTAAAATTTAAAAAAGAACAAAGAAAGTCACAACTGTGGTGATTTCTGCCCCAGATCTTTATTGAGCACAGATTGCAAAATGACTGCAATACATTTAGCAACATACTGAACACCATTGTCCCACCAATTATACAAATAGAACAGGTTGGTTTCACTAAAGAAAGACTGGTTGCTGATAATACAAGAAAAATCACACTCTTGATCCAACAAACTCATATGTCAGATATTCTCTACATAGCCTTATTTCTAGATGCAGAGAAAGCCTTTGATAGGAATCCACAATTCAGACTGGGACCAATATTCCTTAACTGAATGAGTGTATCATACAACTCTCCCTTTTCTGTACTAGTAACTAATGTAATTATTCATCTCACATTTCAACTAGAAAGAGGGACATGACAGGGTTGTCCCATCTAGCCCCCCCACCCCTTTTAATCTCTCTTCTGAACCACTGACAATGTACATATGTCATCACTCAGCCATTGAAGGTGTTACTGTAAACAGGAAAGAATACAAAATCAGTTTATATGATGATAACACTTTTATACTATTTTATACTATTTTATGAAGAATCCTTCCTCATCAATCCCATCATTATTGAATATTGTTGATATTTTTGGAATGATCTCTGTGGACTAAATCAGATGCAATGGATATATTCAAAAGACCATATCCTTGTCAGTTTTAACATCTTTCAGTTCAATTATGAAAGGAAATAGCTTATTTCAGTGTTCAGATTTGTCCTAATTTTCCCAACATTGTTTCTATAAATATGGACTATATATTAAAAGAAATCTCCAAGGATGTAGAGAGGTGGTGCCTTCTCCCTTGTTTCTTAGCGGGGAAAATAAAAATAGCCAAAATGAATATCTGCCAAAGATTGACTTATATCATTAGCCTTTTGCTTTTCAATGTCTCTCTCTTGCTCTTTGAACAAAATAGGTTTATTATGTAATTTACAGGGGATAAAAAACAGACTTACTTGTCACATAAGACCTTTTAAACATCCTGAGCAACTAGAGTAATGGGATTGCCATATTTGTATCTATACTATCTAGAATTCCAAATGCATCCTATTGTAAAGTAGTTCCCTCCAATGGCTCTGTATACACCCCAGCCTGATCTGAGATTGAAAAAAGGTTAGTTATGCTATTTGGTCCCTGCTCTTCTTTTATATAATTTAAGATGCTACCCATATCCTTAAGGAAAAATCCAGTCTTAGCATCTACATGGGGTACCCTGCAACACTTTAAGATAATTACCACTTCTGATCTTACTAACTCTCTTCTTCTACCACTGTGGGATAACTCATGATCAAGGCCAATGCCACACTTCAGACAATTTGGATAGAAACAGGATTAACAAAAATAAAGATACAAGATGCTAGACTGGCCTCCTTAGATTATATGTTTAACAAATATTAGCTACCGCTGTCTCTCACAGTTCCTTTTTTCAGTAGCTGTGCTCAGGGATTCATGCAAGGACGGAGGACAATATTTTCTCTTTCATCACTCTCACCTCTAAATGAACTATGGAAACAAAAGTAACTTTGTAGGATTTACTTTTAGGCAGCTTAATGCTTTGCATTACCTTCTCTATCTCACTCTCAAAGAACAGAAGCCTTGGAGGAGATCTGGCTTAATGTGAAATATACTTTAAGTTCTTTATCCTTGTGCTTCTCCCAGAACAAGTACTATATTGAATAAGTACTACTGGACTCCAGAATGATTGTTTAAGGACAGATTGATAACACACAGCAAATGTTGGAGATACAGCCACATACCTTCATATATCCCCTAAACCTGTTAAAAATGCACGTGTTCTGGAGCGCCATATTCAATACTCTCTTGAAAACTTCATGTCACAATCTTTCCTTTTCCAAGCTTCTGTATTTTAGGAGAGCTGGATGAGTTGATATTACCTGTTAACATTAAGAAATTAATTGCAATAAATATTATAGTGATCAAAAGCGCTATTTTGAGAATATTGAAATCTGTAATTCTTCCCACATCCACAGACTGGCTTAGTAAGCTCTCTGCTATTTCATTAGTGGGGAAAACAATGATTGCCTAATAAAAAAACTTCTGGAAAAAAATTGGGAGGCTATCTGGTCACATATGAAACTATAGCATACTTTTGCAGTTTGGTATATGTTAGCCTCAGATACTCATAGGTTATGTTTTCAGTTACTTATACATTTAGTCATTTTAATAATTGTTGCCCTACATGACCTCTACAGGGTCATATTTTTTGTTTTTTTCCCCCAGGCTTTCAAATAATGAACACTGAATTTTGTTATATATCTATATTGTTATTGATTATATATATATATATTCTATATATAGGCTCGAGAGAGATAAAGAGAGTATATATATGCTTTTTCCATTCTGTGCAATTATATTTTTATATGTTTATCTACTTAATAAAAACAATAAAACAAAGGTTCTTTATATTTTTAAACTCTGATGGGCAAGTATCTTAGTGAAGTTCAGTAAAGATGTCATGATAGTAATATTTTGTGCTTATAGGCTGTGAGGCTGATGCCAGAGTGTCAGAACTAACATCACTTTAGTACATTTTAAAAATCGTATTGCAGAGAGTGCATCATTTTATGTTTATTCATGAAAAGGGACTTATTAAAAAAAAAGGCAGTAGATAATTCATGCCAGGCCCCATGAGATTGTATCACTATATTCAGTTTCTAGTACATACCTTTCTTTTGCAGTTGGATTTGCCCCTAGAGTATTTAGTCTCAGAAGAGCAGGGTCAGGCTCATTCAATTATTAAATCTCTGACTGTGAGCCTTCTGAATAAACTGCATCTTTCCCTGAGAGGAACCTCAGCAATGAGGATTTATTTGTGTCACAGAAGACTTGGCAGCCTCTAAGTACTAACTCAACAAATACTTTAAAACTATGCCTTCTTTTTTTATTCATTCATTGTCACAGCATTTCAGAACAGCAAAGCTCATTTTTGTTTTGTTTTCAGTGGTGGGGGATTATAAGATTTTTATCTCCTTAATTGTTGTCTTTGACTTAGGGTAGACCTAACTGGCTTCCCTATTGTATCTCATTTTACCTTAGGGTCTGCCTCTCTCACCATGCACCATCAGTATAATGGGGCTATTTGTTAGCTTGGAATAATGTGAGAATAATTATGGAATATTACTAAAAGGATCCTGTAATAAGGAAACTGAACTCAATGTGGATCTAAGACATAGGATCTATTGAAAAGGTTATCTTTTCCAGTCACCACTGTGGGTTTTACAGTTTTTTGCTCCACATTTCCTGCTTTATACTAGCTCCAAATGCACGGTCAGTGTCTGTGTCAATCTTTACTTCTTCAATGAAACATTTCCAGTTCTGTCTCAGCAGGTATACAGAATATGTTCATCTTTTGTAAAAGGATAACTCTTGATGTGTGATCTTAGAAACACAATGAAGAGAGTCAACCTGTGGCATTTATCAATTTTGTATTGGAGTTTTCAACTAACTTTAAAGAACCCCCACAATTTTATTTTAAGCAGCATACTGGAAAATGATGTTATGAGATGAAGAGAAAAAAATCACTCTTTGTGGGTCATATATAAATAACACATATACCCCACAGGTAGCATGTGTCAGGATCTCCAAAATGATTCCATCAGCCCCGTGTTGGCAAAGTTTCAGAATACATTACTGCACGTGTCCAGATACTCTAAGTCCTCAAACTTTAGTGTCTCCATCTAAAACTTTTAAGTCCCCATGTCTCATTTCACCTTGGAGTTTGCTCTCTGACAAGCATACCTCTGCACGCTTATCAGAGTGCATGCATCCATGTAAGTAATCCACCTACTTTCAGACTGCACCACCAGGCTGTAACACCCTGACTCCTCAGCAGATTCAGTTGAATTTGGCCCCTCCTATTGACTTCTCTCCAAGACCTGGGACAAGTAGATAAATGAAGTGATGTCAGGCAACTTCTTTAAAACAGTGTTCCTTATTTATCTACAGGCATATGCTCACTAGTAATAAAATCCTCAGCAGGCCAGGTGGCTGAGTGGTTAGTTCACCCAGTTTAATGCCTCCCAGTGGTAAAGGCCCTCAGTCCAGATCCTTGCCCTTACATGTGGCTTATCTTCACATCAGGGTTTTCAACATCTTTACTAGAGAGTGCGTTAGAAATAAGGCTTATGCCCTTTCTGCAATAAGGGCAGTTGATAGGAGAGCCTGGGCACTCCCATTCCACCAGGTTCCTATCCAGGACCCTATGATAGACGACTGCATCAGTCACTATGGAGTGCCCCCAGAGATGCCTCCCTAGATCATTTCCTGCCATCCATCCCCCACAACATCTCCAAATCCAGCATAAGATAGCAAAGGAAAAGACAACTAAATCTCCAGCCCCAAAAGACCCAGCAGGAAGCTTTTTTCTTCATGGGGAGTTAGAATTGAGAGGCAGGAAACAAGGTCAGAGTCAGGCTGGAGTTAGAGACCAGAAGACAAGGTAAAGCCTAGCAGTGCAGCAGACCAAAGTCTTCATGGTCACCCAGGCAACGTCCTGGGGAAACCCCTTGGGTTAAGTAGGGGCACTTGGCCAATCACAAGGCGAAAAGGTGCTGTCATACTGGATCTCCTGGACAGGATGGAGGATGATATTTTCTATTTCATCACTCTCACCTCTAGAAGGATACGTTAAGAACTAAATTAAAAATATAAATAAATAAATAAAAGTAACGTAGTAGGATTTAGTTTTAGGCAGCTTAATACTTTGCGTTACCTTCTCTATCTCACTCTCAAAGAACAGAAGCCTTGGAGGAGACCTGGCTTAATGTGAAATATACTTAAAAGTTCTTTATCCTTAGAACTTTATCTTTATCCTTTAGAACTAAATAAAAAATCTGTGTCCTTTAGAACTAAATAAAAAATATAAATAAACAAATAGAAAAATATAAATAAATAAATAAAATATAAATAAATAAATAAAAGTAACGTAGTAGGATTTACTTTTAGGCAGCTTAATGCTTTGCATTACCTTCTCTATCTCACTCTCAAAGAACAGAAGCCTTGGAGGAGATCTGGCTTAATGTGAAATATACTTAAAGTTCTTTATCCTTGTGCTTCTCCCAGAACAAGATATTAAATAGGTATTGCTGTACTCTAGAATGTTTGTTTAAGGCCAGATTGATAACACACAGCAAATGTTGGAGATACAGCCACATAACAACCCTTCATATATCCTCTAAACCTGTCAAAAATGCATGCGTTCTGGAGTACCAAATTCAATACTCTCTTGAAAACTTCATGTCACAATCTTTCCTTTTCCAAGCTTCTGTATTTTAGGGGAGCTGGATGAGTTGATATTACCAGTTAACATTAAGAAATGAATTGCAGTAAATATTATCTTTTATATCTTTCTTTATATATTTTATTGATGAGATAAAAAGTTTAGTTGATAAAGGTAATACTTGGACTTTTGTAAGGTATCTGACTTGGTACCACATAGCATTTTGATTTAAAAATCTGAATATAAAAATAATATAGTATACATTCAATGGATTAAAAATTGGCTAATTAACAGGTCTCAAAATGTACTGTTAATTTGGAATGATCATCAAGCCTGTTTCCAGTGTGGGTCATACAGGTTCAGTTCTTGGACCTATGTTATTTAATATTTTTATGAATGACCTGAAAAAAACCAAAATAATCACTGATAAAATCTGGAGATGACATAAACATTGGGGAAATGGTAAATAGTGAATTGGATAGATCACTAATTCAGAATGAGCCTGGATAATGTGATAAATGGAGAACAAATGCAAAAAAAAATGTATTTTTAAATAGCTAAATGTAAATGTAGACAGCTAGAAACAAAGAAGGTAGACCGCACTTACACGACGGTAGCCTCTGTCCTGGGAAGCAGTGACTCTGAAAAAGATTTGTAGGTCATGATGGATAAGCAACTGAACATGAGCTCACAGTGTATCATTGTGATCAAAAGGGGGAGCTAATGTGATCCTTGAACTCATAAACAGGGGTATCTCGAGTAAGAGTAAGGAGGTTATTTTACCTCCGTATTTGGCACTGGTGAGATTGCTGGTGGAATACTTTGTCCAGTTTTTGTACCCACAATTCAAGAAGGAGGTTGATAAATTGGAAAGAGTTCAAAGATGGCCACGAGAATGATTAAAGGATTAGAATACATGCATTATAGTGATGGACTCAAAAAGTTCAATATATTTAGATTAACAAAGAGAAGGTTAAGGGGTGACTTGATTACATCCTGTAAGTACTGACACAGGGAATGGATATTTAATAATGGGTTCTTCTGTGTTGCAGAGAAAAGGTATAATGACAGGAAGCTGAAGCTAGACAAATTCAGAATAGAAATAAGTCATAAAATTTTGACAGTGAGGATAATTAACCATTAGAATAATCTACCAAGGCTGATGGTGGATTCTACATCTCTGACAGTTTATAAATCAAGAATTAATGTGTGTGTTTTTCCTAAAAGATATGTTCTAGTAATTATTTTGAGGCAGTTCTATGACCTGTGTTGGGCAGGGGGTGAGACTGGATAATCCCAGTGGTTCTTTCTGGTCTTGGAATGTATGAATCTATGAAACACAATGGCAGACACAATGTGGGGAAACCAGTTCTGCTGAAGCAGTCTTGTGGATATAAGACTTCTGTTGCTAATTCTGATAATCCACAATCTTCACTAGTACAAAGTTGACTTAAAATTAAAGATATAAAAAGAAAAAAGAAATCAATATGTTAGCAATGGATTCCTTTTCAACTCTATTTGTCATTATTTCCTCAGCAGCAAAAGTCCAAATACTTTACATCAGTGAAATACTTTAACCTTCTGAATTTAAAACAGAAAACCATGTTATATTTTGGTGCTGAAACTGTAAAAGTGGCATCCGTGATGAAGTTCATAAAAAAAGCCAGCAATGGACCTGTGTTGACGGCCCTAAATTTTTCAAATTTACAAGTGTTTTTATTTTTAACTTGAGTGACAATTTTGTCCTTTTTTAACACACCAATTATTGATTCAATATCATTTTTCAGTGGTATGGTAGCTGAACTAAAAAAGATTACTTGCAAAAATGCAAAGGGAGAGATATTGTTGTACCAAGTGACAAGTGGGTATATAGTTATCTGACTTGGCATGATTTGGCAACTATCTTTCCATATATCTCAGGGATCGGCAACCTCGGCACACGGGACCGCAGGGTAAGCACCTTTAGCGGGCCCCGCCACTTTATTTACCTGGCGGTTTGCTGATCGCAGCTCCCACTGGCTGTGGTTCGCCGTCCCGGTCCAATGGGAGCTGCGGGAAGCGGCATCCAGCACCGCACCACTTCCCGCAGCCCCCATTGGACCGGGACAGCGAACCGCGGCCAGTGGGAGCCAGGATCGGCAAACCACCAGGTAAATAAAGCGGCAGGGCCCGCTAAGGGTGCTTACCCTGCAGTCCCGCGTGCCGAGGTTGCTGATCCCTGATATATCTATTCAAGTGACACATCATAAGACCTAATCACATCAGCCACACCATCAGGGACTCATTCACCTGCACATCTGTCAATATGATATATGCCATCATGTGCCAGCAGTGCCCCTCTGCCATGCACATAGGCCAATTCGGGCACTCTCTAGATAGATAGATAGATAGATAGATAGATAGATAGATAGATCGATCGATCTTCCTACTGCATGTTCCACTTCATCAGATGTATAGAAGGGGTTTTAGCCCACAAAAGCTTATGCCCAAATAAATTTGTTAGTCTCTAAGATGCCACAAGAACTCCTTGTTCTTTCTTCAGTTCAAATGTGTCTGTGCATGCTCTGTCATCCATTACAAGATTCCA
Source organism: Dermatemys mawii (assembly GCA_007922305.1). Taxonomy (NCBI): domain Eukaryota; kingdom Metazoa; phylum Chordata; order Testudines; family Dermatemydidae; genus Dermatemys; species Dermatemys mawii. The sequence continues at coordinate 43,758,851 of ML677348.1, forward strand.
GGCTCTCTACTGGAGCAATCCCCTGTCACTCAGCTATTTCAGATTCCCTGTGACACCCCCTCTTCTGATGTGCAAAATGCTTTTGTATCCCCTGCTCTTGTTTAGTAAAAGGCAGGACCAATGCAAACCAAAAATAATCCTATATAAGGAATTTATTCTCCCATCCCCCAGAGGCCTGCTTCTGCCATGCAGGAGCCCTAGAGGAAGGAATGTCACGGAAGGCAGAGGCAGGTAGCTCAGCTGCTGAATGGAGATGACTTTCAGTAGCTGTGAAGTGGAGGGGAACATCCTAGAGACCCTGCTGCGTGTGTAATGGGAGGCTTAAGGTTGCAGACTGGGGAAGGAAGGCAGGACAGACATTTCTTCTCCTATAGACAATGGGATTTCTGTATCACCTATGAGTCCTGCTTTGAGAAAGATCCCTTTAAAGATTTTTTTTCCCCTGCAGGGAGTAAGGTGGTTCTAAATCCCCTTCAGAATATACACATTTAAATAAAAATAGCCATAACTGGGGGTACTGATTAGTTTGGGCATTTTATGAAGTGAAAATTGGGGAGAAGAGATAGTTGGACTTTATATGTTCAGAAGCAGCTTTCTCCCTTCCATCAGAGCATGCAAACCTGCTGAGGTGCTGTGAGATTATAAATGCATTTGTTGTTTGAATTAGAGCAACCACAGACTGAGTACTGTGTGACCTCGAATACATTTTGAGCAGCATGGTTGTCATGCAGGGAACAAGGGATGAACAGGTAAGCATAAGCAATATGCAAAGCACAGTGTGAATATGAATAGTCACCATATGTGAATCATGAACTCTTTTGTCCCTATTGCTGAATATAATGAACTCAGGTTGATAAGGCCCAACATTAAATTTAGCTCTACATTGAAGATGTGCTTTGAAAAACAGCCTTTTTAAAATACTTAATGGATATGTGACAGGTCTCCTGTTGACACTGAGTTTGTAGTAACTGGGAGAGCATAGCTGGCAGACTGGAATATTTCCTAATGAGTTGAGGCTGGCATGTATTCCACCTTCTTATCATTGTTCCTCATAGCTGTAGTGATATGAACACATCCCCTGCAGCATGCTTCAAATCACAGCATACTCTTCTGCGCATGGTTTTGCAAAGCTGTGCATTTACACTTTAGGAGAATAATGTACCATAGAGGTTCAGCTGCTGCACAGAATTTTATAATTACTTTAAAGGAAAACAAATTTAATGGTGACAACTGTTCATACACTGGTTCTTCAATGCTACATTAATTATACGGAGCTTGTCAAATAGATTATTCATGATTATCACCTGCATGTGAAAGTGTGACTTCTCTTGGACCATAGGTAATATAACACATAAAGAGATATAGCAGGTCACTCCTGCTTGTGCTGGACATATGGTTTTTTAAATTTTTTCTTTTAAAAAAGTAAAGAGGCCGCTTCCTTTCCTAACTGTTACTGATGTTTTAAAATGCACTACTACTCTTTTTGGAAAACTCTATGTAGAGGTGGAATGTTCTTAAAATTTTCAAAAATCAAGCCACGGGACTTTGAAATTCCAAAAAGACACAAACAGAAGAGCTTTTAGTAAAATACCATCAATCAGTGAAACTCATTCACTTTAAATTACATTTATTTTTGACAACAAAGAAAAAGAAAAGCAATAATTAATTATAACCCCAGAAAGTTCCAAATAGTGTATTTTTCTGTGCATCTCGTTGAAGGTCTGTTGGTAAAATGAGGTAGTTAAAACAAAAGGTACACCAGTAGTCTAACTGTGGGGTTGGGTTTAATGGTTTATAATGACGGTTACAAAAATACCTCAAAAAACATACTTCACAATTAGTGGGGTTGTTTTGCTTTGTTTTGTTTTTAAAAAAGCCTTGAAAATAGCTGGTTTTCACAAACTGATGAAAAACACTTAGAAAATGCCTTAGCAGCTCTAATACGGCTGAGATAGGGCCAGGGATCTGTTCCCATCTGCACTAGTCTAGTCTGTAGGCTGGGTGCACTGGAGATAATGGTTTGCTCACATAGAAGAAGCACTATCCCTTTTTAATTCTGCTTGGAGTGGTGTAGCTCTATGTCATCTCCTACACAGGGCTTAAAAAGGTTGATGTAGCCCTAGGTGTAGCTCTCCACCAGTCCCCTGCAGAAACTATGGTAATGCCGCTTTTGTCATTTTACATCCTGCTTTATTTTTGACACAAAGATTTACTACAGGGTAGTAGATCAGATTGCTTTAAGATTTATAAAGTTTTCCCAGAGGAAAAAAAAACACACCAAACTGTCTAAAGAAAACTGAGATAATGCTGGCGATGTAGCTGTTAGTTAATAAAGATGAAGTTGTTAACTGTGATGTAGCCCAATAGAATACAACTAGAGGGCCCCAACATTGATTTTATTTTACAGCATTCTTTACTTTAAAGGAATGGCTCATTGACTAAAACTAAGATGTAAAAAATAAAAAGATATGGCTTAATAGTAAATTAGTGTCAGGGTGTCTAAAATACATGATGCCACAGTCTGACATGCCTTTCACCGCCAGCCAGCCAGCCAGAAGGGAAGCAGATGGACATTGCATGGGAACCAAGCCAGGCTTTTCCCAGTCAGCTTGTTTCCTACACCTCCTTGTTTCCTACACCTTAAAATATTGTTTAGTGATGAAATAGCATACTCAGAGCACACCTGTCTGATTAGACCCAGAGGCAAATCAGATGGCGGGATGCCTATGTTCATCTGATCTGATGATTGCATTTGAGCATAGGCATGAGATAGGCGTCCAGGGGCCTGCCTCAGGCAGCAGTGCACATGCCCAGAACCATAAACTTAGGCATCTAGGGGCCACCCCAGGGGTCACCTCCGCTTGGCCTCTTTCTCCTGAAGCCCCACCATTGCTCCCACCCCAGCCCTACACGTCCCCCCTTCCTGACCCCTCCCCCACCCGCCACTTGTACCTCTTCTCCCCCTCCCCAAAACCCTCTCTGCCCACTGCTCATGCCTCCTCCCCCAAGCTCCACCCACTTGCACCTCTTTTACTCCTCTCTCACCCCCTGCATCTGCCCACCAGCCAGTCGGCTGCTCACTGCTCACATGCACCTCTTTTCTCCCCACCCCGCACAAGGCCACCATGCAAGTAGAGTGGGGACAGGAGGAGGCAGAGGAAGTGAGGGGCCTCGAGAGGAAGAGGACCAGTGGGAGCAGGGCCTTAGTGTGGAAAACGGGCAAGTCCATGGCCAGGGTGCCCACCCTTTTGGCAGCATGTTCCAAAGGTGGCGGGCTAGCTGTTTGGGGAGGCTTAGCGTCCCCGAGCCACTTATACCCGCTGCCTATGCTGGGGGACTTTTACTGTGAAAATACAGGCACTAAGTGAGTTTTATGCCTACAGGAGTAGATGGCAGGAGTAGATGGCAGTGGGGCATTTGTGGCTCATAGTAGTGCCTAAATCTGGAGTTTAGGTGCCTAAATCGATTTGTGGAATTCAGCCTTCGAGCCATGAATGCTCGGGTTGATTTTACAAATTGCCAGTGTGTAGCACCAACACTGTTCCAGCTGCATTCTAAACCATTCCAGGTACCTACAGGGAAGAGTTTGCAATTTCAATAATCTAATGTCAGCCTTTAATCCTGGTATTGGCTCTGACCATCCTCTAAGGATTTGGGCAAGCTACTTGGCTTCACTTTCTCAATTTACCACTGTAAAATGGAGATAACAATACTTAAATGCTGCATAAGGCTGTTGTGAAGATTAGTGTTAGTTAATAAACACTTATAAAGTGCTAGATAAATATTATAGGCATATGAATTTCTGATGGCTTTTAGAAACAAAGCTATTGCTGAATCCATTGTTGTTTCCCTAATATTGTTACAGATAAGAACTTCTTGTTCCTTACTGAAACTGACAAATTGTCCTTAAAATGTTAGAGTTTAGAAGACTAAATATAGAGAGTAAATGCATATACAATATTATGTGAAAAAGATAAATCACAAGCAGTTTTAGAAAACACTGTACATGCTGCATAATTCACTAAATAACTTGGTGTATGTTTTCCATACAAATGTCAGTGCATCTTATCGTGGAAGTAATAAATCATACATGGGTTATAGAATTTTCAGTTCATGATTCTAAATTTTGGTTCTAAGATATAACCTTGAGAGTTGAAAGGGTGTTTTATTATTGCTGAATTCCCTATTTTAAATCCTTTTATGAGCTCATATAATAGTGTATATTTGCACCTTGACCCATAATAGTTATTATTTTTAAATACCTGCCAAAAGTTGCTATGCCATAGTGATAAAAAGTTAACTTGAAGGACCTTCATTTGACTTTAAAAACTACTGTGTTTAAGAGACATTCAGAATAGTTTTCAGAGAAAGCCAGGATGGTTCAGAAAGCCAGATAATTTACTATTCAGATTAAGTGTATCTTAACACCCGGCGTATCCTAACACTCTATTCCCCTTTTAAGCATCTTCTCTAGACCATGCATGCATTGCAGGTATGGCAGGGAAGAGCTACCTGGGACCAGAGAAGTGCCTTAACCACTTCATGTCTAGTATGAGGTTTCTACTCCTCATCACACTGAGTTTTCTATGCCTAGGTGGTTAAGATAATTTTGTATAGACTATAGATGCACCTGATTGTTTAATGCCTGACTATCCTGCTACAATCTGTGGATTGAGAGGTAGATTCACTTGCAGGCAGCCAGTGGCAGTGAAAACTCTCTGAAGATCTGCAAAATAAGCACAGTGCGATGCCTAATTGCAGGGGCCCCTGATTAGTGATGGTCTGCTGGACCTGCTGAGAGAAAAGAACTCTGGACATCTGCAAGGTTGGTGACTTCTTCTTTGAATTATTTTGTTTACATGCCTTTGCTTTTCCCTCTTGTGTGGGAAGGCTGGTAGGAAGTGATTCAAGCAGGTAGTCACATAGCACTCTAGGTTGCAAAACACATTCACCTACCTTTTGTCTCCAGATTGGAAAATAGTGGAGAGGATAGGCCTGGCTTCCCCTGCCCACTCAGTGATGGGGCAGAGGCAGAAAGCCTATACTGATACCAGAGATTCGGGATTTGGAGAACCCCATATCTTAGATTGACAGTCCTGATTTGGGGGCTTTGACATCCAAAGCCCCTTGCTGAGCAGTGGAAGTAGCCTTTGTTGGACTATGCAGACGTAGGCATAACTTGTGGCCCAGACAGAGGGCTAAATCACAGAAGAAGAGTTTGACAGATAGACAATATCCTGAATAAAATTTGTTGAATTAAGTTAAAGCTTATTGAATTAGATCTGATACCTTTGGGTCCATTGCATTAAAATGCAACTGTGTATGTGTTATTGTGGAACTGTATGCACCTTCTCTAACAGTGGGGGGATGTTAATGTAATTCTACTATAATCAGTCCTTTGAAACCATCCCCTGGGAAACATGTGCTTATACTTGTTCAACCTGGATTCTCCAGGGACCAGCGGACAAAGAGAGGCTTTTTTTGATAAATAGCCTGGTTTTAAACTGACTCGGGGCCTTCTTTCTGATTCAGGAAATGCTCATGAATCCTGGCTAACAGAGGCCTCAGTCCTTAGGGAAGAATTGGAAGAACTGGGCCCACCGAGGCTCCATAAGACTGTGTGCTTGTTCTGAGCTAAAGCTGTGATGAACTTTGGGTGGGGGTTGAAGGATTGTTCCTGCCAGATCCTGTTAGGGTTGGGATGATGAAAGCTTATTAGCATGCATGTATGCTTTTACTCATTGTGTTAATACATATTCTCTGTAGTGCTCTTACCTTAAGACTAAAATAGGCTTGCTTAGAAAGAACTGTGGCACCTTATAACTACTGCAATTCCACCTGTTAACCACCTCTGAGGAGAAATCAAGCAGGTGTGCATGGGAACCTGTTTCTGATTAGAATAACACAGTGAAGGTGGGGAACTGTGCAGCCTGGAAATAGCCTGGTCAAGAAGAAGTGAGCCAAGTCTCCACCCAAGAAAGGCAAGAGTTTGGGAGCTGGAAGCCTGAGAGTGAGTGCCCTTGCTGGACCACTGAAGGGACCCTCAACTGTGACAGACGTACCACTACAGGGCTGGAACAGGTATCAAAAAGGAGCACCAAGACATTAGAGCACCTGTCACCCCCTTGCCTGATCACTAGGTCATGTCTCTGGGGAGTAGATCCTTTTCTATCTTCAAAGATTTCCAGTACATGGTTTTGATGAGCCAGAAATATGGTGAGAACCATAGTTTTGTTGTAGTATGATACTCCCACTTCTTGCCTTCATGTAAAACTAATAATTTAGGGGCAGTATACAATTAAAAGAATCAAACATTTCACTACATTTTTTTCTATCTTCAAAATAGAGACTTTGTTGATTAAGTTTTGGTGAAAATTTGGACCAGTCCATATTTTATCTGCACTAGGTTTGCAAATCACAGAAGAAAAATAATCAAACTGTAAATATGTTTCAATTAAAATTCCATCAGCAACTTATTTCAAACGCGGCACTATTAGCCTTTAAAGAGAAAAGTTAATGGTATAATTTTAAAACAACATGTAGGGATAATAGATTTTTCTTATACAGTAACAAGCATAATTTTATGTTTTAAAATTAGCCAGGTACACATTTTGCATTAGTTCATTTTGCAAACTGTTAATGACCTGAGACCTTTGTGTGTCATAGCAATTAACCACTGAGTGGAGCTCTAACCCAGGAAAAGATAAATTGTTTTTAAAATAGGGCACAGAAGCCAAAAGCAGGCTTTTCTAAAAGGAAAGCTAAGTATAAAAAGATGTAGCCAATTGCATACTATTCCAATTACACCCTCTTTACCTCTTTAGAAATTGTTCGAAGACTTTTGTAAGTTAAATTTAAAGTAAATTCCTGTAAAAGTAAGGCTTTTTGGAGGCTAAGCAGAATAGTGTTACACATTAGCTTGGAATTACATCTCAACAGACCAAAGATTTTACTTCAAAGTAATTATAGTTAATGAAAATGACTGTCAGTTCTGCAAGTGTTCATGGACTTAAGTCACAGATAAAAGGAAATGTCAATAAACTGTACAATTATGAAAAGAACAGAGTGAACCCTTAATAATATACATTTAATTCTCCTGGTAAAATTAAGAGGCTGTTCTACCCAACTGTGAAAGCCATATGACCGATTTTTAGGGTCTTGTATAACAATTTAAATAAAGTGGTCCAAATTCAATCCCAGTGACTAATAGCCATAAAATTACATCATAGATGCATTTGACCTAGTGTCTTTTTAATCACTTATGTAAGTTATAGAAAGTCTTTTTTTTTAATTTAATTACTGATTTCACATACTGAATAAAACCCATTGCACTTAAATCCTATTATTCTGGAATGATGACTTTCTCTGCCAGTCAGAATACACTCACTGGGGTGGTACACCACTATAATTCCTCTGAGGCAAGTTGTCTCCTGCTCTTAGGGCACAGAAGGTGCTTTCTGCTGTGCAACCAGTGAAAATGGGGCAAAGGGAACAGCTACAGGGACTTACCTGTATGGGGCGGGCCGGGGCTGACTTTGACCCTCCAGCCCCACCCCTTCTGGGAGCCAGAGCCGGCCCCAACCCAATCTAGTATCAGTAAGTGCCTATAGCTACTTTCACCCCTGTCTGTAGCAATAATTTTCACTGCAAAGTAGCTAAGTGCACATCTCCCTGAGATAAATATACTTTGTTATATATAAATGATTTTAGGGATCTTGGTGCAATTTACTAATTTAAACTACACTATGAAGTGGTTATGCATTTTGCTGTTACTTTCTTGATTTCAGTGGTCTTACACAAGGAATAGATTTGGTCCATTGATCTGGATCTGTGCATTGCTTGAAACATTATTTCCAAATAAACAATCCCAGCTAATATTTGTCATGCTAGAGTCTGTTAAAGTACAGAAACAGTGTCAACAACATATTCAGAGTCATCCAACAAGAAATGTGTGAAGGACCTCTCACTGTCTTCAGGGAGAATGTAAACAGCCTGAACAGGATCTACCTATTTGAATTCCAGATGAACAGAGACATTAATGTTTAAGGTGAAGCTAGTTCTACAGGTGATACTTGTGTGATTTTTGCTTCATCTCTAAACTAAAATGAAAGAACTGACAACTGAATAGCTAAACTAGTGGACTACACTCTAAATATGAGTCAACAAGTGTAATACCATTGCAGTAAAAATTAACATCATTCTGGGATGTATTAGTAGTAGTGTTGTAAGCAAGACATGAGAAGTAATTATTCTATTCAGCACTGAGAAGGCCACTACTGAAGTACTGCATTCAGTTCTGGACACCATACTTCAGTAAATATGTCGACAAATTGGAGAAAGACCAGAAGAGAGCAACAAAAACTATTAAGGGTCTAGAACAGGCCTGCACAACACGCGGCCCGGGGCCGCATGCGGCCCACAGGGGCTCACTGTGCGGCCCGCAGGGGGGTGAGTAGGCACGGAGCAAGCCAAGCGGTGGGGTGGGGGAAGGGGATGAGGATGGGGCAAGGGTGGGGCTTTTCCGCCCACAGCTGTTTTTTGCAGTAATATGGCCCTCCCTGCTTTCCGAGTTGTGCAGGCCTGGTCTAGAAAATACCACCTACAATTAAAGATTTAAAAAAATTGATTGTTCAGTCTAGAGAAGATAAGATGGGGGTGTGAGGCAGGAACATGACATAATCTACAAGGCAATAAAGGTTGTTAGAAAGAGAAGGGTGATCAGTTGTTCTCATCCATTGAGGAAAGGACAAGAAATAATGGGTTAAATTTGAGCAGATTGAGGTTAAACAATAGGAAGAACTTCCTAACTGTAAGGGTCATGAAACACTAGAACACACTATCAAGGGAAGTTGTGGAATCTCCATCATTAGAGGTTTTTAAGAACAAGTTTGACAAAACACCTGTCAGGGATGATCTATATAACATTTTATTCCTGCCGCAGTACATGGGACTGGATTAGATGGCCTATCATGGTTCCAAATTTCTGTGATTCTACAAACTTTCAATTCCATTCCTTTTCACACAGAAAATAACTCCACATATGACAACAGGTATTAGATATAGTTCTGGAAAATTGACCTTGATTGGTGGTCAAGCTGACAAGGAGGATGAAATAAGCTGAAGAAGTCAAAAGAACAGAAATTTTACATGCTACTGTAGCTTGTTCTGATAAAGATTATACCTTGTGAATAATTTTAAATATATTTGGAAAACTTTAAAACAAATTTATATCTAGTGCAAATCAATTACAGTGAATAGAATTACAACCAAGATAAATTTAAGCCCTTCAGTTCAAATTTCCAAAAGGAACCAAATATTTTGAAGCTGAAGTTTCATTTAATACTATCCACTTAAGGCAAAACAGAAAACAAACAACAATGTGGTACAGGGCCGTTCCTAGGTATTCCAGGGCCCTACGAAGCCCCCCAGGAGGGGTGGGTGGGTAGCTTCTGGTCTCTGTCAGGGCTGAGGGTGGGCCCCAGGCTTCCGGAGGGGGGGCGGGGCGGGGCTGGCTTAGCGACTGGGGGAACCACCCGGCACTCACCAGTGGCACAGCTGGGGCTGGGTTGCTGCACTTCCCAGTGCGTACTTTGCATATAGATAAGGATAGCCCTGGTGTGGCATCATTATTAATGGATACTCCAGGCTAAAGGCTGACTGCAGATGTATCTGTGCAATACCACCCTTCAGATTCTGCTCTTGTTTATATCAGTGTAACTCCCATCAACTTCAGTGGAGTTACTCCATATTTACATAGATGAGTCAAATTTGGTCCTGCAACCTAAAGAAGCTCATACATACCAGTCTTTATACTGAATCTGCATCATCTCCACGAGTATCCTTCTCAGAATGAGAGGGCTGGGGGAGGATGGTACTTGCCTGCTTAGTGATTTATTTTTGACAGGCAGGTGTTTCTTTAGTAAAAAATATTTTAAGGGGAGGAGGGGAATCTAAACTGTCAGCTCTTATCTTATGCTGGGTCTTGGATTTGAGGAGTTCTCCTTGTGATTTCTTATCTCCTTTGGTCTTCTTCCAGCCTTTTTTTCCTTCCTTTTGCTTCTGTTACTTCCGATCTTCTTCCTCTCCTGAACTTCTTCTTGGACCCCAGTTTTTATAATGAAACTTCAGTCTTGCTTAGCTATACCTTAACCAATCATTTTAGTATAATTTTACTAACCAATCATAACAAAATTTCCTAATCAATCATATCCCACCACCTTAATTGATCACACCTAGCAAAATTAATTATGCAGCAGACAGAAACCATTACAAACCAGACAGAGATCACAGTGTCAAACAATAGGAAAGTGTAATGACAATGATAATACAATGAGGATTCCACAACATTCTCTACTGATAAGCAGTTTCTTGCCAGACAGAATGGTGTTACTTAAGTTTTCTTTACCCATCTTGAGATCTGTTTCTTTATCTGGTGACAATGGGGAGCTATCAGGGCAAAGTCCCTTCCTCACAGCCTGGTGTGATACATTTTAGATGGAATGTGAGTATGTGATTCCAGACCTACAGCTAATGGCTGCTGCTTTTTCAGTCTGACTGCAGAAGGTCTTCCAACATGGCTACAGAAAAGCCCTTTTTTTACAGCATATAGACAAGATTCCAGAACCTTGCACAAAACAGCTGTGAAACTCAATTCTTTGGGGGCAGGTGGAGAACTTGCAGGGACCACTACACAGATTCTCCAATTCTTACTTCCCTCCCATGACAATTAATGAGGGCTCAAGGTTTGCAAAGTCTGTTTCAGCCCTTGGAGATTCAGCAGATTAGCAGCTCCACTGTATTCTACCTCCTGGTGCAAGGTCAGCAGTCTGGAAAGAACATGAATACATAAGAAAGGTTACAAATTTAAAGTTGGAACTAGCCTGAGGCATAAGAAAAGTCAGTAATTAGAATACAGAATGTAAGGAGCCAACGTGAAATTCATTTAGCCCCTTTGCTACTTAGTAGCATCAGCCATTTAAGCTTCCCTATTGGCTCAGCCAATGTAGGTAGGCTGAATGCTGAGGTCAAAATTAAAAACAAAATGTATGTAGCAAAGTTACCTGGGGGTCGGGAGAGGAGGGACACTGATTAGAAGACAAAGAGAAGTTTAAAGTTAAATATTAAATCCTATTAAAAATAAAAAGAATTATCTTCAGTGCAGCCAGCACTCACTTAAGTGGCTAATGATAGTGGATGCAGATTAAGAGGAGTTACCTGCAGTTCTTGTTAGTTTCTTGCACTCTGTATTCTAATTGTTGTTTTTTTCTTTAGACTTCAGGCTAGTTCTAAGTTAAACTTTGTCTTTCCTACATAATCATGTTCCTTCCAGACTGCTAATCTAGCACCAATGACTTTCCCATTTATACTATTCCAACTTCAAATCTAATAAGCCACAAGGCTCTCCCAAGGTTTCTCATGAATGCATGAAAATCGACAGCAGCTCTGATATCTGCATCAAAGCATGACTAGAGGAAATTCATATTTTAAAAGTTTCTGCTAAAATAGTAAATGCTAATTTGATATTCAGATTTCAGAGGTCCTGCAATGTCTATCTTGACTACTTACCTGCTTTGACTTATTCTCTCAGTCCAAATCCAGCCTTGTCTCTTTGCTTTCTCATGTTATTTTTTCTTGAAGCTTTGAGTATTTTTCAGATGTACACTAAAGTAGTATCAGCTTCTGTGAGTCAAACCCTACAGGATTAAGCACATTGCAAACTATAATTTCAAGAATTTCCACACACCCACTCTATTTATTAGAAACCAGTTAGTCTAATAATGAGGCTAATTATTAGTCTGAACTAATCGCTTAGGGCTAGATAGACTTTATGCACAGCTCTGAGCAAGGTGTGCTTCAGAAACTGTACTAACCCAAATATAGACATGGGAGATTTGTGTCTTCCTACCCTTCATCCTCCTTTTTGGGGGGAGGGAGGTTTGTAACTTACTTCTGTCTATACCAGCAGTAAATTACTACTACCTAATGTTGCCTTACCGATTCTGACCAATACAAGGGAATGCAAAGCTCAGGTTCCACCTATTCCCTGCCCCTCCTCAATCCCCTGTTCTAAGGAGGGTGAAAACAGCTGGTAACCTTCCTAATTACTATGAGACTGGACCCATGATCCAGCTAGCCTGCATAGGGGCATGAAGGGGGCTCTTGCTCCCTTACATGAGGTTTTCTTCCAATTCACAATCTAGCACTGACTGATTCCCCTGTAATTTCTCATTTGGGGCTCTAAATACATTGTTTGTATACTCCCTTGTGATATACATTCTTAATTGATTCTTCTTTTTAAAATTGCTGCTGTTAGAACAGATCAGTTCCAAATAGAAATGAACCTAAATTTTACATGTATATATTTGATCTTTAGAGGTGGATGAGAGTTTATGGATTAAAGGAAACTCTCACAGTATTACAAATGCACGCATGCAACAGACTTCTGGAAAGTGGCAGTGTTACACACACACACACACACACACTCCCTCCTATCCACTGAGTAGACCTATTCCCCTTTCATTTCCTAATTATTTAGTTTTACAAATATCCACACAGTATAAGTTTTCGTGATGACTCCATTTGATAATAGATGACTGAGTTCACACCTGATAAATATTTAGCTTATTGGCTATGATGGAAATATCTAAGCAAATAAAACATTGAACTGATCAATTAAAAAAATCACTAGTTAACGTACTGCAGTTCATTTTCCTTTTGTTTCAGGCTTTTATGCAGAGTTTTTGAATCTCTCACGTTTTCACTTTTGATGTTTAACTCAGTTTCATTATTTAAATAATGTCTTAGTACAGATGTGTTTTTGTCTGAGGTCACAAAGACATACTGATTGCTACTGACGTGGGTAAGCTGATGTACTTCTTTGTCTTTTGTATCTTTTCAGTATTCCATACCATTGATCAGAGTTCTCATTGACTAGCTTGAGTTTTGGATGAGGTTCCCAATAGTACACTGTTGGTATTATTATACCAATGAAAGGCAATTTGAAGTATGATATGGGAAAACTTTCTCTTTCACATCTTTTTGTTCAGGAGGGTCTATTTTTGGTCTAGTGTTATTTATACATTGACTTGTAAGGATTAGATTTTATTGGTATATATCAGTAAATATTGACTTCACCATGCACACACAAAAACAGATGAGAAAATACTTCCATCGATAATCATCTAAATGTACGTCAGCAAAGTAAGAAAAATGCTACCTAAGAATTTAGAATTTGATTACAAGATAATTAATTTGTATATTTTGACATATGATGTTGACAATTTTTGTTTTAATGGTTATAATGCTTTAACTTTTTTAACTCAGTGTCTTCTGTCATTAAATAGTTGTCTGACCCTGTTACAATGTTCTGCAACTGTGAAAATGTAAATAAAAAAAAGCTAAACAATAAAAATCAATATCTGTCAAATTATAAAAAAATAAAATTCTGCTAAGTCTATTTAGACTAAGTTTCTACAGAATAGTTTTGTTGCTATAAATTCCTGGAATCTGGGGTGCAAACAGTGATAGAAAAACCTTTAAAATGTAAATCTACTTCATAATCCAGTAATCCAGAAACTGATTGAAATTAATCTGAATTTTAGAATATATAACTAAAATTATGACAAGGAAAAGACAAAATTTCAACATCATTCCGTATTAAAAAACTGCTAGTGAATATTAGCACTGGATAGGAGAACATGGAGTGGGAATAAACTCCCTACTTTTTCAAAACTGTTTGTAATTTCTGAAATGTGCAGAGGACACTTCTGTGACTGAAAAGGCACTTTCCTCTGGGCAATGACTGCTGAAGAGAAGGTCTGGATGTGTTCTCTTGGGCTATGAATCACTAGGCCAGTGGTTCTCAACTGGAGATACTCATTTCTCTGGGGGTATGGAGAAGTCTTCCTGAGGGTACATTAACTCATCTAGATCTTTGCCTAGTTTTACAACAGGCTATATAAAAAGCACTAATGAAGTCAGTAAAAGCTAAAATTTCAGACGAACAATGACTTGTTTATACTGCTGAATATACTATACACTGAAATGTAAGTACAGTATTTATATTCTAGTTGATTTATTTTATGCTTATATGGTAAAAATGAGAACATAAGCAAATAGTGTGGCATGACACTTTTGTGTTTTTATGTCTGATTTTGTAAGCAAATAATTTTTAAGTGAGGTGAAACTTGGGGGCATGCAAGACAAATCAGACTCCTGAAAGGGGTACAGTAGTCTGGAAAGATTTAAAGCCACTGCACTAGGCCATTTCTATTGAGCAATGCACTTCAATTCCATTAACTTTAATAAGGTCTAAGTCTGTGCTTAAGTGAATTCCTGAATAGGGATGGGCTTAGAACATGCTTAAATGTATTGCTGAATTGGGACTTTGGGGATCACAGACCATAGCTGTATTTGACTTGTACTTCATACAATCTGATTTACTGTGAATTTCAGGTTTAGTCACAGCAATCCACTCTTGTTTTCAATATTTTCATGCTGTTTTCAGAACTGAAAGCTGAATCATCTCTTTGAAACACTGGCTTTTCTCAGCATATCCCAGGGTACAGGAATTTTGATAGCGGAAAGTTCACCTACGGGGATTGGTAGCTACACAAAGCACCCATAGTCCCCATTTCGCAGAGAGGCAGTGCCATGCGTACAGTGGGAAATACAATAGTGGCAATAAGGTTGGCACATAACTAGAGATCCCAGGGAATGTTCTGAATCAGCTATTCCCCTCTGCAGCCTCAGCAACACCCATGGCTGCAGTAGAAACCCAAAATAAAACCCAGGAGGAAAGCAACAGTGTGGAAGAAAACCCTGTTCATTCCTGGGGATGAGTTTCCCATCCTCTGCTGACACAAGGAGATGCAGTGTCCTCCTTCTGCACCTACCCATATTAATTGCCTGCTGCTAGAGTCTGAGTTACAGTTTTCCAGTGTGCCTTAGATCATATATATTACTTTGGTCTAGAGCAATCAGAATTTTGAAAGAACTTTTCAGTAGTGTGACAGGGTAGACTAGGCCCAGAGGACCTCTGCTGAAGGCCTCATGGTCCTGCCACACCTGCCCCAGGAAAAGAGTAGTAGAGTCCTCCAAACTGCATAGAGAGGCTACATGAGACATGGACAATCAGGGGCATACATTATGAACAGCTCAGGGAGGCATGGTTTTGAAGACTTATACTGGAGAAAAGTTAGTCCCAAAAGGGATACTCCAGGTTAATGGGTCTCAGATATTACCCAATAATCATGCAAATACAAATCCTTTAATTTAAACTAAGTGTTTTAATAAAAAAAGAAGGAAAGAAGGAAGAGAGTTGCAGTGGGTAAGAGATCAATACTACCTTCAGATATGTGAAAAGTCCTTAGGTCAGTTTCATAACAGAGGTGGCAAGGGTGCTGATATGTAAAAGTCTTTCTGGAATCCATTTAAAAGATTGTTGTTCAAAAGGCAGGGCAGGTGCAGAGTTTGTTCAAATTGTTCCATGAGAATTCTGGGGTATATTTAAGGTAAACTTGGAGACCTCAGTCTTATGGCATAGACCTTCCCTGCCAAAGTTTAAGATGGCAGGATCAGGTCCAGGGCTTTTTCTTTATAGTTCTTCAGTAAATTGATAAGCCTATTGATAGCAATTGTCACAGCAGGACCTTCCCTGGATGAAGAATAAGCAGTTTATATTGCTGATTTGAAGCTAATCTTCTATTTCCTATGCATATAGATAAACCAGCTACATCCATTCATATAAGGCAAATGGCCATTCAAACTATTAAAACTGTTTGTTATAGCATAAATAATCAAGTAGAAGGTAATGTAAAAATATTCCTGTAGCATCTTACAACTTTAATCTTTGAGTCAATAGAGTACAGTAATGACACATTATAAAACAACCAGGATTTTATCATCCACATGCTAATTAGATTGCATTGTTAAACTTCTAACAAGATATATGTAAACACAGATGAATACAATTAGCATCTACCCTTGATTTTTATTACTACAAATAAATGAGTTAATGATTGCTAGTCTAGAACATTTCCTCAAAATTCACATGCAAGATGATTGTCTTGATTACATTTCAATGCATCTTGCAAAGTAACGGGTCATGGCAAGTTGATCAGTCTATGTCACACCCTTCTGTATGCTAGATATTTTACATTGCTAGTGGATCATTGCTCTTTTCAACACAAATAAACATTTGGACAAAGTGTTCTATATCCAGTTTGATAGATGTTACCCATCACAAACACAGACATCAACAAAGAAACTGCTAAGAATAATGTTCTCTCTCTTGTGAAAGGAATGGTTCGATAAGGTACAGAACTAGATCAAAAGAACCTCCACTTTACAGAATTAATGTCATGTCTATGTGAATTATGTGGGAATCAAGGTTGCATCTTATGAAGAATGCAAGTGATTATTCCAAAATCTCATTAATCTCAGGTTTTGGAAGCTCTTCACAAAAGTCATTTTGATATTGTATTGATGAAGTCTCTTGCCTGGAATCATGTTTGGTGTCCAGGGATGACAAAGACACTGAGACGAAAGCAATGTGCTGTACTATGCGTCAATAAATTCAGTTTGTCTACACCATTCGTTGGCCATGGTCTCAGACTCCTTGAACATGTATTCACCTGGACTTTGCTGAACATTTAGAATATTATGTTTTTGGTCACCCATTTGAGTTGGGCCAGAAGTTTCCACAATGGACTTTTATAGCTACCAAGATCACTGGACATCTTTATACCTTGTTTAGCCAAGTTAGCTTACTGTTACAGTTTGTGTGACAATGGAACTCAATTCTGCTCTGAAGAATTTGAGGTTCCTAGCTTTAAATGGAATTGAGCATGTATGGACTGCTCCATAACATCCTGCTGCAAACAGACTAGTGGAACACTTTGTACAGTGTTAGGCATGCCATAACAACTAACAAGTCTATTTTGATTAATCAGCAGAAATTGGACAATTTCTTGCTTATCTACAGAAACATAGCGGATGCTACTACCCAGGAGGTACATGAAACCATTTTCTTGAAACAATCTTTGAACATCTGTTGGGATCTGCTACGTCTTGATATTGTTTTTTGTAGCCAAATCCCAAACTGTGCAACTTGATCGCTGGGGGGATGGGGGCTGCGGTTGATAGCTGCTTTCAACTACCTGAAAGCGGGTTCCAAAGAGGATGGATCTAGACTAGGGATCGGTAACGTTGGCACGTGGGAGCGCAGGGTAAGCACCCTTAGCGGGCCTGCTGCTTTATTTACCTGGTGGTTCTCTGATCACGACTCCCACTGGCCGCAGTTCGCTGTCACGGTCCAATGGGGGCTGCGGGAAATGGCGGCCAGCACTACACCGCTTCCCACAGCCCCCATTGGACCAGGACGGCAAGCCGGGGCCAGTGGGAGCAGCGGTCGGTGAATCGCCAGGTAAATAAAGCAGCGGGGCCTGCTAAGAGTGCTTACCCTGCGGTCCCGTGAGCCAACGTTGCCGATCCCTGATCTAGACTGTTCTCAGTGGTATCAGATGACAGAACAAGGAGTAATGGTCTCAAGTTGCAGAGGGGGAGGTTTAAATTGGATATTAGGAAAAACTTTTGCACCAGGAGTGTGGTGAAACACTGGAATGGATTACCTATGGAGGTGGTGGAATCTCCTTCCTTAGAGGTTTTTAAGGCCAGGCTTCACAAGCCCTGGCTGGGCTGATTTAGTTGGGGATTGGTCCTGCTTTGAGTAGGGGGTTGGACTAGATGACCTCCTGAGGTCCCTTCCAACCCTGATATTCTATGGGACTTCTCATCATTGTTTTCATATACGAGACATAGTGTGGACTCACAACTATGTTTGTGCAGTGAAAAGAGAACTTCTAAAATGGATGGACCTATTTATTTTGTGGTAAAAATGTCTGTCTGTCTCTATTTTTTAGAAACAACATTTGGACCAGCTTCAGCCTCACCAATACTGGAGTCCAGGGCTGTTCCAGTAGGACTTTCTGTTCCTCTGATGTAACAGAAGGAGGTTCAGACTCCTACTTTTGATGGTCTTTTGGGAGAAACTTTGGTACCAGATCCATCTGATTCCTTAGCACTGATTGTTCCTGTTGTTTAGGGTACCACCATCAACATGTTATCCCAGTAAAATTCAAAAACTAGTGGTAAGCCTGAATTTATAAGTTGTGTAGCTAAGGAGTTGCTATTCCAGGGCAGAATAATCCCTTTCCATTTAAAAAGTATACAGTTGTTCACCTGCATCTTTTTTTGTTAGATGATATAATGTTTTATATTAGCTATGTAAAAGATAATATGTGTGTGTGTAAAAAAATAAAAATGAGTACTTGTGGAAACTAACAAATTTATTTGGGCATAAACTTTTGTGAGCTATAGTCCACTTCATCAGATGCACAGAATGGAACCTGCAGTAGGAAGAATGTGTATACATACAGGGAACATGAAAAGGTAGAAGTTGCCATACATGTGTGTGTGTGTGTGTGTGTGTGTGTGTGTAATTATTTTTAAAGTAGAGAAAAGGAATGTGATACTCTCTCCCTTTTAAATATTTCAGCACCCCCTCCCGTGCATAGCCACATTTTCTTGTTGGTTTAAGTTTTATGGCATGAACAATATAAGTTTCCACAGCAGCAAACTGTGCTCAGATGAGTTCCTTTCTGTCTGTATCTCCTTCTTTTCTGGGTCCAGGTATAACACATGGGATACAACAAATACATATAATGTTGCTACAGCTTCATGTTCATGATTGTGAGTAGTTGAAAAAGTTATATTGTATGCTGTACCAGATCTTTTAATTGTGTTATTTCTGCTGTTTGTGGTGCAGATATGCTGCTGATTTCTGTCTTACTGAATTGGCCTACATTATTTTTATCCACATAAAGGTCCTTCTACACCGAAAAAGTGCTGGCACACAACTTGCTGGCACTCCTTTTTTGGTTTAGGGTGATGTCTGAGAAGGGCTGTTCCATTCACAAGAGACATGTGGTGCCAAAGTCATCAGAATACTGACTAATGAACATTGACTATGCAATGAACGGATCAGCCCTGGGAGAGAAAGCATGGATTTTTAGTGCAGTATATCACAGCATTGAGCAGGATGCAGTGTGCAGATGCAAATTCCAAAAAAACCTGCTTACTGTGTGTGATGTATACCACAAGATGAAAGATAATTTTGTGTTCATGTCCTGTCTAACCTTTCAGTTTGTGGCCTCAGATGATTTTTGGATGTCATTCATGACAGTGCATTTGTCCATACACCTGATCTACAATTTCCATGGATTCAATTTATTCTTTTAAATAAAACATGAATAAGAGCTACACCTCTACAGATCATCCTTTTTCTGTGATGGACAGCTCCTCAGCTGGTGGAGATCAATGATGTTAAACTGATTTCGAAGGAGCTACACCAGTTTAAACCACCTGAGGACCTGGCCCACATGTACTTTTTGTGTAAATGATTTTTATCATAGTGACTGTAAATGTATGTCAGCAGTGTTTGTAGTTTATTTCAAATTCAAAATAGACATTAGAGAACCCAGTAAACAAGTTAGCTATACTAATGGATCCTCTGTTTAAAGCTTGAGTTTTCACTTGATAATAGACACACTGTATCAAGAGACTTGAACTTCTCACATAAAAATGGAAAGAAGAACAACAGACATAGTACTTAGTATAATTGCCTAGCATAGAACTGGTAGGAAATGTTTCAGCAATGTCTAGTTTCTTGCTCCACTCAATATTCCACAAAAGTAGGAATAGCAACAGTTCTCTCCTGTTGTGACTCAAGGTTTTAGAGGCAGCATTATCCTCTGGCAAAAGTTTGTACAGATTGCTACTCCGGATATCCAACTATACACTATGCTATCCATTCCTGCACTGTTGTGTTGGTCTTTGTTACCTCTGAGCTATTGAAGTATTCTGAGCTCCAGCACTCTGAGTGAAGTCAATATGTGTTTTCACATGAGTGGGTGCTACTCAGTATGAACCAATGCTATAGAATCTGGCCCAGGTTACTAACATCCAACAAGAGCATGGTCTGAACAGATGATGATGAGCATTGCAGAATATCTGGTAAATGCTATACCATAAAAGGGTAAGGATAGTTCTATATATTGAACTGAGATTCAGGAGGTCTGGGTTCAAATCCTAGTTCTGGCACAGACTTCCTTGGGACTTGGGCAAGTCACTTAACAAACTTCCTTAAAGTTCAATCTATCTGGAGTCCATTGGATTTCAGTGGGATTTAGGCATCTAATTTTTGCAGGCTCCTTTTTAAATCCCAGCTTTCATCTTTGTTTCCTGTTTTTAAAATGGGCATGATAATATATCCTTACTCCCAGACTTTGTCTGACTTGACAAAGAGTCCTGTGGCACCTTAAAGACTAACTAAAACTTTTTAGAGCATAAGCTTTCGTGGGCTAATACCCACTTCGTCGGATGCATGCAGTGGAAGTATCCAGGGGCAGGTATAAATAGGTAGGCAAGAACCAGGTGGGAGATAACAAGGTTAGTCCAATCAGGCTGAACCAGCTTGTTATCTCTAATCAGGGAGGGTGAGGTGTTCCTCTAGCAGTTGAACTGGAGGTGTGAATAGCGAGAGAAGAGAAGCTGCTTTTGTAGTTAGCTAGCCATTCAAAATCTCTATTCAGTCCCAAACTGATTGTGTCAAATTTGCAAATGAATTGCAGCTCTGCAGTCTCTCTTTGCAGTCTGGACTTGAAGTTTTTTTCCTGCAAAATGCTGACCTTTAAATCTTCTATGGTGTGTCCAGTGAGGTTGAAGTGCTCTCCTACAGGTTTTTGAATATTGCCATTCCTGATATCTGATTTGTGTCCATTTATCCTTTTTCGTAGGGACTGTCCAGTTTGGCCGATGTACATAGCAGAGGGACATTGCTAGCACATAATGGCATATATTACATTGGTAGATGTGCAGGTGAATGAACCAGTGATGGTGTGGCTGATCTGGTTTGGTCCTGTGATGGTGTTGCTGGTGTAGATGTGTGGGCAGAGTTGGCATCGAGGTTTATTGCATGGATTGGTTCCTGAGTTAGAGTTGTTATGGCGCGGTGTGCTGTTGCTGGTGAGAATATGCTTGAGGTTAGCAGGTTGTCTGTAGGCCAGGACTGGCCTGCCTCCCAGGGCCTGTGAAAGTGAGGGATTGTTGTCCAGGATGGGTTGTAGGTCACTGATGATGCGTTGGAGAGGCTTTAACTGAGGACTGTAGGTGATGGCCAGTGGTGTTCTGTTGTTTTCTTTCTTGGGCTTGTCTTGCAGCAGCAGGCTTCTGGGTACACATCTGGCTCTGTTGATCTGTGTCCTTATTTCCTTGTGCGGGTATTGTAGTTTTGAGAAAGCTTGGTGGAGATCTTGTAGGTGTTGGTCTCTGTCTGTGGGGTTGGAGCAAATACGATTGTACCTCAGTGCTTGGCTGTAGACAATGGATCGTGTGGTGTGCCCGGGGTGGAAGCTGGTGGCATGAAGGTAGGCATAGCTGTCGGTAGGTTTTCGGTATAGGGTGGTGTTGATGTGGCCGTCATTAATTTGCACCGTGGTGTCCAGGAAGTGGACCTCCTGTGTAGACTGGTCCAGGCTGAGGTGGATGGTGGGGTGGAAGCTGTTGAAATCATGGTGGAATTCTTCCAGAGTTTCTTTCCCATGGGTCCAGATGATGAAGATGTCATTTGTCTGACTTGTCTCTTTAGATTGAAAGCACTGCATGGCAAGGGTCTATGGATGGGAAAGTTATTAATCTCAGGCTGTGTAAAGTATTAACAAATTCCCTCTTGGAGCATTGAGATAATGTGATAGCCCCAAGACACAATGTCCACCCTTTCTCCATGCCTTGGGCCACGAATCCTGTCCTCTCCGTTATTACTGGCTTGTGGTAGTGTTTTTCACTGCTAGGTATAGACTGAAATGCATATAGATCTCATGTACAGCAGTAACATTGTAATGTAAATTTAGTTATTGAAACTTTGGAAAATTTCCTTTGTGCTATAAATGTCAGTCTTCACATGATTAAATCATATTTTGTTTTGTTTTCTAAACTGCTCTTTGAAGTGGCTTCTCAGCAGAATGCATAAATAATGCCAGCTGTCCTACAGTTATGCACCATGTTTTCTTTATAAGACAATTTAAAACTGGAAATGAGTTTTTAAAAATACAACTTTTTTTAAAGGGATGCAGGAGGGTAATCACAGGCATCTTACTTTCATTACACCAATCAGCATATTTCCTAGTGTGTGTGGAAGTGAGGGGGCATAACTGGTCAAAAATGGGATTTAAATTGAAGGAGAATTGTATTGAAAGTGATAGCTGAAGATGAAAGGCATAAAATGACCTGCTAATTTACTGCCAGCTAACTTTTTTAAATAATGAAACAAACAATACAAAATCTCTTTTGTTCTGGATAATTGGTGACTGCACTGTTTTCCTGTTAGTATTAAGGAAACTTAAAAATAACCCTTAGCTTTCTTTCCTTTTAAAAATGATAAACAACTTCCAAGTCCTGTTTTTTTAAATATTTTAAACAACTGAGAGCAGCACAATCTATGTAGTCTTTTGAGTAGGAAAGAGCATCGTGTGTTGATGTCCAGTGATCACAACCCTTCTCTCCCACTTCATTCTTGTACCTTATCCCTTCTGACTTTCTAAAGCTTTCCTGCAATGAATCTAATTAATGTGCTGTGGCTAAAGGCAATCTGACTTCTAACAAAAACTACAAAGTGCTGAGAGGGCCTGGCAGAGAAAATAGATTCTGTAGTTGTTTGTGGGTATTTTTGTTTTCTAAAGGCTTATTCCCAAATGTAACACTTATTACACTCTGTTCTACTCTTTTCTCTCTGGCTGAATTTGTCGGGCTAGAGTTCTTTCTCTATAGTGGCAGGTTTCTGTCCAACTGTATAAAGCTCTAACCCACCAGATGGCGGTCACCTGGGAACTTTGCCTCAGGTCCACAGGTGGGATTGGCTCTGTTACCCATGAGACTTCCAGCCTGTGAAGGAGCAACACCAGTGTTGACAAATAAGCTTACATTTTGGCAGAAAAATAAATGTTTTGGGCTAGGTTGTGAGTTGAGCTATATACTCACACAAGAGCATAAGAGCTAGTAATAATAATTAAAGCTGGTTAAAAGAGTGTTCGGTTGTTTTTTTGTGTTACCTCATCTGCTTTTCTTACTCATAAAAAACTATCAAAATAAAAAATAGATCATCCTTAACAATTAAAATAGGTCATCCCTAAATGCCTCTCATATATTCTTTCAAACTTTTTTTTGAAAAATCATTACATTTTATTAATCTTCCACTGCTGACCTTGATCGGGCTGCACTCCAGATACTATCACCAAAGGTGGATACACATTATTTCTCAAAGAAGTTAGGAACATGATATCAAACATCTATGCTGCTCATAAGACTTGATCCAAAGCCCATTGTAGTTAATCAGAGTCATAATCTTCCTACCCTCCTCTTTCCAGAACCCACCATTTGTTAATCCATATAAGACATAAGATGCTTAGGGCAGATATCTGTCATTGGAGGCTTGTTTGTTTGCTTTTCTTGGAAGGGGTTGTTGTAAAACATTGTTATGATGACGGATGCTAACGTCCTGCAAACATCTAGAACGGGGTAAGCGATACATGGCACATGTGCCAAAGGCAGCACGTGAGCTGATTTTCAGTGGCATTCACACTGCCCGGGTCCTGGCCACTGGTCCAGAGGTCTCTGCATTTTAATTTAATTTTAAATAAAGCTTCTTAATGATTTTAAAATCCTTATTTACTTTACATACAACAATAGTTTAGTTATATATTATAGACTTATAGAAAGAGAGCTTTTAAAAATGTTAAAATGTATTATTGGTTCGCAGAAACTTAAACTAGAGTAAAAAAACGAAGACTCAGCACATCACTTCTGAAAGGTTGCTGAACCCTGATCTAGAAGATAATAGTGATTTAGATAAGTAACAGTCATCATGGATTTTTCAACAACAAATCATGTCAAACCAGCCTAGCAGCTTTGCCAGGGTTACAAACATTGTGGAAATGGAACCAGTAGTATGTTTACAGGTGCATGTGTTTTATTAATTCTGTCTTTTTCCTACAGCTCCATGAAGAAATCGCACCCAGTGACGTTCCGACACCGTTTGCGATTTGGGGGGCGTGCCATAAGTGTGAAGTAGCCTAGAGTTAGTGTTTACCTGTAAGGGGTTAAGCTAAAGGTAACCTGAGAGGTGGACAACTGACCAATGAGAAATTCCTCAGAAGACAAAGGATTTTAAGTTTCAGTTTCTCTCTGGCTCTCTGTTCACCTCAGCTATGGGATGAACACAGCTATGTCTTTCACTGTAACTATAAGATTCTATCAAGTACTGTAGTCAGTAAGTTTACCTTCTTTTTGTCACTTGGAGGGTTCTCAGTGGTGAGTGTTGGCTGGGTGCTTCTTAAGATTGTAAAATTCAGCAGAGATATCAACAGTGGAGAAAATTGCCTCGGGGGAGAGGTTTGGTTTCTGAATCCTTTTGTTAACTATGGTAGATGCTGTTCTATTGATGGTTATAAGGGATTTATTCCTTTCTTTTTTTCTTTTATTAAAATCTTTCTTTTAAGAAGCTGACTGCTTGTTTTTCATTGTGTAAAATCCTGGTTTTGAATCGGGCACGTCTCGCAGGATCAGGCGAGGTTTGGTATTTTTTCTCTCAAGCTTCCCAGGGAAGGAAGAAGTTTGTGGGGTTAGTGGAAAGGGAAAGAAGGGTCCCAAACTACCCTAGACCTAGTTTGGTGGTGACAGTGTACCAAGTCCAGATACAAAAGAAGTTGTGTTCTGGGAAAAAACATTTTAACCCAAGCTGGTAAAATAAACTTGGGGGGGTTATTTCTTTTTTCATGCGGGTCCCCACATTTGTACCCTAAAGTTCAGAGTGGGGAGGTAATCCTAACACCAGCCTAGCAGCTTTGCCAGGGTTACAAACATTGTGGAAATGGAGGGAAGTGATAGATGTGGTATATCTTGACTTTAGTTAAGAGCTCGTATAAGGTGAGCAAGCAAATGGTTGGAAAACTGTTAACACATAGAGGTTATCTGTGGTTCACAGTTAAGCGTTCTGGGTGTGGTTCTCTTCGATATCATCATCAATGATTTAGATAATGGCACAGAGAGTACACTTATGAAGTTTGTGGATGATACCAACTTGGGAGGGGTTGCAAGTGCTGTGGAGGATAGAGTTAAAATTCAAAATGAGCTGAAAACCAGGAGAAATGATCAGAAGTAAATAGAATGAAATTCAATAAGGACAAATGCAAAGTACTCCACTTAGGAAAGAACAATCAGTTGCACACATACAATAGGGGAAATGACTGCCTAGGAACTAGCACTGCAGAAAGCGATGTGGTGGTCAAGTGGATCAGAAGCTAAATATGAGTGAGTGTAATGCTAATGGGTGAATGTAATGCAAATCAAAAAGCAAATATCATTCTGGGATATAAGCAAGACATAAGAAGTAATTCTTCCACTCTACTCCTCACTGATTGGGCCTCAACTGGAGTAGTACTGTGTCCAACTCTGTATGCCACGTTTCAGGAAAGATGTGGACAAACTGTAGAAAGTCCAGAGAAAAGCATCAAAAATGATTAACGGTTGAGAAAACATGATCTATGAGGGATGATTGAAAAAATGAGTTTGTTTAGCCTGGAGAAGAGAAGACTCGGGGGAGGGGAGGGGGACATTATAACAGTTTTCAAATACACAAAATGTTTTTACAAGGAGAAGGAAGAAAAAATGTTCTCCTTAATCTCTGAGAATAGGATAGGTACAATTAGTACCATTATACAAGGCACTAGTGAGACCTCATTGGGAATACTGCGTGCAGTTCTAGTCTCCCTTATTTAAGAAAGATGAATTCAAACTAGAACACATGCAGAGAAGGGTTACCGTATGATCCAAGGAATGGAAAACCTACCTAATGAGAGAAGACTCAAAAGCTTGGCTTATTTAGCCAAACCAAAGGAAGGCTGAGGGGAAATACGATTTCTCTGTATAAATACGTCAGATGGATAAATTCCAGAGAAGGAGGGGAATTATTTAATTTATGCACCAAGGTGCACCCAAGAAAAGATGGTTACAACCTGGCCATCAACAAATTTAGGCTTGAAATTAGGCAAAGGTTTCTAAAGTTCTGGAATAGCCTTTCAAGGGGAGCTGTGGAGGCATAAAACCTAACTGGCTTCAAGACTAAGCTTGATAATTTTATGGAGGGGATGGTATAATGGGATTGTCTATGATGGCATGTGGCCCATTGGCAACTGCTAATAGCAAACATCCACAATTTCTTTAGAATACTAGATGTGAAAGTGTCATAAGTATAAAGTAGCCTAGAATTCCTGTTTACCTGTGAGGGGTTAAAAAGCGAAAAGAAACCTGGTTGGCACCTGACCCAAAAAAACAACAACAAAAAAACACAATGGGGACCGAAGATACTTTCAAACCTGGGGAGGAGGGAAAGTCCTTTGTTTTCTCTCTCATTCACTCTGGGATATCAGGTGAATCAGACAGTTTTCTTGTCTCCACCTATCTACAACCTTTCTAAACAGCAACAGTAAATAAGTCAGCCAGGCAAGGCTATAGTTTTATATTTGTGTTATCTCACTCATGAATTTCTCAGGTTTTTAGGGAAATATCCCTGTGTTTTCTCTGTAACTTGTATTCGGGGTGCAGAGGGGAGTGGAGGAATTCCTCGGTGGGTTGGGTTTTCCTTGGTTCTTTTTGTGATTGTAAATGCTTTTCCACTGATTTTTTTTTAATAAGGGATTTGTTATTTCTTTTTTTCCTTTAATTAAAATCTTTCTTTTAAGAATTGGACTGCTTTGTTTTCCATTGTGTAAGATTCAGGCTTTTGAATCAGGCACCTCGAAGGATTGGTGAGGGTTTTTTCTCAAGCCTTTCCCAGGGAGGGAGGTATAAGCTTGGGGGATTTGGGGCTTCAAGTAGCCCTGCCCCTAGTTCTTGGTGTGTCACTTGGTGGTGGCAGCCTATTGTTCCAGATACAGGAGAAACTCGTGTCTTGGGGAAGTTTTAACCTAAGCTGGTAAAATAAGCTTGAGGGGGTTATTTCTTTTTTTTAATCCAGGTCTCTACATCTGTACCCTAGAGTTCAGAGTGGGGAGGCAATCCTGACAGAAGGGCTCTAAGTTACTTCAGAGCATTATTTTCCATATATCTGCCTGGTAGGCCTTGCCTGAATGGTCAGGTTCTAAATGATCACTATATTTGGGGTCAGAAAGGAATTTTCCCCCAGGTCAGATTGGCTCTTCTGACCTCTAAGTCCATGAGTAAAAAGCAATGAGTTTAGCTGGGCAAGAACAGTTTAGGTTGGACATTACGAAAAGCTTCCTAACTGTCAGAGTAGTTATGCACTGGAATAAATTGCTGAAGGAGGTTGTGGAATCTCAGTCCAAGCTTCCATACACAGGCAGGTTTTCTTCTTTCCCGCTTGGGGCCAGAACTTCCCCTAGTTCAGTCTTTGTCCCTCAGGTATTTCCAGGTGTTCTGCTGTGTGGTGACTGAGGCCCCATGGTGATGTCACTTCCCCATTTTATAGTTTCTTCCATTTGGAGGGAAATTCTTTGTTTCAAGTCAAGCCCATCAACACAGTTTGTGAAAAAATACAGGCATCAAAATGGAGTCCCGAATCATCTGATCTAGTCACATACCCTTGAATGCTTCAATGAGTCATGGCAGTCATTATCCACATGTTGACTGAAGTGTCCACAAGGGAGGATAAGCCTTTCCCATGTCCCATTGACTTTGTGAATGGGCCATTCCTCATGAATAGGCCATTCACAATGTGCTGGCTACACATAACGGACTAGAGAAATTTATAAAATGTGTTTTACTGCAATACCATACTTGTGATACCAGCACAATGCATGCAAACCAATTCATTTGTAAACTGTATCTGTCATGTACTTGACTGTATTTTCAGTATTGCTTCCACAGTTCAAGAAGTTACTTTGTTCATCTAGAAAGGGCAAGGAAATAAAACATAAGCAAAAATAATTTTCCCTCAAAACAAGAAAGGGAGAGTTCCTTCTTTTGTTTCTTTCATCAATCACTCACTAGAAATGATGGGGAACTCCTTTGCTATTCAGAATGGAAATGATGTTTCCAGATTTAGAACATTTAGCTATAGCATACCCAAAATCCCATAGTCAAGAATGGAATTCATACTGCTTTTGCTCATTAGTGTGGATGGTATGCTCTCTGCTTTTTTGAAAAATACACAATACAAACTAGAATATTTGTTCAATATCCTTCTGCGCTGACTTGTTTTCCTGAAGGTGACAGCATTTTGCGCTTTGAAATACACCCCCATGTTCAACAAAATTATTACACAAATATATTACTGTAAGAAAGATGTATATATTTCTTGCTATCAGAAAGCTTCTTAAGAAGTGTCTGTGAAGAATTCATGAATAGCAAATGAAGATTTAGATTTCAATTTTCTAACAAGATAACAAAGAGCTAAACGAATCTCTCTTCACAATAATACAGTAGGTGACCTCTTTTTACCTTTTTGTTAAACAAAAGAGGAGAATTAGAAGGAAAGTTCCCAAAAATCTGTAGTTTCTTCTACACAGGATACAATTAATAAAATTACATGCTACAAGCATTGTAATCATTATGCAACAGTTTTAGGCGGGAAAAAATAGTCCCCTGAGGCATATTCTATACTGGGAAAAAACACTGCTAGAAAACACTAATTAACACCTAGCTGAATATAGTTTTGCCCTTAATATTTAAAAGAACAGCTGTATTTAAACCCATATTAGCTGACGTGACGGAGTCAGACCAGAAGGATACAGGAGAGTGCTGGAAGACAGGTATATTAGTCTCAGGATGTGCAGGTCCCTGTTCCCTGGATAGCCAAACAAAGGCTACTCCAGGCCAATCAAGACACCTGGGGCCAATTAAGAACCTTCTAGAAAGGAGTAGAAACAGCTAGCCTAATTGGGACACCTGAAGCCAATCAGGGACTGGCTGAAACCAGATAAAAACCTCCCAGTTACTCAGGTGGGCTGTGGGTGTCAGGAGCTGTGAGAGGAAGTTGTGCTGTTGGTGAGACTGAGTGGTGGACAACATATCATCCAGAAGGAAGGAGGCCCTGAGGTAAGGGTGAAGTGGGGTTTGAAGAAGCGGAGACTGCTTTGAGGAAGTAGCCCAGGGAATTGTATTGTGTTTTGTGCCTAAAAGGTCAGCCATCTTAGCTGATACTATTCGGGTCCCTGGGCTGGAGTCTGGAGTAGAGGGCGGGCCCGGGCTCCCCCTTTTCCATCTTCCATACTGGCCTGTGATGAAGGTAACCCACTAGGCGGTGACTCTTGCCAATTATACTGAGAAAGGGAGGTCACTCTGGGGCCTAGATGAGTTTCTGAGGCCCCTCAATCTGCCAGGAAGCGCAGGACCCACAAGTGCAAACTTGGAGCTTTGTCACACTGATTAAAGGCTTAGGCATGGACAGATAATGTTTTGAACACAATTGCCCTTACTGACATTCTGGGTAAAATTGTATTTAGCACCGTACTAGTTAACACATGTTACTTATGTTTTCTAACATGATGCATTTTCCCAGTATAGATAAATCTTTTTTAAAAAAAAGTAGACTTCTCAAAGGCTAATTAGCATGATGGCTTATCGCTGAAGATAAAGAAAAATCCTGGTCAAGTCAGAAATGAAATACAATAATTTCTTCCTAGCCCTACAGTCGACAGATTACTCAAGTTGGCACAAATCTAGTCTATCAGAACTAATGTAGTATAGCATAAAACTCAAATTAACTTCCAAATTGGAGGGTATGGGGCCTGGGAACATACTAGGTTTTGTCCAAAATTAACTGCCATGGACCTAATCCTGCTCCCGTTGAATTTAAATGCAAAATCCTCATTGAGTTTAATAGGATAAGATGGGTATGTTTACACTGTTGCTGGGAACAGTGTGTCTCCCAGTCTTGATAGACAGACTCACACTAATTTGGCTCTAACTAGTGCACTAAAGATAGCATTGTGGATGTTGGGCACTGGCAGAGGCTCAGTCCACCCGAGCTCAGACCAAGGGGTCTTGTGCACTAGAAATATCACATGGACCACAACCTCCACACTGCTAGTCTTAACATGCTAGAACAAGTCGGTCTATCCACGCTCCCAGCTACAGTGACAAGACAAAGAGTGAGGGAGAGAGAGATAGAGAGTATAAGTTACTATGGGTTGAGCTAGTTATATTCATTGTCATTGCCACTAAATTAAAATTACAACACAAAAATATATACTATACATTTTCAAAGGTTTGCTGTGGAAAGTCTCACAAGTTTATAGTCCCTAAGAAAATAATTGTCTGAGCCAAGGGCATACTCATAGGTGGGTCTGGGCGAGCTGTGTTTAAATGGATCTTCAGTGGCAGATTGTTACTGGTACCAGTGAAAATTCAGATTCAATTTGCTCAACGCACGGCAGTTTGGTTGAGAAAGAATCACACAAGCAGTAAAGGTTACATAAGACTCATCTCCCTAATAAGCCTCAATTCCCCCAACATAAACACTCAGTAACTACGTTAGGGCAGTTCTACACTACCTGCTGTATCAGCAGGTATCAATCGATCTTTCGAGGGTTGATTTATCACATCTAGTCTAGACACGATAAATCGATCTCCGAGTGTTCTCCCGTAGACTCCGGAACTCCACTGCTGTGAGAGGCGCAGGTGGAGTCGACAGGGGAGAGGCAGCAATCAACTCAGTGCCATGAAGACGCTGTGGTAAGCCGACCTAAATACATTGAGTTCAGCTACACTATTCCTGTAGCTGAAGTTGTGTATCTTAGGTAAATCCTGCTCCACCATAGACCAAGGCTAAGCCTTACACAGTATCCTGATTGACAAAGACCTCTTCTTTTCCCCTCTCAGGTACTTTGTCTGTCAAACATCCCCAAAGTGGGGTCTTGGTTACCTGAGGTCCACTGGTTCAAAAGTCTTACAAAAGTCCCTCGTAGCAGGGTCTTAGCTATCCTGACCCTCTGTCTTACAGTGTCATGGACCTCTTCAGATGTTAATTAGGGAACTAAACTAACTAATTTACTCTGCTTAGCATTTCTATCTTTTATTCTTAAAGGAGTCATGTGTCCTAAAAATATGCCTCGTTGGTGTTTCATTACTGTTTTTTTCTAATTAATATTTCAGAAGGGATGTAAAAATGGAGACAGACCAAAGATCAGTTGACATTTACCCTCTCATCAATCATTCACTAGAGCTCCTAGTACGATGGCCTCCAAAAGGGGTGATTTTGACCCAAGTCAACCTGTACCAAGCCCACTGTGTGTGTTTTTTGTGTTTTCTTTACTTTGTGAGCTGGTCAATTGGCTGACGTTTCAAAGTCTTATTTTGAAACACACACACAGATGGAGCCTCATTTAACAAATTCAAGTGCAACTAAATCACCCTTAGTAAATTTCCACCATCATTTTTCTGATGTTAAAATATTCCTGCTCCCAGAATCCTCTAGCAAATTCAGATGTACCAAGCCATACTAAACTCATGTTCACCACGTTCATTCATATCAATAACAATAATTCATAATAATTCAGCACTGTTGCAACATGCCATGGCCCACCCATTTAGCATCCAGGCTCACTCAAATATGAGCAGGTGTGCAGTGATGCAACAGCAGTCCAGAGGATCACTTGGACACCTAAAATCCAGCATAGAGCTATGCACCAGCCATTCAGCTCTGCCTTGTCATTTTCTGAGCTACCGCATGTGTGTGCATAGCTCAGCAAGTGAAGCCTGTGTCTGGGGGCGTGGCATCAGGGGAGAAACTGATCTAGCAGTATGCCATTGCCCATCCACCTGAAAGTCGGGGTCAACCAGATTTCCACTCCTAGCTACGCCACTGCTCTGAGCTGAACCTGAGTGTTCTTAGTAAAAAGCCCTCATTTCAGGAATGTGGTTTGGGACTGTGAAAAGTTTTGTTTGCTGATGTGTGTGTATCCAATGGGAAGCAGTCAGGGTAATAAAATAAACTGTGCTTAAGGTTTTTTTTTACATTTTTGAAAATTACGGAGTGATGTAGTTATAGTTTCACCTTTCCTTTTACTACTCTCTAAGTCAAAGTTTTGGGGGAAAAGTTACAGGAATGATGAAAAAAAGGAGGAAAAATCCCTAGACACCATTCCATTTACTGTACTTAATTGGAAGAAAAGAGGATTAAGAAAAGTCAATCTCAAATGTTTTGCTTTAGTTGAAAAACTATAACACGTTAAGCGGAAAAAAACTTTGACAAAAAGTTTCAGTTTTGAAAAAAAACCACCAACTTTAAATCAGAAAAAAATCTAAATAAAAAATGTCAACCATCTCTAACTAGAAAGACCTTCAGTCATAGCAGCAAATGAAGACTTGCACATTAATGTTACAGGAATAAGCTTCTTTCTTGGTGTTTATGAGCACAGATTTTGTAACAGAGAGCATAGAAAGGAGTTTCTTCTTTTTTTTTTATTACTTTGGTTGCCCTTCTCCCACAGGCTTTTCCTGAAGGAGATTGTGACTGTGAACAAGAGTATGAGGAGGAGACAAGGGTTCCTTTCTCTCCCCTTTTCTATATCCCTCTCTAGCTTGTCCCACTTTGTTCTTCTCTGCCTCATCTCTCTTACTGCCTATTCTCTCTTATTTCCCTTCCTTCTCTTTCCTTTCCCTCCTGTCTCTAAAACTGCTTTCCTCCCCCCCACATAAAAACCACACATTTAACATATCTAATGAAACTATCACAATTTCAGCCAAGTTTGCTTACTCAACCAAGTGTAAGCTGTTCAACTGAAACAACAGGAAAAACACATAGAGGGGTAAAAGCAACAATCAGAGGATACATTAGGAAAGAGAAAAATCTCCAGGGGTTGAAAGAGGCCTGTACTTCTGAACACAGAAATTCTTTTGTATCCCATCCATCCATCCTGTGTCTAAGAAGGATGGTAATGGTATGGTATAAAGTCAAATCTGTAAGATTTCAGACATGTTTTATTTGATTCAATTATTTTCTTTTCTGACTGAAAGAAATTATCCCTCAGTCTACCAAGTATGTACAAGTGAGCCTATTTTATGGTAAAACAGTGTTCTCAGAAGAACATTATTTCTATTACTCATGAAATAGTCTAATTTAATGAATACATCTGCACAACATTAAGCTTCAATATGTTCATGTGTCACTCACAGAGTCACCCACTAATAGTAAGGGATCCTCTCTATCATTAGATAAGTCACAGGCTCCATCACTTTCAGATAAATCCAGAGAAAAACATTGATAAAAAACCTGCTTACTGACCTACAAAAGCAGTAAAAATTACCATGAAATCTATTCTGAGTTATCACTGAGGCCTACAGGGTAGCATGAAACAAACTGAGAGTCCTTTTTTGTAGCAGCCTGGGTTTGGGGTGTTTTGCTACATCAGAACATATTAGAAGAACAAACAAATTAAACCCTGACATTCTTATTATATTATTCAGTAGCCCCTTAGTACTGCTTCAGATCTGGAGTTTGTCACCAAATAAGAATTTATTGGGCTATCCAGAGATTGGCTTTCTCAGTAGTTAGGCAAAACCACACTGAGAAAACAGTACTTTCTGACCGGAAAGAAATGCAAGCTGATCTCCTCTAGGATAGAAAGAAATTAATTCTACTTAAAACAAAAACTTCAATCTTCAACATAATCCTCACTTCCTTCATCTCTTTTGGCTGCTGGAAGAAAGATGTGGAGAAACTCCAGCATAACCAATTACTTCATCAAAGCAAGGCTGTTCTAATGTTCAAAGAAAGGCAAAATTAAACAAAGCTGCTTTTTCTGTCCTTCTTTGATTCATTAGAAGATCATGTGCCAGATGGGATAATGGACAACAGCTCCCCTGTCAGTAATGGTGGCATTGTGCAGATCATGTAAAAGTAAGTCCGTAGATCTGTTATATCTGGAATGATAAAGAACAAATCTAGAAAGATCTGGATCTAAATTTAGATCAGCAATGCTGAAAATCTGAGGAACTGCTTCCATGGACGGCCACACTGTGACAGGATTAGAACCTAGGAGGAATCCTGACATTGAGTTCTCTACTCCAGCAGTTAAGTATAGTACAATAAAAAAAAAGTTAACTGTAACTATCTTCCATATATTCAAAACTTTTAATTCAGAGTCAAAAATCTTGGATTTATAATTGTCAGAATGGTCACATATGGAATGTCCTGCACTTTCAGAAACAATTATGTGTTAGATGACAGGAAAAATAAATGGTGCTGTTTGCAAAATAAAAAGAAATATGTTTAAGGCCTAATAATAGCAAACTACGATAGTAGATGTACAGGTGTTTATAGCTTCTCTCAATATTAATGGATGTCGTGAAGACACATAATTATGCCACTGTTGCATGAAGAAAAGTTCATTAGCTTCCCCTTCAGTGATAATTTATTCAAAATTGTCCATTGGGAAGGCCAGATTCTATACTGAAAGTTCAGGTTTAATTGTTAATCATCATTTACAGTTCTCTGTAATGATATTAATTAGTTACTTAGAGGCTTCATAAATGGCTTCAGAGCTGTCATATTATCAGCTAATAAGAACAAAAATGATATTTTTATGTTCTCTGAATGTTACATTGCAGGAAAAAAAACACTGCCAAAGATGGTTCTTAAATGACAAATGACAGTACAATGACTAAGTGGACAAAGGTATTATGCTATGTACACTAAACAAATCTGCAATAATATAAAAACATAAGAATGGCCGCACCAATGGCCATCTAGCCCAGCATTGTGTCTCTTTTACTGACCAGTGTCAGATGCTTATGGCAGTTGAAGGCTTAGGCCACCCAGAGCATGGGCTGTGCCCATAAGTACCTTGTCTAATATCCACTTATGGATCTATCCTCCATGAACTTATGTCAGGGATCAGCAACGTTGGCACGCAGGACCTCAGGGTAAGCACCCTCAGTGGGCTCCGCCGCTTTGTTTACCTGCAGTTTCGCTGACTGTGGCTCCCATTGGCTGGGGTTCGTGACCCTGGTCCAATGGTGGTTGCGGGAAGCGGCGCAGTGCTGGCCACCACTTCCCGCAGCCCCCATTGGACCGGGACGGCAAATGTGAGCCGCGGTCAGCGAAACAGCAGGCAAACAAAGTGGCAGGGCCCACTAAGGTTGCTTACCCTGCGGTCCTGCATGCCAACGTTGCCAATCCCTGACTTATGTAATTCTTTTTTGAATCCCATTATAGTTCTGGCCTTCATAACATCCCCTGACAATGAGTTCCACAGGTTGACAGTGCATTGTGTGAAGAAGTACTTCATTTTGTTTGTTTTAAACTTTCTACCTATTTTATTTTCTATTCCTATTTGATTTCTCTGAACCATTCATGATTTTATAGACATCTATCATAGCCCCCATTAGTCATCTCTCTTCTAAATTGAACAATCTGTCTTTTTAATCTTTCTTTTTATGAAAGTTTTTTCATACCCCTAACTATGGTTGTCATGCTTCACTGCATCTTTTCCAATTTTCTAATACATATTTTTGAGCTGGACCAACCAGAACCGCATGCAAAATTCAGGTTCCAGGCATGTGGCATAACAATATTTTCTCTCTGATCTGTACCTTTCCTAATTGTTCCTACACTGTTAGCTTTTCTGACTGCTGCTGTACCTTGAGGTGATGTTTTAAGAGAACTGTCCATGGTTGCAAGATCTTTTTATTGAGTCGTAACAGCTAATTTACCCTCCTCACCCACCCCCAGCATTGTGTATGTATAGCTGGGAATAAGTTTTTCAATTTGCCTTATTTTGATTAAACACTAAATATCATTTTCCATTTGGGGGTCCTCCAGAATGATGGTTGAAGCATGAAGGGACATATGAATCTTTAGCACATCCGGTATGTAAATATCTTGCAATGCCAGTAACAACAGTGCCATGCAAACACCTGTTCTCACTTTCAGGTGACATTGTAATTAAGAAGTGGGTAGCATTATCTCCTATAAATGTAAACAAACTTGTTTGTCTTAGTGAATGGCTGCACAAGAAGTAGGACTGAATGGACTTGTAGACTCTAATATTTTATATATATATAT
Organism: Dermatemys mawii; assembly: GCA_007922305.1. Taxonomy (NCBI): domain Eukaryota; kingdom Metazoa; phylum Chordata; order Testudines; family Dermatemydidae; genus Dermatemys; species Dermatemys mawii. The sequence continues at coordinate 43,794,987 of ML677348.1, forward strand.
ATTTTGTTTTGGAGTGCAGTTATGTAACAAAAACCACTAAATTGGTAAGTTGCACTTTCATGATACTACGGTACTTGTATGAAGTGAATTTAAAATACTATTTCTTATCATTTTACAGTGCAAATATTTTAATAATATAAAGTGAGCACTTTGTATTCTGTGTTGTAATTGAAATCAATATATTTGAAAATGAGAAAAATATCCAAAAATATTTAAGACATTTCAATTGGTATTCTATTGTTTAAGAGTGCAATTAATCGTGATTAACTTTTTTCAGTTAATCGCATGAGTTAACTGTGATTAATCGACAGCCCTAGTACATACTATCTGGTCCTAGTGACTTATTATTGTTCAGTTTGTTCCAAAATCACTGAGTCTGGGATAGTTCCTCAGATTTGTTACTATAAGGTATGTCTTAGGTGTGCAAATCTCCCTCACACCCTGTTCAGTGAAGATCAATGCAAAGAATCAATTTATTTTTTCCGCAACAGCCTTTTCTTCTTGAGTGCTCCTTTAGCACCTTAATCGTCCAGTGGCCCCACTGATATTTTGGCAGGTTTTCAGCTCCTTATGCACTTAATTTTATTTGATGCATTTATGTCTTTTTTTTTTTTTTTTTTTTTTTTTTTTTTGCTGTTAGTTTGTATCTTTAATTAGTTTCTCTTAAAAATCTTTTTTGGCCTACCTAATTACACAGACTTTACTTGCCAGAGTTTATGCTCTTTTTTTATTTTCCTCACTGGGATTTGATTTCCAATTTTTAAATGATACCTTTTTGCCTCTAAACATCCTGTTTTACTCCCCTGTTAAGTCATGGTGGAGTTTTGTTTTATTTTGGATATATAGTTAGTTTGACTCTTTATTATGGTGTCTTTAAATATTTTCTATGTAGTTTGCATGCATTTCATCCTTCTGTCTGTTCCTTCTAACTTCCGTTTAACTGGCTTCCTCATTTTAGTCTAATTAATCTTTTTGAAGTAAAATGATACTGTGGTGGATCTGTCTGGCACTCTTCCCCTCAAAGAATGTTAAATTTAATTACACAATGGTTATTATTACCAAGTGGTTCAGCTATATTCACTTCCTGGACCAGATCCTTCACTCCTGGTAGGACTAAATCAAGAACTGCCTCTCCATGAAGCAGTCACTTACGGTGTCTAGAAATTTTCTCTTCACAACTCTTTCTGTGGTGACTTATAATCAGTCAATAAGAGGACAGTTGAAATCCTTCATTTTTGGGTTTTCTGCCTTTTCAACCTTTATAATCTTCCAGAGCATTTTACGGTGACCATCATCATCCTGGTTATAAGGTTAGTAGCATATTCTTACTGTTGAAGATTATTTACAAAATAAAGAATCATGAAACTGAAAATATAACAAGTTATTTAGAATAAATGGATGAATCATTCAGCATTTTAAGTTTCCGGCATGACTAATATTTCTCTCTGCCTTCTTCTATGCTTTACATATATTGTGTTCCACATTTGAGCTTTGACAGGTTGAGAGGTATGACCAAGGTTGAGAACCAGGCCCTATATTTTGAATACATACTGAGTTTGCAATCATTGTTCCGCGTAGGCACAACATTATCCAAATGTCACTTTAAGCTGATTAGTACAGATGTGAAATACCTTGGAATAATTTGAAATACTGTAATACATGATAAAGGATGTTGCAGCATTTCTAAGCACTAGGCCAGATGCAGAGATGGTGTAAATTGGCATAACTCCATTGAAATAAAGAATTCATTCCAATTTACACTAGCTGAGAATCAGGCCCTGTTAATGTTTATAAATTTAACTGCAACAAATTGATTCTAATCATTTGGGGATATATTGAAATAAGTATGGTTGTGGCTTTAGAATTTAATTACTTATTGGATAATGTCCAACAATAATTGTCAGATAATTGTAACACCCACTACCAAGTGTAATTAACAGATTCATTGGGGGAAAATAAAACCTAGATTAAATATTAAGGATCAGATCCTCCACTGCTCTATATTAGCTTAGCTCCACTTAAGTAAAATGGAACTAACTCAGCTGGTGTAAATTGACAATCTCTCCTGGAGATTTTACAATCTGCTACATTTAAACAGGAGTCAGGCCTGAAATTTAATTAATTATTAAATTGCTAGTACTTTGGCAGAACTGAAGAATCTCTTTAAATCAGATAGTGCCCACCACTTTGGTTAGGGTTTTGTTCTTTTTTAATGGAAGCTTCAAAAGCCCAATTCAAGCCCAGCTGGATGAAACAGGAGTAACTGGATATGATTCTGTCATCTGTGTCAGGGATCGGCAACGTTGGCACATGGGACCGCAGGGTAAGCACCCTTAGTGGGCCCCACCGCTTTGTTTACCTGCCGTTTCACCAACTGCAGCTGCCACTGGCCGTGGTTCGCTGTCCCGGTCTGATGGGGGCTGAGGGAAGTGGCGGCCAGCACTGCACCACTTCCCGCAGCCCGCATTGGCCCGGGACAGTGACCCACGGCCAGTGGGAGCTGCAGTCAGCAAAATGGCAAGTAAACAAAGCAGCAATGAGGGTGCTTATCCTGTGGTCCCGTGTGCTAACATTGCTGATCCCTGTTCTGTGTTATACAAGAGATCAGATTAGATGACCTACCGTTCCCACCTGGCCTTAAAATCTAAGCATGTGTGCAGCCAATGAAAAGACCTTCACTGACATCAGTAGAGATTGACTCAGTCCCAGAACGAACATGATTTAGGCTTTAAGGCAGATGAGCAACCTAAACTTGAAGTAGCAAGATAAATAAGTCAGTGAATAACTAGTAGGAAAGTGATTTTAAAAGGACCACTCACATTTAAACTTACACATGTTTACATGTCTTGCTGAATCAGGACCCTAATTAGGATATTCAATAAAATGATCTGAAATAAAGTTAATTTTTTGAGTGCTGTAACTTATCTGACATAGTGTCAAAATCACTTTATTTGGTCTGGTGGGGTTGGCTTGGGTCAAATATTAGACTAATAAGAGAGTACATTCTGATTACCAGGTGATATTGAGAATTACAATAGAAATTTAGCTTGATGTCCACACAACAGCAGAAATACATTAGCTGAGAGACTGCATTAAGCAGATTCCTTGCTCTCCCATAGAGTATCCCATATAGCCTATGCATTATTTGACCTCTGTAAACAGATGTGATAAATGTGGGAATTTTGGTAATATTTTCATTATGCTTATGCATGCCTCAGTTTCTCTATGTGCTTCATATTGCTACGCATAGAGTGTAAAGAATAAGAAGCTACTCTTGGGGCAAAGCAGGAAACATGTGGTGTTTGTGTAACTACCTGGGGTAAGATGAATGGGTCATTAAAGAACTGACTGGAACTGACCCATATCAGGGAAGGATCTATAAAGTCACCTGAAATGACAGAATAATTGACAGCTAACACTGGAAAACTCTGCAGGCAGAACCTGTGAACTCAGCATGGCTCTTCAGGAGGACAACAGACAAAGATGACAGGAGGCTGGGATAAGAGCTGGCCTTTGGAGAGACACAGGAGCTTTAACTGGGACTGCCTGGAAGATACAGAGAGATACAGGGAGTCACAGCTTGTCTGGACAGAGCCCTAACACTAGCTTTCTGCCTTCACCTTTATTTCTCTATGCTAATCAAAGGGCTTCCTGGTGTTGTTCCAGTATAAATAATAAACACTACTCTGTTTTGAAAAGGCTTCCTGGTGTCACTGCAAATACTTGTGGGGGTGCGTTAATACCTGAAGAGGGCAGAACACCTGAACAGGACCCTATGTCATTTGGACTTTTTGGGCAAAGCACAGGAGTGCCAGAGCCTAGAGGGTCAACCTCAGAGGCACTGAGGTCATATGACTTACTGTTAAAGAAAACTGTGACCACCTGGGGGTCTGGCACACTGAAGGGGTTGCCCTAGGGGACTGTTTACAAACTGGGGCATAGGATTTGTGCTATGGATCCATGATACCATTGCCAAAAAATCTGAAAAAAAATAAAATAATTTGCCCTGAAGGGTTTAGTTATCCAATTAATTCACTACAAAGTTAAAGGTCAAATGGAAAAGAGAACTGAGAGTTCAGTTTCACAAATCAGTTGGAGGTAAGAGCAGAAATTTTATCAAACATGCCTCAGAATCCTGATGAGAATAATCTTCAGAATTATTTACTGAACACCATAAACTTAAATAGTTAAGTAAGTCTAATGTATTCTTAAGGATAGGCAGACAGCACAGTCAAATGGATAGGGTATTGGACTGGGCACCAAGAGACCTTTTGCCAGTAAAGAGACTCTGATGCTATCTTCTCTTGATGCTGATTATCTATGGTGTCCTTTAACCTTAGTCTCATCTCAAGCTCTTTCCACCTATGTAATGCTCTCTCGTGATTTGCGGCCTTCTCATGGCATGCCACATTTCTAGCCAGATTTTTCCAGTCCTTTGTTCCTGTAGAACCCAATGTGGCTGGAACATTAGACTGGAAGAGTTTGTAACAAAAACACTATGCAGCATTCTGGATTTTTGAGTACATAAGCCATTGCCTCTCCACTTTGTCACCATTGGGGATTTCATGCCAGTAATGTGTTGGATGGAAACTTCCATTTTCATTGTCTTTGGGGAACATGAAATTTTTCACTTGCTGTGGGCCATGCAGTTCAGGAAGTCCCTCAAGCTACTGCTCAAGTGGGTCCACCATCCTGGATCATTTAGACTTAAGGAACTAAACTCAGCAGCAGCTGTTTCTTGCGCCTCCACCACACTCTTTGCTGATCTACACTTATCTTCAGGAATGTACATGGTTACATCCATTTGAGATGGAGATATGAATGCTGCAGTAGCTACCAGGTCTGCACTCTCACTAAGTGGAAGATCAGGCATCTCCTCACCACTCACATCCTCACTGGGGCCAGAAGGCTCACCGTGAACGTTTGTGTCTATGTATCTCAGAAGAGCTCCTTCCTGCTTAGATAGAAAAGCTTCATTTGCTTTCTTTCTTTTTCTAAATGCTGCCCAAGAGGTGCTTTTTCTTCTTTCACTCATGACCGCTGTTCTGTGCCAGCTACAGTGGCTCTTAACACGCAGCTGAAGGGGACAAATAAATGTGCTGGTAGCAGGGCCTAAGTGAGGGAAGCTGTCAGAGTCTTAAGAGGCTAACTGTCTCCTACTACTTCAGTCAACTGCCTTTTCTCCTTAAGTGCATTCAGGGAAGCAGCAGGAAACAGGGAGCTCCCTGAGAAGCTGGTGTTAATCAGTCCAGGCTCCTGGGGGTGCTAGTGAGGTACATAAGAGGCTCCTCCTCCTCTCTCTCCCTGAAGCTCCTGCTGCTTCCTGTTATTCCCTCTTTTCTCTTTTTTTCTGCCTGCCTGTTATGTCTCTTGTGTCCTCCTTCCTTCAGCACAGCACCCCACCATCTCTGTTCACCTAGAGCAGAGAGAATACATGTGCACCAGCAGCAAACACAATTTTCTACACCCTGGGTCCTAGTGGCCTCCCTACCGTCTGGCACCTGAGGTGGTCGCCTCAGTTTGCCTCATGGTAAGGCCAATCCTGCTATAATTAATACAGTTCTTTGAAACATGTTCTGTGGATACATCCTAGAATTAATAAGTGTTGTGACAATAATAAATCATGTGATTTTACCATAATACAGAGGCCTCCGTTGATTTTACCCAATGAGCCTTTCAGAGAGCAACTGACATTTGTTCAGAAAATTGTGACTCGGGTATGTACCAGAGCTCAATGACCGCTGCAAAGACATACTGGATTGCACCACAACTCAACTCTTAGGTCCTAACTCTGATCTTAATTTTCCTATTATAAATAACTATTAACTTCATTAAAATCAGTGGGCTAGCTCCTCCACTGGTGTAAAACTGTACAGAATGACATCTGTGGAGTTATATCAATAAACAAATGTCATGTCAGTCACTTTCTGATTTTATTCATACATTAAAAAATATCTAGGAGCAAGTTCTGCTCTCTGATGCCTGTGTGCAGCTTTCAGCAAGATCAATATGGGCTGCATGTACATATATGTGGATAGGACTTGGCCCTTTCTTTTTATTATACAAAATTGGTCTTAGAAAAAGAAGGATGAACAATACTAGACTGGAGCAGTGGTCAGAGTCTTTTATCTTTGAGACATGATTGTAAGGGAGAACACCAATATCGCACTGAATATGAGATGATTATTGCCTTCTTTCCTCTCCATAGCCTGATACTGAAAGACTGAGGTATTGTCTGTGTGCCCTCCTAAATGCTCACTGAGGTGACCCAGTTCTGTTGTACTCTTTCAATCCATCTTGATTCGCACAGGGTGGCTTGGCTGATTGAGACTGTATATTATCTTTGGATTTTCCACAAGCTATTTTCTTATGGTGTGAGTAGGAGAAAGGAACAAGTCTGGGCCTTTTGACAGTTTTTTGTAATAAAGCACTGTAATAAAATAACACTTTTTTTTCCAAATTCAGTTTACATTTGTAAAAGAAGCAGTTTTTGGAAACTTAAAAAAATATTGTGAGCACTTGCAAAACTTGCTGAAAGTATGGCAGTCAGTGATATATTACATTACAGCTTTGCTTAAAAAAACCCCAAAATTCTCCACGCCAAAAGTCAGCAAACTTTAATGAGTATCACTATTTTTCCCTGCCAGTACACACATATCATGCATTTGCATCATGCATTTAAAATGGAGTACCATTAGCTCCAGACAAAATAGGATTCAGCAACCAAGCAAACGATTAAGTCCATAGTACAATCTACATTTTCTTTGAGCAACCCATAAAGCAGCAAACGCACCTTCCAAGTGAGAAAAAAATTGTACAGAGACAAAAGACAGTGAAGTTCTTTCCTTTTTCACATTTCTAATTCATGAGATATTTGCATCATGAAGAGGACCTGGCAAAGCGATATATGAGCAATGACAGAATATCTGGTGGAAAAACAAGACTCTCACAGAATGTATATTAAGCACTTCTCCTTTCTGGAGAGGACTGTTTTTGTTAGAATGCACTTGATATCTTTTGGAATATGGATGTAGTGTATATTTGTTTAATATGCCATTTCATAAGCTGAAGGTTGAGGTGATGGCTGTTTGTGTGTTCATGTTCTCCAGTAATAACAACTAAGGTTTTAAACATTTTTTGTTGGGAAGGGAGAGAAAGGCAAAGGTGGGACAAGGAAGGAAGAACAGGTATATCTTCTTCAATTTAATTATGGCTCTGTGGGATGAACCTGGATTTGAGAGCGGCACTGACTTTGTGATAACATTGTGGAAGTAGGAAGAAACATTTAACCATTCCCTGTGCTCCTGGAACTTCTTTGACCTTGTGGAACAAAGTCTCTTTTTGTGGCCTGCATACCCTGCTCTTCTGTATATTGAGTAATTACACCTTGAGGAAAGACATAAAGCAGGATGGTCTGTGCTGTTGGTAGCACAGACTAAAATTACCAACAGCTGAGAGAGAGAGACATATTATGACAGCTGAGGCAACCCATCTACCCTACTGTCACTCTGAGAAGGGGAACTTAATGTAGGACTTTGAGAGACTTAATATTAAGAGCTTATACAGGAGTGTTTTGGGGCAAGATGCCAGGGGAAAAGCAGTAAAGTCAATGTAATGGACTGCTCAGATATGATGGCTGTGATGTGAGAAAGATGAATGAAGTACACAATGAGTCACTACAGAGAAAGCTGCTATAAGACTTTCTTAAGGGAGCAGTTTTAGCCAACTTTAGTGGGAAAAAATGCTCAAAGTTGCCACTGCTTAAATGAGAGACACTCACCTGATGACAAGTTGAGAATATTTTCCTAAATTAAGCCTTGGTCCGCAAAGTATTTAAGCATGTGCTTAATTTTATGAATATGAGCCATCCTACTGATGTTAAGAGAATTGACTAGTCATGCTTAAGGCTAAAGCATACTTAAGATTCATAGAAAGCAAGGTCAGAAAAATTGCAATAATGTAGCCTGACTTTCTAAATGACAGAATTTCACCTAGTAACTCAAGCACTGAGTCAAATAACGTGTGGTTAAGTAAATTACTGAATTAGACCTTATTTCCCATGAAAAGCAGGCATGTGCACCAACTACTATCTGTCTGTTTCACAGGAACATCAGATGTTCGGATGTGGAAAGTGAAAGAGAAGAGCCTAGGAAGGCACTGTCTATGAGGACAGCTCTGCAAACTCTCTGTGTAGCTACTAGGCAGAGTATATCTCTACAGTTGGCTATCACAGATAGTGTCAGAAGAAGATTAAATCCTGATCCCTTCTAGCCTTTCTGTGCTCTGTCAGCACTGTATGAATCCTGTATTTGGATATATTCACCCTGACCCCTTTTTGCAGATGAGGTTTGAAAGAACTTCACTTTCAACTCCACAAATCTGAAATAAAATTAAAGGAAAGAAAAAAGATAACCACCCCAAGCTTTAAGTTGTGAGCAGAAATTGCTCTGGCCACTCAGTGACACAGAACGTGATAGCAGAATGATTAACAATGGGAAAGGAAGCTACCTGAGAAGACAGTCACAAAATGACTTTCCACTCTATTTGCCTAAGATTCATCCAGCTGGATCTTAACCGATATTCCCAATCTCTTGTAAAATATTAGAATACCCCTTAATTCTATCATATAATTTCTACAGAAGAAACAACCTCAATTTACTGTACTTTTCCTAAGGAGAAGGTTGCTAAATTATGCATTAGCAAATTGAATTAGTTCCTGTACTATACTGGCTTTAATTTTGATAGAGTTCCCCAGATAAGTACAAGGAGAGATGTTCTGTTAGTTTATAATGTGATGGAACCCCAGGGTACAACCTGGAACTATGGGATTGCTATGCCCCCTTAACTCTCAAGCCTGGGTGGTCTCTTACAATGCTATGTTAGTGATAAGCAGCAAACCTCTCCAGGTGCTGTAATCACTCAGCCAACAACATGCAGGGAGACAGCAAGCTAAATTGTATGAATGCTCTCTAAGCCACTCTTGAACTATATATATGGAAACACCAGCAAATGCCCCTATATCTCAGTCTTACACCCTGTCTTTCACTGCTCAAAACCTCTTGAACAATGCAAGCTCATTCATTAGATCACCCCTTCAGAGGATAGTGGATATTGTAAGTGTGCGGCGACTCACCCCTGCAGTGCCTCCTGCTGGTCGTCCATGGAATTAGCTCTTCCAGCTGTGGAGCACCCTCTACAGGCCGGTGTCCCACTGTCCGATGGCCTCATGTCCCTACCAGACTCCAGTGTCCTCTTCTCTGGGGTGCTGCACCTCTGCAGCCCCCCTGCAGATCGCAGGGTCTCCCCTCCCCGGGGAACCCCCACCCTCTGTCCTCACCTTGCCTCAGCCTATGGGCTACTGCCAGTCACCATTGGGCCCCCGTTCACTAGGTCCGACTGCAGTCTGTATAAGCCAGTCATCATAGGTAAGGAGTGTTGGCCTGCTGCTTCTGCCTACCCATGGGCTGCCCCCTGCAACCCCAATATCTCTTTTTGGGTTGTCTCCTAGGCCCTGCAGCCTGGGGGGTTTCCAGGCCAGAGCTCCCCCAGCTCCTTTAGCCTTCCCCCAGGCCTGTTCCACTCTAGATAGGCCGTCAAGCTCCCCAGCAGCCAGGCCTGTCTTCCTCCACAGCTTAGAGGAGACTGTCTGACTGAGCACTAAACTCTGGGCCCTTTCATCAGGGCCAGCTGGGCCGTAATTGACCCAGCCACAGCTGTGGCTGCTCCGCCCCAGCTGCTTTCTGTTGCAGCCCTATGCTGGGCTGCCTTTCCCCAGCCACAACTCTTTGCAGGGCTGTTTTAACTCAATTTCTGCTGGAGTGGGCAGCCGCCCCATTACTCCAGAGATCAGCAACGTTGGCATGCAGGACCGCCGGGTAAGCACTCTTAGTAGGCCCCGCTGCTTTATTTACCTGCCATTTCACCGACCGCGGCTCCCACTGGCCACAGTTCGCCGTTCCAGTCTAATGGGGGCTACAGGAAGCAGCACAGTGCTGGCCGCCGCTTTCTGCAGCCCCAGTTGGACCGGAATGGCTAACCACGGCCAGCGGTAGCCGCGGTCGGCAAACCGCCAGGTAAACAAAGTGGTGGGGCCCACTAAGGGTGCTTACCCTGTGGTTCCATGTGCCAACGTTGCCGATCCCTGCACTACACAATGAATCAGCCTTTGTAATGTGAGCAGATTCCCCAAGCAACTATCTCTTATACCATTGTAAATATTTTGTTCACTTCAGTGGCTGGTGATGGTTGCTTAACAGGTGTCTGGGCGTGGATCACATCTTTTGTTGCCACTTGAGAGCCAGTTTTGGGCGTCTCCAGCTTCACAACCTATTTCACTAACAACCATATAACAAAATTTCATAACTCCACATACAATGATGATATTTTGACAGAACAATGAGTTTCAGCAGATCATGACCTTTCACATGATAGCTCACATGGCATGCTTTGAACAAAATATCATAACCTTATACAAATGATGAATATGGGGGTTCATGGTGTCATTTTGAGGTACAGAGTATCACACACACTCCTACCGAATAGTTATGCTGTCTATTTGTTGGCATCCTAAAATAGATGTCTTATTGTGACAGGATTCCTTCTGGGGTGCAGCCTGGGACCGGGATTCAGCCTGGGACTGTGCCCCCTAAATTCCCCTCCACCGTGGGCTGTCTCTCGCAATGCCTTGATAGTGACCAGCAGCAACCCTTCCAGGAGCTGTGATCACTCAGCACAACTGCATGTGAGATTTCATAAATGCTCCCAGAGCCACTCATGAATCACAGAGTGAAAGGCACCAGCCAAACCCCCCACCTCCCAGTTTCCAGCACTGTACCCCAGGAATATACCATCTTGCATGCTCAAGATGGGCAGTGCAAATTTATTAATTGGTTCACCACTTTAGGAATGGAAAATGGACATACACCAGCCTTTGACAACCTGAGCAGTTTTACCCCACACTTCACACAAACTCACTGGTAAAGATAAATTATACCAATTTATTGACCATAAAAAGATAGTTTTTAAGTGATGTTAAGTGATAGGCAAAAATTCCAAGTTGTTACAAAAAATAAAATATACGCATGCAGTCTAAACTCTCAACCCTATTAAGCTGGGCAACATCTAGATTAAGCAGTTTCTCACTTCACTCATATTACAGTCCTTAATATACAGATTTGTTCCTTAAATCTAGGCTAATCTCCTCTGTTGGAGTCTTGTCTTCTTCTCAATGTCTTAGTTGCTTGCAGAGAATGTGGGGGCAGGAGAAGGGCCCAGTACATGTCCACTCTGTTTTATACCCTTAGTCCATGTGCTTGGAGCAGCACACAAGTTCTCAATGGTACCAGATGACAGAACAAGGAGTAATGGTCTCAAGTTGCGGTGGAGGAGGTTTAGGTTGGATATTAGAAAAAAACTTTTTCACTATGAGGATATTGAAGCACTGGAATGGGTTATCTAGGCAGGAGATGGAATCTCCCTCCTTAGAGGTTTTTAAGGTCAGGCTTGACAAAGCCCTGGGTGGGATGACTTAGTTGGGATTGGTCCTACTTTGAGCAGGGGGTTGGACTAGATGACCTCCTGAGGTCCCTACCAACCCTGATATTCTATGATTCTATGGTAAGTCCAGGAATCATACACCCCACCCTGGCATTAGTTACTTTCCTTTCTGTTGTCCCTAGGGAGCTAATATCTGGCTGATTCCCCAACTTCTAGCATGTTTTAGTCACCATCATGCAATACAATTCTCGTAACTTCATATACATTAATGATACACATATATGGATAGAGAAATGACTTTCAGCGGATCATAACCTTTGCCTGGATACATAAAAAACATGCCTTGTAAGGTAAGATCATGATTATATGAAAATGAGGAATTTGGGGGTTACAATATGCTCCCCCAAGGTATAGAATGTCACACTTATAATCCTTTAAGATTCCACAATCTTTTTTTTTTTCAGGAAGAACCCCCAGAGGAAGACTGGGGTTCTTGCAAGAGTTTAATTTTAGATAGCTAATAATATTAGGCCTACTTGAATTGCCCTTGAAGCTTCAAGTGGAGATGGTATTCTTTGCAACCTGTCTAAAATATTTTTTAGTGCTGAAATATATATATGACAATTAAATACCACCTCCTGAGTGCCTCTAAGAGGCAATACTTCTCTCACAAGCAGAGTCGGAGTGTAGAAAAAAAATAACAAAAAGAGGGAAGTAACTCAGCATTAATTTGTGAAAACATCACAACAAGGGTTCATAACCTAAACCATGAGCAAAAGACCCACCCCCAAGTAAGTTGGGCACTGTCCTTTTCCATCAGCTTAAGTCCAGCAATCAAAAGTCCCTTTCATGTGTCCATCCCCTCTCTGCACACCACTCACAGTTGTTGTCCTTAGTGAATGAAGACCCAGAGTCCAGAGGTGCATCTGCAGTGTTAACCTCCCGTGCTGGGTGGAGGTGGGGTAAGAAGCCACTTTACTTGCTCTGCTCCTTGAGCACTTGCTCACCACTCCTTTTCACCAATCATCTTGCCAACTGATCAGCACAACACTCCTATTCACTAGCTGCCTTATCTCCATGCTTCTATGCCGGCCACTCACTAATCCTCTGGGATGTCTTCAGATCCCACCATTTAACACAGATCTTAGTGATTTCAGCGGTTAATGAAGGAACCTCACTGTGCACACTGGGCAGTGTTTTGCATCAGAGACACTGTCCCAAAGCAGGTCTAACACTTAGACCTAGATATCATTGATTTCAGCTCTGCAGTGTATAGAAAGACTGTGAATTGAGTCTAAATTAACTTTATTACTACACAGTGGAGAGAAAAAATGGTCAAATGATGTCTTATGCCCTCCTGTGCAGCCCACACCACCAGATACAAATACCTATCCCCTCCTTCTATCTGCTTCTTGGGTTTTGGAACCCATGTCCCCTGATTAGTGAGTGCCATCAAATTGAGAGTGAGTTCCTCAATCAGGGCATGCCAAGTACAGTTCTATTGCTCTTGATTAACAGAACAAGGATAACAATGCTATATTACTCCTGTTCCAATAACAAGGAGATGGGCGATCCAATACCAGCCAAAAGTGATAATCTGGGCAAGGAATCTCATCATGCTGAGCACCTAGGTGGTGTGGGTGTACCCATGCAAAAGAGATCAGCTCCTGAAGTCCTCTTCCACAGTTCATCACTAGTTGTCAGGGGAGAGCTCATTCAGACTCTGCTTACACAAATAATAAACAATACGGTTAATGACATTTTGTATCCTCCTCTGCCTGATATTCACATCTGTGTGTTTGCAAATTCAGTTATAAGAAGCATTTTCAGATGGGTATGTACCTGCATCCACTCAGTGTTCGGCCATCAGATAGTCCCATATACTCAGTATATTACTGTGTTCTTGGCTCAGGTTCCTCTTTTCAAAATGGAATTCTTAAAACTTGCTCCTTCATTTTTGCTCAACTTGAACAACAGAATATATCCTACCTTGAATTAACGTTATCTGTAGCACATTGGCATTTTTGCTGGAAGGGTTATGAGTTAATGCAAAACAGTTCAATGATAGATTATACAAAACAATGTTATGCAAAAATACAATATAGCTTTATAAAGAAGCCTACAGGAAATGTTCTAAATGCATCAGTGTAACTATAGAGTGAATTCCTTTCAACATGACATGCTTTCTTCTTTATTTTTTCTTAGAATTGAAGAAATGCATTCTGGAAAAGCATGGAGACAACACAAAATACTCCAACTGTTATAGATATTTTCTTGGATCAAAAAACAAACATGGCTTAGTAATACTAGCAAAAGATGTGTCACCATGACCAAATCTGAATGGGAACTCCTTGAACAAACAAGCATCAATTTATTTCAAATTGTAGCAGGTGTTATTTAGTAAAATTAACCAAGTAAAGATATGGCAAGAAAGTTTACTACCCTCCATGAACTTATCTAATTGGGTTTTTCTTTTGTTTGTTTTTAACCCTATTATAGTCTTGGCCTTCACAACATTTCCGGAAAAGAGTTTCACAGGTTGACTCTGTGTTATGTGAAGAAATACTTCTTTTTGATTGTTTTAGACCCCATTATTTTATATGTTGTGACAAAGTTCTTACTTATGTTTGCATTGCTAAAAGGAAATTGGGCATAGGAGCACTGGTTTAATAATACTGCATAGGATCCCACAAATCCTAAGGACGGCCCAGTGTTTCAGTAGAACTTTTGGTGTATCCAGAACTCCAAGTAAATGTATCAGGCTCAAAACCCCTGAAACAGAAACTGCCAGTTTCATTTTTAGTTAAAATATTACTATTACTTTCTATATACATCAATTTTAGGAATATATCAAACAACTAACTCAAAATGTTTTTTGCTGTCAAAATGCTTATACATGGTTCCATTGCAGCTGATTCTCTAGAAAATGTTAGCTGCCAGTGGATTCAACACTGTAGCAAGTTGGATTTAATTTTTTAGTTTATTTCATTATTGAGGTATCATAGATAATCTTCTGTTGTGGAATTACAATACACAGCTACACTGTAATTTTTATAAAAATTAGAAACACACTTCCCTGAGTTTTTCAGTAGATGGCAGCAAATATTCACTGATCACTGCAGCTGCTCTGATAATACATATTGAACAAAATACACATGCCATGCTTGTCTTGTTTATGGAGATACTTTTGGAAAAGCAAAGTTAAATATAGTAATACAAGAATATTTGTAAGATTGTTCTTTAAAAAATCATGTTGTAAGAAGATACAATATCATCACCCAGCAGGGTTAATTTGCATTCACATTTAGTTAATGAGCTTTCATGTGATAATTAAAACTTGGCAACATCTCTGGGTTCTACTGTGAGAAATATCTTTCATTACACTGATAGATTCACTGCTCTGATGTGTGCAGAGAGGCATTGTGCCCACTCCACAGAGTGCAGGGGACCAGTGTGGAATACTGGTAAACTGCATTCATCGAATGAAGAAAGATTGGCGTTGAAACATTGAAAGAGGTTAACTGTGTTGCCCAATTCTCAAAACACAGGATCAGAGTTTTCATACTTAAAACTATAAACCAAGAACCCATGGTGCTAGGTGTTGCACAAACACAAAACAAAAAGACGTACCCTGCTCCAAAAAGCTTACTTCTTAAGGCCATTCAGTGAAGACTGTATCCTATTTATGAATAAACTGGATGGATGATGGTTTACGTGTGAACCCTGACATTATTTTCCCAGACAACCAGAGTCAATTTTTTCTTCAGATAGCTTTTTATACTCTAGAGCATGCTTGTATAACAAAGGGTAGATTCTAAGGCAAATTCCACAGCTGCAAACTCCTGGCATACCCAGGGGTCTGGTTAATGGTTGGCATCTGTGTTGGATGAGTAACCTGGCTCATTTCTGTAGTTTTCCTATGTGATTGAACAGTGTGAGAACTTTGTGCAGGTGGGTAGGGAAAGGAATGTGTTCTTTGCATTGTATCATATTTGTAGCGGAATGTCACTAAAGGAAACAAGGATTTAAAGGCAGTTCTTCCCGCAGTGTATCTTGAATGTTTCTCTTCACTGGAATAGCATTTCTATAACTTAAATTGGGTAACTTCTATCAAGTAAATCAAGCCCTCTTGTTGCTAAAACTTAGAGTTGCTGACAGAAATGTTGCTACAGAATGACTTTGGAAGTAACAGGCTGAATGCTGCTGCTCCTGCAATAGGTGTGGGCATACTGATATAGGAAACAATAGGATTTGTTCACTCTTTCATGCCCCTTTGTCTACTTGCAACTGTTCTTATGTTTTTACACCTCTGACGTATCTTTTTAACTATAATTTCTGGTCCAATCTAGCCAAAAAATGTCAGTCTTAAAGGTAAATGTGTTTGCTTCAAAATCTGGAAAAGCTTCCTTAAAACAAAAACTACATCTGCAGCTTAACATTTTTGAGGTTCTTCACCAATAACTCAGATTTACATTCAGAACTGAAGAAAAAAAGTCCTCTTGGTCCAGAAATAACTGGGTGAAATCCCATGGTATTTGTTATGCAGGCAGACACACTAGTTGATTGTAAAGAATCAGAGGGGTAGCCGTGTTAGTCTGGAATTGCAGAAGTGACAAAGAGTCCTGTGGCACCTTAAAGACTAACTGAAATTTTTTCAGAGCATGAGCTTTCGTGGGCTAATACCCACTTCGTCGGATGCATGCAGTGGAAGTATCCAGGGGCAGGTATAAATAGGTAGGCAAGAACCAGGTGGGAGATAACAAGGTTAGTCCAATCAGGCTGAACCAGCTTGTTATCTCTAATCAGGGAGGGTGAGGTGTTCCTCTAGCAGCTGAACTGGAGGTGTGAATAGCGAGAGAAGAGAAGCTGCTTTTGTAGTTAGCTAGCCATTCAAAATCTCTATTCAGTCCCAAATTGATTGTGTCAAATTTGCAAATGAATTGCAGCTCTGCAGTCTCTCTTTGCAGTCTGGACTTGAAGTTTTTTTGCTGCAAAATGCTGACCTTTAAATCTTCTATGGTGTGTCCGGTGAGGTTGAAGTGCTCTCCTACAGGTTTTTGAATATTGCCATTCCTGATATCTGATTTGTGTCCATTTATCCTTTTTCGTAGGGACTGTCCAGTTTGGCCGATGTACATAGCAGAGGGACATTGCTGGCACATAATGGCGTATATTACATTGGTAGATGTGCAGGTGAATGAACCAGTGATGGTGTGGCTGATCTGGTTTGGTCCTGTGATGGTGTTGCTGGTGTAGATGTGTGGGCAGAGTTGGCATCGAGGTTTATTGCATGGATTGGTTCCTGAGTTAGAGTTGTTATGGCGCGGTGTGCTGTTGCTGGTGAGAATATGCTTGAGGTTAGCAGGTTGTCTGTAGGCCAGGACTGGCCTGCCTCCCAGGGCCTGTGAAAGTGAGGGATTGTTGTCCAGGATGGGTTGTAGGTCACTGATGATGCGTTGGAGAGGCTTTAACTGAGGACTGTAGGTGATGGCCAGTGGTGTTCTGTTGTTTTCTTTCTTGGGCTTGTCTTGCAGCAGCAGGCTTCTGGGTACACGTCTGGCTCTGTTGATCTGTGTCCTTATTTCCTTGTGCGGGTATTGTAGTTTTGAGAAAGCTTGGTGGAGATCTTGTAGGTGTTGGTCTCTGTCTGTGGGGTTGGAGCAAATACGATTGTACCTCAGTGCTTGGCTGTAGACAATGGATCGTGTGGTGTGCCCGGGGTGGAAGCTGGTGGCATGAAGGTAGGCATAGCTGTCGGTAGGTTTTCGGTATAGGGTGGTGTTGATGTGGCCGTCATTAATCTGCACCGTGGTGTCCAGGAAGTGGACCTCCTGTGTAGACTGGTCCAGGCTGAGGCGGATGGTGGGGTGGAAGCTGTTGAAATCGTGGTGGAATTCTTCCAGAGTTTCTTTCCCATGGGTCCAGATGATGAAGATGTCATCAATGTAGCGTAGATAGAGGAGGGGCGTGAGTGAACGAGATTTGAGGAAGCGTTGTTCCAGGTCAGCCATAAAGATGTTGGCATACTGTGGGGCCATGCGGGTGCCCATAGCGGTGCCACTGGTCTGGAGGTATATATTGTCACCAAATTTGAAATAATTGTGTGTGAGGATAAAGTCACAGAGCTCAGCAACCACTTGTGCTGTGGCATCATCAGGGATACTATTCCTGACAGCTTGTATTCCATCTCTGTGTGGGATGTTTGTATAGAGAGCCTCTACATCCATGGTGGCTAGGATGGTGTTTTCTGGAAGGTCACCAATGCATTGTAGTTTTCTCAGGAAGTCGGTGGTGTCACGGAGATAGCTGGGAGTGCTGGTGGCGTAGGGTCTGAGTACAGTGTCCACATATCCAGACAGTCCTTCAGTGAGAGTGCCAATGCCCGAGATGATGGGGCGTCCAGGATTTCCAGGTTTGTGGATCTTGGGTAAAAGGTAGAATAGCCCCGGTCGGGGTTCTAAGGGTATGTTAATTTGTTCCTGTGTTAGTGTAGGGAGTGTCCTGAGTAGACGGTGCAGTTTCTTAGTATATTCTTCAGTGGGATCTGAGGGAAGTGGTCTGTAGAAATTGGTGTTGGAGAGTTGTCTGGTAGCCTCCTTTTGGTAGTCAGACCTGTCCATGATGACAACAGCACCTCCTTTATCAGCCTCTTTGATTATGACAATACCCGCACAAGGAAATAAGGACACAGATCAACAGAGCCAGATGTGTACCCAGAAGCCTGCTGCTGCAAGACAAGCCCAAGAAAGAAAACAACAGAACACCACTGGCCATCACCTACAGTCCTCAGTTAAAGCCTCTCCAACGCATCATCAGTGATCTACAACCCATCCTGGACAACAATCCCTCACTTTCACAGGCCTTGGGAGGCAGGCCAGTCCTGGCCTACAGATAACTTGCCAACCTCAAGCATATTCTCACCAGCAACAGCACACCACGCCATAATAACTCCAACTCAGGAACCAATCCATGCAATAAACCTCGATGCCAACTCTGCCCACACATCTACACCAGCAACACCATCACAGGACCAAACCAGATCAGCCACACCATCACTGGTTCATTCACCTGCACATCTACCAATGTAATATATGCCATTATGTGCTAGCAATGTCCCTCTGCTATGTACATCGGCCAAACTGGACAGTCCCTACGAAAAAGGATAAATGGACACAAATCAGATATCAGGAATGGCAATATTCAAAAACCTGTAGGAGAGCACTTCAACCTCACTGGACACACCATAGAAGATTTAAAGGTCAGCATTTTGCAGCAAAAAAACTTCAAGTCCAGACTGCAAAGAGAGACTGCAGAGCTGCAATTCATTTGCAAATTTGACACAATCAATTTGGGACTGAATAGAGATTTTGAATGGCTAGCTAACTACAAAAGCAGCTTCTCTTCTCTCGCTATTCACACCTCCAGTTCAGCTGCTAGAGGAACACCTCACCCTCCCTGATTAGAGATAACAAGCTGGTTCAGCCTGATTGGACTAACCTTGTTATCTCCCACCTGGTTCTTGCCTACCTATTTATACCTGCCCCTGGATACTTCCACTGCATGCATCCGACGAAGTGGGTATTAGCCCACGAAAGCTCATGCTCTGAAAAAATTTCAGTTAGTCTTTAAGGTGCCACAGGACTCTTTGTCACTAGTTGATTGTAATGGACTCTTCTAGCTTTAAAATTTATGGGTGAAATCCTATTTCCATTGAAGTCAACATCAAAATTCCCACTGACCTCAGCAGGACCAGGATTTTGCCCTTATGCTCTTTATTTGGCTTTACATTTTGGCATATTATCTTTCTTCCTATAAATGAAGGCTTGGAATAAGATTGTAATCTGGGAAGAGTAATCATTTCAATAAGATCTGCATCCATAGAACAGATCATGCATAGGCTCCAGTTATTCCTCATATTTTCTGCTTTAAGACAACCATTCTCATCAGTTTAAATGTCATTGTAGCTTTATCTGCCATACTTCAATGTATTAATCTTCAGTGACCTTTTTGCTTTTAAATTAAAAATACCCAGAA
Organism: Dermatemys mawii; assembly: GCA_007922305.1. Taxonomy (NCBI): domain Eukaryota; kingdom Metazoa; phylum Chordata; order Testudines; family Dermatemydidae; genus Dermatemys; species Dermatemys mawii. Next base: position 43,814,517 of record ML677348.1, read on the forward strand.
CAGATTTGAAGCAGCACCCCTTACCACTGCATTACACTGGGCATAAATAAATAAACAAAAGCACATATTATTCTAATGCTTCCTGCTTCCTCAACCTGTGAGGTCCCATATGTTGAGAGCCTCACTAGATAGAACTGCCCATGCTACAGCTACACATAAACTAAAATCTCTGCAAAAATGAATTATATTAGGAGAATCATTCTGTTCTCAGTGTGAAATCCACAGAAAATGGACTTGTTTGTATCTCATCTAAAAGAAAGCACCACCAGAAATATAATATCTTCCTAATACTATTCCAGGGTATTGGTTCATTACTCATTTGGAGGAAAAAGTGATAAATCAATACTATTTTCTCAGACACTAATTGGTAAATTCAGCCCTGACATAAGGGATTAGAACTCTATTGGCTAAAATTGAGTGATGGCCATTGTAACAAAACTCTGGCATTGTCTCAGTGGGTTCTGCACTTCCTGGTGGATTACACTAGCCTCAGAAGCTCACTGTGACCCTCCATGTAGCCCTTCTCTCTCTAGAGGCGCGGGCGCTCAGCCTACTGAGCCATTTTCATCATAAACCAACAGTGGAGGTGAGGAGAAGCTATCCTCCCTCGCACAGTCTCTGTTGTCTCCCAGTCTCAGTGATTAGTCGGGAGAGGAAGAAGGAGCCTCGGTCCACCCTCTATTCCAGGCTCCAGCCCATGGACAGTAGCAGCTCTTTGTATCTGACTTTTTGGACAGAGGACGAGTACGATTCCCTGGGCTACTTCCCAAGAGTAGCCCCCACTTCCTCAATAACTACATCAGCCTTGCCCCAGGGCCTCCTTCTTTGTACCTGATAGGGTTTGTACTGCTCCGTTTGTCTAGCAATGTGGCTTTCTCCTACAGCTTTTTACACACACGCTCTCACCTAACTGGAAGGCTTTTAACTAGTTTCCGCCAGCTCTGATCACCTTCAGGTGTCCCAATCAACCTACCTGTCTTCCCTGCTTTCTGGAAGGATCTTAATTGGCTCCAGGTGTCTTAATTGACCTGGAGCAACTGTCGTTTGCTTACTTTGGTAAAAGGGATTTGTTTAGCCTGGAGTTAATATATTTGTCTCCCACTACTTTGCTATAGCCATCTGCCATTGCCCCATCAAGTCCTTTATTAATTTAGCTCCTACAGTTGTAGAGATTGTGAACCAAATGTAATCATAAAGCCAAAATGCGCTAGCTACAGTTAACATTTGTGGTGAATTTGACTGGTGGTAAGATTTTTAGGACTGCCTATAGGCCAACTTTTTTAAGGGTTTATAGATTTTTGTAAGGGTCTATAGGGTTGTAATCAATGGGAGTTAGGCACCAAAATACTTTTAAAAATCTAACCCTAAGTGACTTAGGAGCCTAAGTTCCAGTTTAAAAAGTTACATAGCGCTTAGGACATCAGTATAATTGAAAATTAATGGTATTTAGGTCCCTAAGAAACAGATTTTCCAAGATATTTAGGGACCTATCAGGTTTAGGCATCTAACACATTGATTTAAATGGGAGTTAGGCATCTATGGATTTTTAAAATCCCACAAGGCTCCTATCTACATATTAGTCACTGAGGGCCAGATTCTCAAAGCTCCTTAGGGGCATAAATCACTTTTTAAAATGTTGTAAGTTGTTCAGGCACATTTGATATTTACACTATGAATCTTGCTAAGAGTTCTTGAATTTCAGCATTAGGGTTGCAGGTAGAATGTCTGCATTGAGGGCCACCTCCATTTTGGAATTGTCTTCTCTCATTCATCTATCAGAAGCTACATTTGTTGCCCTTCAGAGCAGTCGTATGATTCACTAAGGCATTTGCCTGGAGGATTGCTTGAATGTCTTTTTCTCTGGGAAAGTTTTCTTTTAATTGATAATTTTGATGTCAATTTCACTATGTGCTTTGACTTGTTTTCTTTAGAAATTAATATACATTCATACAAAGGCTGTAATAGGCATATCTATCAGAGGACAGAAGACAATTAATTTCTTATAACTTTCTGTTGCACCGGATGCTGTTGGGTTGTGTGTTATATCCAAGCTATTGTGGCTGATGGATTGAAAAAAAATGAATTACGATGTGTCTCAAGTGTGTGGCAAAAACCTCAAGCATTTATATTCTAGTTATTGGAATATAAGAATTCTGTATTGCTTTTATGCATGCTGTAACTCTCTCAATATACAGTCACAGTGGGATTTACTTGTGTTATAATAAAGACTTTTTCACATAGACTAGATTAGATGTCATTTTAAAAGATATGCTTTTGTCTAGTTACTGGGAGAAATTGAGTGGTATGTGCATGCAAGGTGTGAGGTTGGATGGTTACGGTGGTTCCTTCTGGCTTTGGAATATATGAATCCATGAGTTCCCCTGTTCATTCTCTTCCTTTGTGGGCCAGAGGGGAACAGCAATCCCTGCATTGCCCTCAACTTGTTTATAAAATGTGCAGCTCTGCATTAAGACGATAACTATAATCAAATCCAGTGCTTCAGGTTTTCAGCCAGTCTCCTACAGGGATCAAGAAGGATTTTTTTCCACCCAATGTACAATCGGGCAGACTTTTTTTGGTTTTTCACTTTCCTCTGAAACATCAGATATTGATCACTGCTGGAGAAAGGACACAGGATGGGGTGGATTGGTTCTCTAAGGTGATATAGAAAGTCATTTTACCAGATGCCTGGCTGGTGTCTCTTGCTCACATGTTCAGGGTTACCCTGGCCACCAGATCTGGTATCAGCAAGGATCTTCCCCCACATCGTATCAACTGGAACCTTGGGGTATGTGGGGTCACCTTCCTTTGCAGCATGTGGTGCAGTTCAACTGCTGGAATCATTTGGGAATCTCACTTGTTCCACTGCAAGGGCTTTGGGCATTGATAGTATATTGATCTCTCCTGTTCTCTCCCTATGACTCAGTTTAGTTTCCTGAGTATTGAAGTACTCCTGAATACTGAAGTGCTAACTATTTCCTGGGCCTAATGTAGGGGGATATGGGTGGGGACTAATGAACTGTGGAGTACAGGATATGTGTTGGTCCCTTGAAATCTAGGAAATTGTTTTCCTATACAGCTTATTTCATCTAACTCAAGGGTTCCCAAACTTGTTCCGCGGCTTGTGCAGGGTAAGCCTCTGCCTGGCCGCAAGACGCTTTGTTTACTGGAGTGTCTGTAGGTTCCCGCTCCCATAGGTTTACCATTCCCGGCCAATGGGAGCTGTAGGAAGTGGTGGCCTGGCCTGCGCTGCTTCCCGCAGCTCCCATTGGCCGGGAATGGCGAACCACAGCCACCGAGAGCTGCAAACAGCCTTACCTATGGACACTCCAGTAAGTAAAGTGTCTTGCGGCCAGGCGGGGGCTTGTCCTGCACAAGCCGCGGAATAAGTTTGGGAACCCCTGATCTAACTGATAAAGTCTGCCAATAGATGCAAAATCAATGTTAAAAACAGCATCAAATAATAAACAAATGAACTCTGGTACAGAGTATAACAACATGATCTGATGGAAATTTGCTTACAATGCTGATATGTTGATTGTGTTGTATAATAAAATGCATATAGTAGTATGTTGGGAAAGATGGCCCCGTGCCTCTGTGAGTCATAACTGAGAATACCAAACTCAGGACAAACTGCTAAGAAATAGGGTACACACAAAAATTGGTGGCTATTCTTCCATAAGATGTACCGAACCAGCAACAAATGTTAACCTGCTCACTCACCACACTGGCTAAGAAGAAGTCAGAAATGTAGCCACCTTAGGTAGTCCAATTCTTGATTGAACAGCCAGACACTAGATTTAATGATGAGTGGTTCTTTAAAAGCAATTTAATCAACCAAAGGGTTCTTCTGATCCCGAAGGACCAATCATATAACCAGGTCGGTATATAACTTGGATCATACCCAGTAATCATGTTGTTGCCAATCCTTTAGTATCTAATATACAGTGGATTCCAGTTAATTGGGACACTTTGGGACCAGAATAATTTGGCCCAATTAAGCAGCTGCCCCAATTATGCGAAGTAAATAAAAAGGTACACATATACTGTACATATATAAAACAAAAGACAAACTACCATTTACTGAGCAACAAAAATACTGTAATACACGTACTGTAAATTAATTCTGGAAACAAATGGTACAGATCAGAGAAAAATACTTACACTAAAAACAATTTCAATTTAATTTATGCATCAAATACTTAACAGTTAATGATGTTGGAGGAATTCATCGAGTGTCCCCTGCCATATTCTCTTGATTGACTGAAAGTGAACAAAATCAGCGCAGGTATCTAGTGCAGATATAGGGCTGCCTTCATTGCCTTCCTGCATGAAGTAGCGTCATAATTCAGCAATAATTTTCCTGGCATCCTGGTTAGTTACTCGTTGAGGCTGAGGTGTGTTATCTTCATCATCACTTTCCAGGTCTTCTGATGTCTTTTGGTGTTTTGCTGCAATTTGTTCAACAATTTCATCCTCACAATCTTCATTTTCATTGTAACATTAAAGAATATTGTCGATGCATCATGCAAACTCTTCGTAGTTTGCGACGTTTGTGACATGTTGCACTTCCAAAATGATGTTATTTTCACTATCTGGCATATCTGGCATATCCAACCTGAATGCTTAAAACCACAGTGAGCAAAGCAGTTCTAAATGGTCTTGATGCTTATTTCTTGCCAACTACTGGTGACAAACTATATTGCTTCTAAAAGGTTAATCCTTGAACTGACTTCCTGGGCTGTTGAAGCTGATGTCGGTAGATTTTCTTCAATTGCTTCAAGGATGTAGTTTACCAACTTTCCACGATACAACGTCTTCAATTTTTTTATGATTCCCATGTCTTTTGGCTGCACCAAGGATGTAGTGTCGGGAGGCAGAAATTCCAGATGGATGTTTTTCAAACAATCTAAATGAGGGTTTGCCGCACAGTTGTCAAGCAGCAGCATAATTTTTCTTGACTTCTGTTGTAGTTCCAGATCCCAACTCATTAGTCATTTCTTAAAAATTTCAGAAGTCATCCACGCATTTTTGTTAGCATGGTACAGAACTGGTAAACTCTCTATTTTAAGCCCCTTAAAGCATCGAGGCTTAGTGCTTTTCCTAATAAACAACAGCTTCCATTTAACAGTTCCTGACATGTTTGAACAGCATAACACAGTTACATAATCCATTGCTTTCTTTGAACCCCAAAGTGTTGCATGTTTGTAGGTCAGAGAACCGTCCGGCATGGCACGATAAAACAGGCCTGTTTCATCGGCATTGTAGATGTCATCTGCACAAAATTTCTGAAGCAAGTCAGGAAGTTTTGTGGATTTCCATTGTTCAGCACTTACAGCATCAACACTGTCCTTCTCGCCATGTGCTTTCTTGAATTTAATGTCATGCCTAGATTTCCATCAAGACAACCAACATCTGTCACTTTGAAATCATTGTGACCCAGCTTTTTAGCTAGCTCCTCTGCCTTATTTTTCAGGATTGGACCACTGAGATGCACACCTCGTCCAGTTACAATAGAGCACCATTGATTGAGGGCCTCTTCAATGTCTGGATCCTTGCCTTCACTCTTCCATTTTTGGGATGTTCCCTGTTGTCTTTTGCGTAATGCCCATTCCTCTTGCAGTTTATCTTCCTGCTATATCATGCATGCGATTATAGATTTTGGCACTCCAGTTATCTCTGCCAGCCGGTGATGACTGGTTTTAGGTGGCTGGTTTTTGATTTGGTTGAGTAAGGCAATTCTGTTAGCTAGTGTCAAATCTTTCCGTGGCATCTTGGCAAGGGTCTGAAATTTTACAAACTTTACAAAGTGTTGTGCTGATTGAAACAGTGATGACTCAGCACAGTAATCTGCACAGTAATCAGGGCAGTAAACAGTGATGTAAACAGCGCAGTAAACAGTGATGACTCAGCACAGTAATCTGCACAGTAATCAGGGCAGTAAACAGTGATGTAAACAGCGCAGTAAACAGTGATGACTCAGCACAGTAATCTGCTGCCATGCCACCACAGTAATGGCCGCCACACCACATGCCAGAAGCGTGCCATTTAGTCCCTATTAAGCGGCATGGTGTCCCAAATAGGTGAAGCAAATTCTGGTTATTTTTTCAATTTGTTTTTGTTCTTTAAGATTTGCCCCAAATAAACAGCTGCCCAAATTAACCGATGGCCCAATTAACCGATTCCACTGTATGTAGGTTTATTTATAAAAAGAAAGGAACAGAAGAGAGTTAAAATTGGTTAAATGAACCAAATACATACAATAATTGCAAAGTTCTTGGACCAAGTTTGAAGCAGTGATGGCATGAACTGCTGGCTTGTTAAGTTTCTGGTTGCTTCCAAATGATTGGAAGATCCTCAGTCCCTTGGTTAGAATGTTCCCGTTAGTATAAGTCCATAGAGCAGGAAAGAGGCAAAATGGAGATAATTCTAGGACCTTTTATACTTTCTGCCATATGGTGGGTCTGCTCTCAGTATAGTCAGCAGAAAAGTACAGGCACAAGATGGAGTCGAGTGTCACATGAGCTGGTCACATACCCTTACATGCTTTAATGAGTCATAGCAGGGGTCACTACACATATTCTAGCTAGAAGGAAAGCTGAGAAGTCCATCAGGTGGGGACTTCTCAGCTTTCCTTGAACTTCATGGGCACATTGTATTCATTGATGGGCCATCAACTCAAATAGGCCATTCACAATGTGCTGACTAGACTCCATATAAACTACCTTGTGAGTGTTACCACAGTAGCAAACATATTTGAAATACAGGTACATAGTCAATATTCATAAATTCTCATACTAAAATGATAGAGGCATACAAATAGGATAAACACATTCAGCAAACCATAACTTTCCCGTTGACACCTTACATGTCATACTTTGTATAAGAATTGTTGAAAGTATATAACAGTTGTAGCAACGATGATTGACATAATCATATTTTAATAATATAATGCCACAACATGTAATTAAATACAGTATTGAATATCATACCATGGAGTTTCCTTTTCTTTCTTCTATTATCTAAGACCAAACAATTATTATACACCACAAAAGATTTTAACAGAACACCCATTACTAGTCTTACTATACAGCAATACTTTCAAATTGATGTATGTTGGGGTTCCTCAGAGACCTCTTCCACTTGGCTCCCCCAAGAACTCATTTAATTCCAGTCTCATCACTCAGGTTCTTTTATTTGGCATATTGCAAGGTTACACTGAGTTGATCAGACTCAAGCATGGGGACAGGTATAAGGCACAGTACACATGCAATGTTACACAAGAAATCTAAACACTAGAAATCATAGAGTGAACAGACACTGCATTTATGGTTTATTACAGGGATCGGCAACCTCGGCACATGGGACTGCAGGGTAAGCACCCTTAGCAGGTCCCGCTGCTTTGTTTACCTGGCAGTTCACTGATCGCGGTCTTGGTTCACCGTCCTGGTCCAATGGGTGCTGCGGGAAGCTTTGCGGTGCTGGCCATCACTTCCCAGAGACATTGGACCGGGACAGCGAACCGCAGCCAGTGGGAGCTGCAATTGGTGAACTGCCAGGTAAACAAAGTGGCGGGGCCCGCTAAGGCTGCTTACCCTGCAGTCCCACGTGCTGAGGTTGCTGAACCCTGGTTTATTACAACAATTTGTAATCCACTAGCACCCTCTTTTTGTCCTTTGATTGCCGAGGTATTAACTGACCACTCTACTCTGAATGGTCACTTACAATAGGTGCTAACTACTTATGGTAAACAATCTGTTCTACCTTGCATTTTGTTGTGACCTGACAGTACCTTTCCCAGACCTGAGAAAAAGCTCTGTGTGGCTCAAAAACTTCCTTCTATCACTAACAGAATTTGGGTCATTAAAACATATTACCTCACCCACCCTGCCTGCTAGCACTTCTGCACTGTGAGTGGTAGGTGTCTCTGTCTGGAATCACGTAGAGTTATATTCTCTATAATCAACAAATCTTAATGCCCTGATGTTTTATGTGCACATACCACAAATGAAACATAATGATTATATATATTTTTTTCCAGTAAGGGATGTTGAATATAATTTTAAACTTCTAAATAGAAGAGTGTAAAAATGGAATTATGAGCTCTCTGGAGCAGGGGCAATATCTACTAGTTTTCTGTGTCCATCCTCAAGCCTGGTACACTCCCTATGTCTTATTCATGCCCAGCAGAGGTGCACATTTTTCTGATCTTCTCCTTTACTATGATTCAATTCATTATGAGGGACTGAACCCAGGATCATCACTACAAAAAGCCCAAGCATCTGCCAACTGAGCTAAAGAAATAATCCTATTAGGCAGAAGCAGTACTAGGTGGATCTTCTGTGGGACAGCCACTAGAAGGAGACACAATACTGTTTGGGAGTATATAACACACTGGCTATGAGATTCCTTTGATTGTGGGAATCTCAAGTCCACAGGAGTTAACATTTCTACAGAGGGCACTATTTTTAGCAATACCTCCACTACAGATCATTAGTGGAGATTGAACTCAGGATCTGCAGCATCAGAAATACAGACCACTAACACCTGACCCAAGGGAATTGCTTCCTAAGCAGTGTTACACTTTTACCCTCTGTGGAACAGCTAATGGAGCGGGACATGACAGAAGCTGTGTTTTACCTTACAGTCATTTACTCTGAGCTAGAATCAGTTTTATGACATTCTCTCCAAGCAGGTACTTTACCTCAATTTAACTTACATTAACTATTGTTTACTCTTTAAAAATAGAAAGACTCATGAAGCTTTTGATGAGGTTACATTAATAATATATGCCATGGAATTTTGAAAACATTGCAGTGCAAAAGCATGTTTAATTTAATTGAAAGCAAACACAATAATAAGACACTGAAAGCAAAAATTTGACAAGTGAAAAAAATTCCATAGAGGGAATATGGGAAAGGAGAGAAGAAATGACTATAAAGTGAACAATGCAATTTGAAAGAGAGCAAGTTTCATTATAATAGTGAAAAGCTAGATAGCAATGTGATAAACTATTTAAGGTAGTAAAAAATAGACATGTCTTTCTCTCTTTGATATGCTTTATATATTCCAAAACACTGTATGATTGTGGTGCTATAATCAGTATATAGTGATATTAATTTTGTACTTAATGTGTAATATTGAGAAGCTTCCTGTTAAAATATTACCAGCAGATCGAGAGACGTGATCGTTTCCCTCTATTCGGAATTGGTAAGGCCTCATCTGGAGTACCGTGTCCAATTTTGAGCCCCACACTACAAGAAGGGTGTGGAAAAATTGGAAAGAGTCCAGCAGTGGGCAATAAAAAAGAGTTGGGGGTTGGAGCACAGGATTTATGAGGAGAGGCTGAGGGAACTGGGATTATTTAGCCTGCGGAAGAGAAGAATGGGGGGGTGGGTTAATAGCTGCTTTCAACTACCTGAAAGTGGGGATCCAAAGAGGATGGATCTAGACTGTTCTCAGTGGTACTAGATGATAGAATAAGGATTAATTGACTCAAGTTGCAATGGGGGAGGTTTAGGTTGGGTAGGTTTAGGTAGGTTTTTAGGAAAAAAACTTTTTGACTAGGAGGATGGTGAAGCACTGGAACGGGTTACCTAGGGAGGTGGTGGAATTTCCTTCCTTAGAGGTTTTTAAGACCAGGCTTGACAAAGCCCTAGATAGAATGATTTAGTTGGGTATTAGGTCCTGCTTTGAGCAAACAAGGATATTAATATCAATATCAATTTTTCCACACCCTTCTTGTAGTGTAGATGACCCCCTGCAGTCCCTTCCAACTCTGATATTCTATGATTCTACGAAACCAGCATAGAGATTCTGTTTCTGAAGAAAAATCTACCATAGTAAAGCCTCTTTGGTATATGTTTAAACTTTTCAAGCTATTTAGATTGACCATATAAATAACCAAATACAAACTGTAAGAGCCCTTGTAAATATTTTCTTTAATGTTTATAACCTATAGGTTAAATGAATGAAGTCCACATTATGGCATAGTTGAGAGAATACTTCTGAAGAAAGGTGCAGACTTACTTTTGAAAGTCACTCAAAATGAGGATTAATGTACTTTCCTCCATTTACTGTTCACTAAAGGTATAATAGGTCTGCAGTACAGGCTCAGAATTTGCTGTGCTCATTTAATTATTCAACCAGAACACTGCTATGTGTTTTACCGTCTTCTAGACACTCTGCTTGGTAGTTTAGAAATTTTCATTCTCCTCGAGGAATGAACAAATGTTTATTTTATTGCAATAATTGTGGAAGTTCAAGTGAAACTAATTATACTTCTAAAAATAATGTGAAGAGTTGAAGACATAAATTATTTTCTAAGCTTCTTTCTGGCTAATGACCTAATATTTACAAGGTTGAATTGAGTTTTTAATCTTAATGTGAACACCCAGTGTACCTTGGTGCAGAATAACTTGCAAGAGTGGGGCTTTAGAACAGGGCCCTGTAATATAATCTTTTCCTTCATAGGAGGAAGGGATTACTCTAGGATATCACAGGGCAACTTTTGCTGGTCAATTTTTTTTTTTTCAAATTTTGGCAACAAAAATTTCAATGGAAAAAAGAGGAAAAATGACAACATCTCTCAATTCACTTCTCCCCTCTTTAAAAAAAAACAAAACAAAAACAGATGTAGTTATTAGCCTCACTGTTTCTCCAGATATCTCCCTTTTAGCAAGGCCAGTGTAACATGAGAGTAATTTATCTTTGCATTGAGGGCTAGGGCAGTATTGTCCTCTGCGTCTGTGTTTGTATAGCATGTAGCAATGTCATCTTTGATAACCACAGAGAAGCCAGGTCAAAAATCTTAGCAAGACAGAGAGCCTTCACACTCAACCATAATAGGTCTGTCTTTCTGTGAGTTGCGCTTGAGTCTGGATTTATATATTTTTAAATATTTATTTTATTTTGCATTTCAAATTTTAGGGAAGGATATCTGTATATGTTGGGAAAAGAAGCATTTTCCAAAACTGGAGGTTCTAATACCTATATTAATAAAGCTTATAAAAATGTCTGCCATGTGTCAATGCTGGGAATATTTAAAACATCTGGTATTTTACAGACACCTTAGGGCTCTGATTCTTTTTTTTTTTCTTGCGGGGAGTGGGGATTGTACTTATATATAGTTCAAAAGTCATTTATGACCTGGATGTCAGTCCTATTTAGGACTACCAAACCTTATTGGTCTGGGGCTGCTTAAGCCTGCACTTGCCATCCCTAAAAGGGGAAGGGTGTAGTGCAAAAACAGAACAAAGAACAATTTCCCTCAAATAAATAATTGCTATTCCTTAAAAAATATAGAAATAATCAGCAGTCTTTTTAATATTCTAAATACTGATAATGACATGGCTGAAGTGATATGTGAATTTCAGGTGTTCTATACTACATGAAAATGGATGTGGTTAAAAAACAACAACAGTTATTTGAAGTTTGAAGGCTGTTCTTCAAAATAATCAGTTTGGGTCAAACCGGATCTGAAATCTTTCTGAATTGTTGGTGAATTTAAAATGTCCATTTTGTGTTTTTTCTAAAGCACTAATTTGAATTTCCCATATCTCAACCTGAGCACCCTAATCACTAGGCTAACAGTTGTAACAGAGAGCTGTCTGTAAGCGAGGACTGGTCTGTCTCCCAAGATCTGTGAGAGTGAGGGATTGTCTTTCAGGATAGGTTGTCGATCTTTGATGATGTGCTGGAGAGGTTTTAGTTGGGGGCTGAAGGTGACGGCAAGTGGCATTCTCTTATTTTCTTTGTTGGGCCTATCCTGTAGTAGGTGACTTCTGGGTACTCTTCTGGCTCTGTTAATCAGTCTTCACTTACAGACAGTCCCCCATCCTGAAGCAAATACTCACCAGCAACCACAAACCACACAACAAAAACACTAACCCAGGAACCTATCCTTGCAACAAAGCCTGATGCCAACTCTGTCCACATATCTATTCAAGTGACACTATCATAGGACCTAATCACATCAGCCATGCCATCAGGGGCACATTCATTTGCCCATCTACTGAGGTGATATATACCATCATGTGCCAGCAATGCCCCTCTTCCATGTACATTGGCCAAACTAGACAGTCTCTATGCAAAAACATAAATGGACACAAATCTGACATCAAGAATCATAACATTTAAGAACCAGTAGGAGAACACTTCAATCTCTCTGGTCACTCAGTGACAGACTTAAGGATGGAAATTTTACAACAGAAAAACTTCAAAAACAGACTCCAAGGAGAAGCTGCTGAACTGGAATTAATTTGCAAATATCATTAACTTAGGCTTGAATAAAGACTGGGAGTGACTAGGTCATTACACAAATTGAATCTATTTCCCCACGTTAAGTATCCTCACACCTTCTTGTAAACTGTCTGATCTGTGCCATCTTGATTATCACTACAAAAGGTTTTTTTTTCCTCCTGCTGATAATAGCTCATCTCAATTAAATAGGCTCTTAGAGTTTGTATGGCAACTTCGACCTTTTCATGTTCTCTGTGTATATAGATATATATCTTACTACTATATGTTCCATTCTATGCATCCAGTGAAGTTGGCTGTAGCCTGTGAAAGTTTATGCTTAAAACAACAATATATACTTCTGTCTACTATAAAGGTCAAGTTGAATTACACAAGTAATAATAACTCAATGCTATTTAGTAGTTTTGATTAAAAAAGAGGAAAGTATTTTCCACAGTCTTCCATTTGAACTGAAAAATGGTCTTTTGCACCGAGGACATTTTTAATTCAACAAAATTCTTACCCTTGGTCTCTTTTTCTCCTAATTACTTTGCCCTATAATATCCCATGTTTAATTAACTGTAAAATCCTGATGGGAAACATAATTGCTAACTGCTCTCTGTGTTCATCGTGGACTCAAACAAAAGGTAAAAGAGAAAAGGTCTGCCCATTCTCGCTTCTATTCTTTATGGTAAAACATTACAGCATTCATAAATCTAGACAATTTTATTGACAATTATAATAAAACAATGGGTAAAAGAGATTGATTGAATACAAACAGCTTGTTTCACAAGAAGGCCAAAACATATAGTAATAACTAACCAATGATTTTTTTAGTGAGATATTGTGCTAATAAACACAGATATTGTGGAGTTATCCTTGTTTTGTATAATAACTATGGAATTGTTTTACAGGGAATTAGTCTTAATTATTAATACATTATTTGTTTAGCACTAATAATGTCTTTGGATCTGCACAGTAAGACAGATTCTGCCCCATAAAGTTTAATTGAGCATGCACTTATGTTATCTTGTAACAAGTAAATCTAGACCCACAGAATCATAGAAATTTGGCACTGGAAGGGACCTTGAGAGCTCATCTAATCCAGCCCTCTGCCCGGAGGCAGGACCATGTATAACTTTACCATTCCTCTCCAGTGTTCAAGTTGTTCTTAAAAACATCCAATGACAGGGATCCCACTGTGACACTCTGTACCTTGGAGGAACAGCCTGCACCTCCATGTTCATCCTTATAATGATTGTGTGGTATCCAATGCAAAGTTTGTCATGTCGGGTGTCTTAAGAAGGCTCATGATGAACTGACCATTGTTGGTATAGTAATGTTATAGTAATGTTATAGGTTGTAATTTCATGTATATAGTTATGAGGCTGAAAATGTGTTCTCATGGCTTACAACAAGCCCAGGTAACTCAGTTTTTGAAGTTATAACATTCCAGACCCTGGACATTCACATCCCTAAATTAACTGGGGAGTTTTAAACAAAGCAAGCAAGCAGCTTTATGGTAATTTGCAGTAATTAAATTAATTTTAAACTGTAATAAATTGCCAGATTATATTATTTTGAGCTCCTAAATTTGAATGGATTAAGTGTAGCCCACAAGAATCCCATCAAATCTTAACTTTAAAGGATTATGTTTTCAAACAGAAAAATATACCATGTAAATTATTTTAGTTATTTGCCCCAAAAGATATCACTAGATGGTGCTCTGGGTTAAATATACTAGCAGATTTTCAGTGAATACTTTGTTTCTGTAAATTCTGAGATTCATTTTAATATCTTAGTTCACTGTATCTGTTGTTATAAAATGAGATGCAGAAACTGTATGGCTGTATTATTTGTACTACTTTTATATGCACTGTTTTTGAATAGACAATTGTCACAAAGGATGAGAGGATTAAATAGAGAAATCACAGATGCCATCACCCTATTATGACTGTTGCTACTACTTAATGGTACATGTCAATGTATCAGATTTGTCATCATTCATATTTTTATTTAACTGAGCTATAATGCTCCTGATTTTGACTTATTAAGTAAAAATTCATAAAGTCTCTAAAATAGTTTTTCAAGATGTGTCGAAGTTATTGCTTTATCCTAGTTATGCATCAAAGACGATCTGATAGAGTATAAATACAATACTGATACAATTTCAAGTTAAATTTGCCATGAACTGCCTGGCATATAAAATACTGTACATGATTTTTCTTCAGCAAAGGCAGTAGAAGTCAAATATAAGACTTTTAACATTCATAGAACCAAAAGTGCTAATCACAAATCTGCTGAAGGAATATGTCCCTGAAATTTTTATGGAAAGACAGACATCTGCATTATAACAATATTTTCCCACAAATTTAGCCCCACATTTTATTAATTTTATAGTGGATATTTTAGTTTCCTGAGAAACCTGAAGAGCCTCAGGCCTGGTCTACACTAGAGAGTTAGGTAGACATCAGGCAGCTAACATCAACCTAACTCTTTAAGTGTCTATACTAAAATGTAGCTCCCATCAGTGTAACTTGCTCACTACACAAAGTAAATGACCACCTTTGTGAGAGGCGTTGCACTTATGTCGATGGAGTTAGGTTGACTCAGTGTCAGTGTAGACATTGTGTTGCTTACATCATCTGTTGCTGCCTTTCAGAAACCATCCAACAATGCCCTACATGGCAGTTAAACAAGTGCAGGCATTCCTGGTGAGCATGCTCAGCACCGAAACAAGGATCATACTGTGGACATATAAAACTGATTCAATTACTGGGATGGCTATCTGTCAGCATAATTTAGGTTGACATAATTTTGCAGTGTAGACTTGCTCTTAGATTTGACATGGAAAGAAAAGTCATAGGTGTTACCTCTGTTATCGTGTATCATCTGTGTATTTTTAACTGAATTGTGATGTAGCTGTTAATATGAAATTCTACTAAAACACTCCGTTATTGGTAAATTTCAGAAACTGTAGAAGTAATACAAGGCACAGTAGTATAACTACGGATACTTAAGTTACCATACAAACCAAAACCAGCAACCAACAAGATCTGTTGCTTTAGGGACACTAGCATTTGTCCATATATGGGATCATAGCCCTCCACACTATCCAAATATGTCTTTGCTCCTGATATTTGTCTTCTCAAGGCAGTCACCTATTCTGCCTGTAAAGTTCAAGAGCTGGCACTGGCAGAAACCTACTATATATACTTATATATATAACTTCAAGAAATGGACACACTTAGTCCTTTTTTTTAACGGAAGCATATTGCTTATAAAATGTGATTTCTTTATTACAAACAATAAATCAGTCTGCCTCACCTTCTGCCTCCAGTGGTACATGTGGCATTTTGGCCTACAGCCAGGTCACATTAAGAGACCCATCTCTTCTGGGGTAACAATGTCCAAACTCAAAGGAAGAAAAACTTTCACCCTTCCAAGGTTCAGAATCTTCCCCTCTCCTCCCAAAATCTAGAGTTCCTCCTCCCTGTGTAAAAGAGCACTGCCTCCCAGGGCTTTCTCCCTGGAGGCCCAATTCCTCCCAAGCCCATTGGAGCTTCCTGGCTGGAGTCTCTCTTCTTCCAGGCCTGCTTTAGAAGTTTCTCCTCTTCTCAGCTGCCCTCTTCCTTTATGGACAGACCAAGACAGTGGTGGGAACCCTGCACCCCATGTGCTGCACATAGCCCATCAGGACAAACTGTGGGCAGGCCACCAGATCATTTGTTTACATTTGCATGGCCTCCCACATTTCTCAGTGGCCAGGGTTTGCCGTTCCCAGCCAATGGAAGCTGTGGGAAGAGGTGGCCCCTGCTTCTTAACCCCGCTTCCAAGCTAGATCGCCGATGAAGCATTTGGAGAGGAGCAAGCCCTTGCGCTCCCACCCCACTCCATGGCAGAAGCGCCGGGTGGGCAGAGTGGGTGGGGCACAGGAACCCTCATTTTTCAGGGGCCTCGCCGCTGGGAGTAGGGTGAACAAGTGTGTAGCTGACAGTGGTAGCAGAGATCTTCAAAAAAGGTAGCCCAGCACCGGGGGAGCCAGGCCTGACATGGGATGGGCAGATTTGGAAGGGAGCTGGGAGCCATGCATGCTGGAAGGCAGCATCTCCTCACAGAGCTGGGTGCATGCGAGGGGGCTCTGGAGAGCCCTGGAGCAAAGGGTCCATCCATCGCCCCCTGCAATGCCAGCTGTAGGGTGTGGGGGAAGGTGGACCCCCCATCTCTCCAGCTCTCCCATCATGCCCTCCATAATTGTCTGACCACCATTATTCATGGCCTACCCAAATTTCCCATGCTGCCTATGCCACTGGGGTTGGGTCTTGGAGTCAGGGCTGGGCCTGGAGCTGAGAGAGGGCTTGGGGTGTGACAGATTTATGTTACCAATCTGCCTGTGGCTTTAGGTGATCAGGCCAAGGCCACAGGATCTTTAGGGGTGGAGATGAAGGAGCACACCGAGTAACTAAGTTTTAAAGCTTTATTAACCAAACAGCAGTGGTGAGTGCCTGGGTATGCCCCACGTGACTCAGAGGAAGGAGGAAAACCTCAGTGCCTGAGCCCTAACACACTTTCATACTCACACATGCACAACCCAAGGCTGGCCAGGCCTGGGTGTAATGTAAGAAGAAGACGGGGAAGGGTAGATGAGAGTTCTGTCCTGTGAACGGGTCGTCTGGGGTCTGCTGTAGATCTTCAACTTGCTTTCACTCTCAGGAGGGTTTTTAAGCCCTGGGTATCTGGGGGCATCTCATTCAGGGGCGTCCCCCCATTTTCTGTGCTCTCTGCTCTTTGCACCAGTTCAAACTGGCTCGGCAGCTCCCATAACACTTTCCATAACGCACAGGCTCCAGGGTCGCGAGGCAGACTGTTGAGTCTTATCCAGCCAACTTTTGCAAATGTGTAATTTTGTTACTCCTGCAATTTATTTAGCTTTCTTTTTATTTTTTATGGCCAGTTGGGGCTGAGAAGCAGTTTTTCGCTGCTTTGCACGCAGAGAGTGTGTTTGTGTCAGTCATTTGACTTTGAGCGCTGGGCAGCTTTTTAAAAATTTTTTTGCCTGGCTGAACTCTCAAGTTAACCTGTTCCTTCCCCCTCAGCCTTTTGTAACCTGCAAAGGAACAGTCCATTCTACATTTACACCTTTAACCCTTTCCTACCACTAGTCCACTAGATATAAAAGTGTTAGCAATGTACACTGCTGATGCTTACCCAGGGCATCCCAAGGAGGTGGGGGGCAATTCTTACTGTGACAGGGGGTCCACAAACATTTTTAAAAAATGGTGGTCCTTGGCTTGTTAAAGTTTGAGGACCGCTGCCCTATTACATGGGTTCACCAAGTCTGCTCCGATGTTTGACTCTGTGCCTGCAAGCTCTTGAGGCCGTGCAGGAATGGACCAAATGACGAACGATTATTACAGTCAATTGTT
This sequence comes from Dermatemys mawii, assembly GCA_007922305.1. Taxonomy (NCBI): domain Eukaryota; kingdom Metazoa; phylum Chordata; order Testudines; family Dermatemydidae; genus Dermatemys; species Dermatemys mawii. The sequence continues at coordinate 43,832,180 of ML677348.1, forward strand.
GTTTAAGCACTGAAGAAGAACAGGTACATTAAAAAAAATATTAAAAATATACCAAAAGAAGACACTTCTGCACAATTCTCCCTCTGGGGAGAGGATGGGAAAATCAACAACACATGTCAGAAGTTAATCATGTAAATTAAGGCACTACTGGAGGACATTCAGATACAACAGTGAAGGGCACATAGTAAGAACCTGTATGGAATAGAAATATTTGCAATAAACAGAACTGTCCTTTCATGGGTTTTTATTTTATTATTTTAATTCCTTGGTCTGAACTAGAGCCAGAAAGAAATCCATTTGTGCAAAATAAATGGTATTGTTCAGAGTGGGAAAACAAAATCTAGATAAATGGAAGTGGAAGCTGACGGAGAACCTGGCTGGCAAAGAAACTAAAAGTTCCTAGGAGTGAAGAAGTGCTAATTAGAAATTAAAGATTGCCTTAGAAAACCTTTTTGGATAAATAAAAGGAAATGAAGCAAAGGAGTGCTTGAGATTTCTTCTCTTTCATCCTCCAGAAATTCACTACTAATCAACATCCCTAGGTAGGAGGGAGGGATATCTCAGTGGTTTGAGCATTGAGCAAATCCTCTCCTGTGAGTTCAATCCTTGAGGGGGACCCTTCAGGGATCTGGGGCAAAAAAATCTGTCACGGGACAGTATTTGGTCCTGCTAGTGTAGGCAGGGGACTAGAGATAGGTATAGCTCCACAATTTTATTTAAACATGATATTCCCCTCTCCCATATACTTATCTTAAATGGAAAATGCTGTATGCTAGGACCAAATTCTGTCAATACCTATGTGAATGTTTACTCTCTCTCAAGAAAGGCAATAAATCGTACAAATTGGCCTTGTCTGAGGTTACTTCCATTTGTAGATGCATTTTGTCATGTTTGCTAAAAATGAGTTTCTAGGTGCACGCAGCATTAAGGCATGATGATGAGATTGCATGATAGACAGAAAGAGAATTTCATTGATCCCTATCCATTTGTTTTGGGATTAGAACCACAAAAAATGCAAATATACTATCAACTGCACTTGGAATTAGACAGACTACAGTACAAGGGTACATGGTACTGTTTGTAGGCTTACATGTGAATTTGCGTGGTGCTATTCTAGAGATGAATTGTAATTCAGCTTGTGCTGCACATATTAAGACCAATTGGGCTTTCATGTGCTTTGAGCAAAGTGAATTGCAGCTCCCTGATCCTGTTCTGCCTCACTGGGAAGTAAGTTAAAAGTAATTAGGAATAGCTTTGATTTATACCACTGGCACAGTGTCCCTAAAGGAACTTAAGTCAATGGGGAATCAACATAGCAGAGCTCAGCTATATCACCCCGATTCCTGTCCCCACTAAACCCTCAACCTACTCCTGGCATGCCTTCTACACTAGAGATAGAAGTGGGGGCAGGCACTATGTGCAGGATTAAGTGAGTTTGGACCACAAACCGGTGTTGTGTTTTCTGTGCGGTACATGTAATTTACACATGTCCAAGTCACAAACAAAATTTCAATATGCCACTCCCAATGTGCAGTACAAAATCCAAATAGGCAATCTCTGTCTCTTTGCACCACTGCCCTTTGTCTGAGAACCATTAGCCCAAGGATTTTCTGCCATGTCCCATCTTTTTCCTTTAAGGAGGTGGGCTGTAGTTAAATGCTTGATGACTGCATAGCACTCCATGTATAAAACCAAATGAAACCCAGATTGAACACAAGCTGTGTATTCCACAATATAATTAGGCATGGTTTGCTTTCTCTTACCACAAAGCCAGCTCCCTTGGGAGCTGCATTAGTGTAGGCTGAGGGCTGGGTTTCCAAATGACTTGGTACAAATTCAGGGGCACAGAAAGAAAGACAGTTTACAATCTTCAACACATTTTCAGAGGGTTTTGGGGATCGTCAAAGAGAATAAGGACTTTCATTAGCTAAAGTTGTTCTTATGTATACTACCATTCCTTCCACAATACCCTACATAATATATTTTCTATCAAAGATTGTGACAGCTTGTTTGTTTTTGGCATTTTGGCTGAGATTCATGGTCAGTGATTCTGGTGGGAAAGGTTTCCATCTGGGACACAGCCATGGGAAGTGGCCCAATGTCTAAGAGAACACTGTGAGCATTGGTCCTGCCTAATAAGAAAATGGGAGCCCACGTAGCTGAAAGAACTTCTTGGAGCAGTTTATCAAAATCTTCCTCTTCAGAAAGTGGGAGCGGTGAGGCAACACTGTCCCAAAGACCTCTACAATGCAGCACCATTATGTCAGAGTTATCTACACACCACTGTTCCCTCAGGAGACCTCGTAGGTGGCCCAAGCTAACCCCAGTTGATGAGTGCCACAGAAGGAAAAAGGAATGAAGGTAGGGTGATCAGATGTCCCGATTTTATAGGGACAATTCCTCTCATTTTTTTTTTAGATATAGGCTCCTATTAACCCCCACCCCCATCCTGATTTTTTACATTTGCTGTCTGGTCACCCTAAATGAAGGGGTATGAGAGGTTCCTGACAACTTGTTCCTGGCAAAGTCAAAGCTGCAGATCAATGCTGGTTTGTGGGGGCCAGGATCCTGGCAGGGGAAATATAGCTGGCCCTAGGAGGAGACCCTCCCTGAAAGTGGCAGTGGGTATGGGAGATCAAGCAAAAATCCCTCAGTGTCAGGGATTTGCTTCATGTGCAGGCAACCAAGTCACTTACATTGAGACTGTCCATACATAACTATGGGAAAAATTGGATCATACGCTTCCTCAGATGGCTTGAAAAATATTGGAGATTAAAGCTGCTTAAGGTCTAAAATCCTGCGCACTGTAATATTAGATATACCAGATTTATAGCACTAGAAAACTAGAATGCCCCCTATCCAACTGGGTAAAAAAGATTTCATTCTAGTCCTGCTTTGTCATTAGATATTCTACATTAAATTCAGAATATTATTATGTTAAAAAAAAACTATCACTCTTCATTTTTAAATGTCTCTAGACCGCAATATATGATTTTCCTCTCCCTTGAAGACCTGCAAGTTCCTGGTAATGTAGGAATATCTTTAATTACGGATGGATGTATATGAAAATGCTAACATTTTTTTAAAAAAATATGAACGTGCATTGCATAAACAAAACGAATGATGGTGTGTGGTAAAAATAATGGGCACTCAGCTGGATGCCTTCAATAGGTGTTCCTCAAATTTTAGGCCACTTCTAGCCTGATTCAAAGGGTGTTACAATGTCTAACTTTTAAGTGCCTTAAAAATCATTGGGATCCACAAAGCCTGAATTAGGCACCTAAGTTCCCTGTACAATGGATGGGAGAGATAAGCACCTAAAACTGGGATCCACAAAAGCCAACCCACTGAATGGGGACCTGCCTATGCTAACCTGTGGGAGATGCCAATGGCAGGGATGTGTCCAAAGTCCCACCCCCCTCACAGAGTTAGACATGCAGGTGTGGGCTGTTGGGAGGTTCGTATCCCATCTTGTGATCCACAGCTGGGAACGCTCTCCTGGAGTCAGATTCCTATGTCATTTTTTACAAGGACCAGTGGAGGATGTGGTGGTGCCAGGGCTGGATTACCCAATAGGCAGACTAAGCACGTGCTTAGGGCACCAGCAAAGCAGGGGGCACCAAAAAAAAAAAGATATTTGATGTTTCAAAAAAAGTATCCAAGTAGTCTTAAAACATATTTGGGCAATGATTGTGCATTGAAATCTCTTTCTAATATTCGCTGGGAGGCACATGCAGTGGCAACAAGTGCAATTCTGGAGTCCTACTCAAAGATTGTGGATGCATTAGAAAGCATAGCTGAAGACCAATCGCAAAAGGAAGAAACTATACGAGAGGCAGAAAACATTGCAAACAGGATGCAAGAACTAGGGTTTAAATTCATATTGACCATGTGGAATGAAATTTTACAACACTTTTACTACACAAGTAAAGCTCTTCAAGAAAAAGAATTGGATTTGAAAACATGTGCAGACCTCTGTCAATCATTAGCAGACAACTTACACACTTTGAGGAATGATTTCATAAGATTTGAAGACATATCAAAAGGTATCTTGCCTGATACTAACTACAAAGAAGCCCCCACAAGCGGATCAGGAAAAAAACAAGCAGTGCAACAGAAAAAGCATTGAATCCTAGAGACAAATTTTGTGTATCTATTTACTACGCTGTAATTGATACACTTGAAGCTCATATGAAAAGGAGAGGTGAAGTGTACAAAGAATTGTCAAGTACATTTTCTTTTCTAAACAATATGGACTAACAATATTCACAAGATTCCCAAAAGCTAGTTGACTCATACCCTGTTGACTTGAACATGAATCTCTGTGGAGAAGTACGGCAGTTCCACTGTTATATGCATGCAAAGTTTAATGAAACAGGAAAAATTAAATTCAGTCACATTGATCTTCATGACACAATACTGAAAGACGGAATACAATGTGCATTTCCAAATGTAGAGATCGCACTATGTATTTTTCTAACATTGATGATTAGTAACTGCTCCACAGAATGCTCTTTTTCTCAGCTAAAAAGAATAAAAAACCCTCAAAACAACAATGTATCAGGACAGACTGGATTCACTTTTGCTATTGTGTATAGAAGCGGACATGCTTCGTTGAGTCAGGTTTGATTAACTTATCCAGAATTTTGCAATCAGAAAATATAGAAAGAAGCTATATTAATTTCAGCATACATGTAAGTTTTGTGTCATTTTGAAAAATAAAATTTTATTTTACGGTATAGTATTGTTTTTATTTTGAATTATATATGGTGGGGGCACCATAATCTTTTCAGTGCTTAGGGCCTCTAAAGGTCTTAATCCGGCCATGGGTGGTACTGCTGCTGCCCATCTTATATCTTTTAGCCCAGTGTTTAGATCACTCACTTGAGTTCTCAGAGACTCAGGTCCAATTCTCCCATCTGCTTGATGTGGGAAGGGGTAAAAGAGTTTGAACAGGGGGTTTCTACCTCTTAGGAGAGCAGCCTAATCATAGGGCTATAGAATGAATCTGATTGGTAAGGCAACTCCCATCCTTTCACGTATTTATACCTGCTCCTGTATTTTCCACTCCATGCATCTGATAAAGTGGGTTCTAACCCATGAAAGCTTATGCCCAGAAAAATTTGTTAGTCTCTAAGGTGCCACAAGGACTCCTTGTTGTTTTTGCTGATACAGACTAACATGGCTACCACTCTGAACTTTTACTCAGTCACTCCTGTTCAATCCATTCCACTTTGGACAAATAACTACAGAGCCATTTGAGCAGAGGACTCTGAGTGTTTCATGAGTGCCCTAACCCCAAGGCTATAGGGTCACTTTCACTCTCTCTCTGGCCCAAGAATTTGGGTTTTGTGAATGCCAGTGGCACCTAGATGTTACATCTAAGCACCTAAAATGACAGTTAAGCACTTACGTTTCTAGTGAATCTGGCCTTTGCTTAGGTATCTAAATATACCTTTAGGACCCTAACCCAAAGCACCTATTTTTGAAAATCTTTGCTTAAACATTTATAGCATTGATTGTAGTGAATCTGAGAAGTTAGAACCATGCATTTTATTTCAATGGAATTTTTGTCAATCACTATCTGCTAAATCACTTGTTTTTAAATTTAGGGTAGTATCCTACTGGTATTTGTCTGACTCAGAAAACAGTGTCTGTTTTATCACATTAGTTAGCTGAATGAAGGTAGGAATCACAGTTTACTTGTGACTGGGTTATCAATTTTTTTCTATGTGCTAAGGAATTAAGTGCTTTACAATTAAACTGATCCAAAGAAAGCTCCTTTTGAATTGAAATATATAATACTTTGAATTAGTTTTTAATCTAAATGATAAATTTAATACTGATAGGGAAGAGAACTATTTTCCATAACACTTAATCCTGTAATCCTCCCTCCAACATAAAAAGGGTCAGGAACTATAATACCAGAAATAATTGATTTGTTTTTTAAAATCAGCAAGCTTGTCTTCAATTGTTCTGTATATTACCAAGTCAATTGTTTGGCCTGAAAGGGCTCTGAGCCTTTCCTTTGGACCCTGACATGCATAAACAAACCAACCAACACAAAGAAGTAAATACCTTTAACAATACAGGCACACTGATTTTTATCACTCATGGTATGTATTTATACATTAGACTCCATAAGGGCATATTAGGCTATTATATGTGTGAAGGAGTCCCACCCTTAGTGTGTCATCTGATGTACCAGGCTCCCACTGAGACTGCCTGTTCCACCAGCCTAGGCTCCTTTACACTGTCCTGCTGAACCAGGCCCTCAAACCTCCTCCAGCACAGGTAGGGACACAGCCAGCTGAAGAAAAACACAGACACTGGAATCAGTACTGCATGGGAAGGTTTCAGCTAAGGAATTGCCCAGCACTTAAGCACACTCCCCCTCTACAGTGTAACCCCAAAATTGTATCATCCTGCACTGCACATAGAGCTGTACAATGTGAACTCAGGAAATTCACCTCCTCCGTCAGTGTTGAGGAAGATATGCACAGCTTTTTGCCTACCTCCCTTCCCTTTATGAGTTCCACAAACAGGTTTTAGAAAAAACAAAAACAAGTTTATTAACTACAAAAGATAGCTTAGAAGGGATAGCAAACAGATCAAAGCAGATCACTGAGCAAATAAAATAAACATGCAAGGTAAGCTTAATGCACTAAAGAAACTAGTTACAAGTAATAACTTCACACCCTAAATGTTATTTTAGGCAGATTGCAAAGTTTCTTGAGGCAAGTTGTTCTTGCTTGCTGTTTAAAAATGCAGATATTTCTTTCACAGGCCAGACACCTCTCCAGCCTGGGCTCAGTCCTTCTCTCCTTTTCGTCTTTGTTTCTTAGATGTTTCCAGCAGTCCTCCTGTGTGGGGATTAACTGAAGAATGAACCCTGATTATAGCCCTCTCCTTCCTTAAATAGGTTTTACATATGGTGGGAATCTTTAGTTTTCCAGTGTGGTTCCCCCATGTCCCAGCCCCAGCCCCAGTGGAAAAATGCTGGTGTTTGATCATGGAGTCCAATACCAGGTGATTTAATCACATGAACCTGTAATGTGAAAGAAACCATGAGTCAGAGGTCCTGGGAAGGTGGGAGATTAGCATCCTCGAAAACTTGTTATCTCTAATGGTTCATTGACTTGTCCCTAGCTAATCACCTAGACTGATTGCATTTTGTCTAGTGGGCATTTGTAGAGCAGATTCATAGTCAATATTCCTAACGTTAGATACACAAATGATAAATGCATAAAATAGGATAATCATATTCTATAAAGTATAATCTTTCCAATGATACCTCTCATGATCCATCTTCCATAAAATACATCTTAGATATGCTATAATCATATTATAACAATATTTCTATGAAGAGTAGGGGGTGTAGCGTAACAATATGCTTGTAGGATACTGTTGATCCAGGGGGCTTTCATATTTGATTTATACCACAAGGAAAGTCACATTGTTGCCCAGCAAGGATGCTCTTTCACTTATCTAATAGAATAAATTTCAAGTTCTGTCATTGCATTTCTCCATTGATAATCAAGGAATATAGGAGCAAAGACCTAACTAAAATGACATTCATTGATATAGTGAAGCCAGAAGTTCTTATTCAGGCAGAACTCCCCTTTACTTCAACAGGAATTTTAAAAGAGCATGACATTTTTGAATTGGTTCTGTACATCAGATTTCTGGTAAGTACTCCATGACTACAACAGACAATATAATAGCTACTGATGGAGACTAAAATGTACAGATGGGCTTCAACCAAAATTCCTTTTCAGTTAAAGTTCACAGCCTGAACCTATCTATAATAGGCAAAATCTAAATACCCCAAATATTGGATATAGACTTTGAATCACTATGATTTCTCAGACATTTCAGGGTTTTGGTCTTCCCTTTTACAGAGATACTAAGGGTATGTCTACATTGCCGTAAAAGAGCCAATGCATAGCTGGATCATCTGACTGAGGCTTACAGAGCTCAGACTGCAGATCTATAAAATGGCAATACAGAATTTTGAGTTCATTTTGGAGACTAGGCAGTGATGGGAGGTTGGGAGGATCTCAGAACCTGGACTCCAGTCCGAACATCTACACTGCTATTTTAGTTCCGCAGCCTGAGCCCCACCGTCTCAAATCAATGGTCCAGACTCGGAGATTCAGTATCGCATGTTTTTTAATGCAGCACTGAGATACCCTAAGAGTCTGATTCTACATTATGTTACACCAGTTATTTTTAATTCTTAATCCCCTTGGGATAATCAATTTGGTGATACTACTAGGATCTATGCTGCTTATTTTGTAGGTTGGAGAGATATAGTAGATGATGTGCAAAACCTTCTCTTTGCTCTTTCTTGAATAAGACAAGGACAAAAAATTAGAAATACTTTAGTGAAACTTGAAGCATACAGTATCTTATAACCGCAATGAACTGTCTGTCACAAGGCATTCTCCCTCACTCTAAATGTCTATTTGCAAGCAGTTCTCAAACACTTCTGTATGTTCACCACAATGAACTTTATTTACAGTGTCTTATGCAGCTTCATGTCCCATCACCATAAGGCTTTTCCCAATATTCTATCTACTACCTACCTAGACAAGTGAGAGGGGATGGAAGTCTAACCAATCTGAAATCCTCAGAGTCTATGTCTTCTCCCAGCCTCCCTCTCTCCCTTCTTGTCTCTCATCTAGCAGTCCCCAGCTGACAGGCTATATCCCCTTGTTAACTGGTTAATTACCCAATCCTAATAAAATTATTTCTCAATTTGGCTCATGTAGCGATACTTACAAAGTTCACAGAGTGGTGAGCCAGCCCAAGGCTCCTACTTTGTCACAGTGCCCTATTGTGTCTCCTGCTGACCTCATATGGTGCTACAAGCACTCTCTGCCTCAGTTCCTCATTTTCCCTTCTTTCAGAATCCCCTTAAAAAGCCACACAATCCAAAAGGGTGTAAGAACAAATTCCTCTACTGGGATTTGATTTTATCAAAAAACAGAAACTTGATATGAAGTCTAACCTCTTTGGCTCACAGATCACACATCCCAGCTGCTTTGGGCCTGTGGCTCTCTGGGAGATATTCTCCCTTAAGAGACCTTCTTTCTCTTTTCAGGCACTTACCTTAACTGAGACCTAGAACATAAGCAAGGCCATACTGGGACAGCCGAAGGGTCCATCTAGCCCAGCATCCCATCTTCCAACAGTGACCAATGTCAGATGCCCCACAGGGAATGAAAAGAACAGGTAATCATCAAGTGATCCATCTCCACTCATCCATTCCCAGCTTCTGGCAAACAGACACTAGGGACACCATCCCTGCCCATACTGACTAACAGCTACTGATGGACTTAGCCTGAGTTAATTTATCCAGTTCTTGTTCTATATTGTTATGGTCTTGGCTTTCACAACATCCTCTGGCAATGAGTTCCATAGGTTGACAGTGCATTGTGTGAAGAAATACTTCCTTTTGTTTGTTTTAATCCTGCGGCTTAATAATTTCATTTGGTGATCCCTAGTTCAAGTGTTATGAGGAGTAAATAACACTTCCTTATTTATTTTTTCTACACCAGTCATGAATTTATAGACCTCTATTATATTTCCTCTTAGTCGTCTCTTCTCCTAGCTGAAAAGTTGCAATCTTATTAATTTCTCCTCATTCGGAAGCTGTTCCGTATCCCTAATCATTTTAGTTGCCCTTTTCTATATCTTTTCCAATTCCAATGTATTTTTTGACATGGGGCAACCATATCTTGACACAGTATTGAAGATGGGCATATCATGGATTTATATAGAGGCAAGATGATGTTTTCCTTCTTATAGTCTATCCCGTTCTTAATAACTGCTAACATTCAGTTAGCTTTTATGATTGCCACTGCACATTGAGTGGAGGTTTCCAGAGAACTACCCACAAAGACTTACCAATTATCTATACTTATATCCACCCACTAAGTCCTACATGCTCTTGGCTTTTTGGGTCTGAGCAGAGCCTGGGCACTATCTTTGTCTTGGTGTCTAGGCATACCCTCTGGGTACAACTCCTCTGTTTAGCATCTCTTCTGAGAGATGAATTTTAACTGCAGCACTAATGCTGGCTTGTCCAGGCTTCCCCAGTAACTCCTGCATACTGCTGGGAGCCCGTAACCCCTGCCAACTTCTATGAGGGTTCAGTTTAGGGTGCTTAACACCTAGCCAGTTCATGAATGTGACAATTCCATGTATGTAGTTCCTGTTAAACAGTTTTGAGATTCTGTAGAATATGTGAAGTTGTACTCATATACATATCAGGTAATGTTTATATTTAGGGGCGTAGTGGCTCAGTGCTGGGGTCTTCCCACTCCAGGTCCTTGGGAGGCCACCCGGCCTCACTATGTTACTGATATGTTGGGCGCCATGAGGAACGAAGTGGTCTCTGCTCACAGCTGAGGCCCAGGCCCGTGTGCAGACTGAGTGTCAAACAGTCAGTTAGCCCAGGCCCTGGATCAAGGCGGGACAGCAAAGAGTCTAAGGCTCAGGCTTCTGGTCTGAGGAAGGGGAGACTGCCATCTTGGGTTGGGGTGGCAGGGGGAACACAGGCCCACCCACTCTACTGCATCCCAGCCTAAGGCCCTAGCAGTGAAAAAGTGCTTTGTCACTGGGTCAGCAGGGATCCACGCTGCAATATGCTGACTCACCCTCTGTCAAGCGTTGTGGCCAGACAGGGGTCTGCTACCCCTGGACCACTTCCACACCCCCCTTCTGGGTGTACCTGTTGCCATGAGGAGGGATCGAGGTTGACAGCAGCTTCCAGGACTGTGAGCAAGTCTTTGGGGATCTGATCTATCAATGGTCCAGGCCAGTCATCCTCTTTCTCTGGGGTCAGGTCCGACAGCTGTCTGGGTGGCCCAGACCAGTTGTCTGCTTCCTTGCTTCCTCCAGGTCAGAATCAGCTAGCTGCCCCAGTGGCCCACGCCACTCTGCTGCTCCCTTGGCACCCTCTGCCGCTTCCCAGCTCAGAAGGCCACTGGAGGCATCTGGTCTCTCCAGTGGTTGCCTCCCTATTGAGCTTTCTGTGCCACCTTTTATACTTCCTGCTCCTCCTGTGGGAGGGGCAGCTAGGTCCTGGTTCTACTCACCAGTGGTCAGTGCAAGGGTTCTCCCACTCCAGGGCCTCAGGAGGCCACCCTGCCTCACTACAAGTGGATTTTTAAAAAAGTATTTCCCGCTTTTTAATGTTTAGTTCACAGAAGCAGGTGGTTCATGAGCCGTGAATTAGGAACACCATTTTGCCGTATGTAGACTACAAACATCATTATTTTGTACAGCAAATCTGCGTCTGTCTAAGAAGAGAGGATTGTTCATAAATCTTGCCCTTTTGCATGGCAGCATGATGGAACAAGTTTGTACACAGCTACCTTATACTATATACCTCTTCTCCTGAATAGACTTTGTTCATAGCTTTAGTGCATTCTGCTATATCAGCAGTTTTTTTAATCATAAAATGTTAACATTTACTTTGTCTTGAGTTTTACTTTTACTGTTATTATTTTACCTCAGCATTGTAATGAATGTTGGTTATTTTTTTAAGGAAACAGCTGATTAGGCCTATGCAATCTTCTTGACAAATCAATGTAGTACTGCCAATGATTGGGAAATGTGCACTTTAATTATTTAAACTCTAGCCTACACACTTTCACACAACACTGGACTGATTTTGCATGCCAAGGTAAGTTAAAGAAAGACAAAAAGGGTTAGTTGTTGGGCAGTAATGGAAGAGTCTACAAAGGGTAACAAAGCTTTTAGTGATCAATTTGACAGACTATTTTATTCTTAAGTACTTATTAGGCAGATGACTGTAATTTGAGTGAAATGTATTTTTAAAGAATCTGAAAGTGTAATTCTTTTTATAAAAATAAATGTTGCAAAATATGTTAAAATTTGAAATCCCCTCCTCAACTTACAGACATAAAAATGCCTCTTGTAAAAAATAAAAATAAAAATAAAATCAGTTTTAGCAGTTGGCCATTGAAAAAAATGGCAAACAGTAAATTATATATCAACTCCTGTGAGTTTCAAAAGGAACTAAGTATCTCCACCTTACCGTTGTTGTACAGATATGGTAAAATAAGACAAGTATCTGTCTAGATACTTAGGCTGCCCCATCACCATAGTAACAAATCACTTCTGAGTTTTTTAAGTATTTATCATCACATCAACCTTATGAGATCAGGCAATACTATTATCCCCATTTGAAATGAGAAAGAGAGATTAAATGAGTTTCCCAGGGTCGTGCAAGGTGTCCATAGGAGAGCCAGCAACTAAACCCAGATTTCCTGATCTCCAATCAGCCTTAGCTACAAGACCATGAACAATCACACCTGTTAGGTAAGGTATTAACTTAAAAAAATAAAGGAAAATTAGATAGACTTAATTCTAGTATTATTGATAAAATTTAATCCTTTCTGAATCTATCAGTAAATGTCAGTAAAAATTGATTTCACTTTATACACATACACAGATTAAAAAAACAATCCATTGGTAGTAATTGAAATTTACAGATAGGCAAAGAAAGCAAAATGTTGCTTGAAAACTTATTACGGTTTGATTTAAGGATATGTACTTTGTATATTTTCATATGTGATGTTGACAAATTATGCTTTAATGGTTATAAAGCTTTAACTTTTGGAAGCTCAGCATCTACTGTCATTAAATAATTATTTTCTCTCTCTCTCTCTCACACACACACACACCCCGCAATGTTGTGCAACCATGAAAATTGAAACAGATAAAAATCAGAAAAAAACTTCTAAATAAACATTGATAACATCCGGCAAATCTATTAAAAAATGAATTCTGACAGGCCTTTTGAAACAGTATTATTGATTTTATTTATCCTACCTTCTAATAAAGATAACATGAAGAATTATAGCTGCTACCCATTTGGTCCATGGCCAGCCTCATCTTTACACTGATGCTGACTTTTGACTTTCTAATATTTGTTTGTCAAGTTTGCTCTGCAGGGCTTCACTGGTACTTAGCAAACCAGACTGGTACCTTGCAATTTAGAAAAACAGATTGGTAGCCTTAGACAACTTATATTATAAAGCTTTTGCAATATGGATAGTCTTTTTTCTATGTTTTTTTACAGCATCTGGCACATTGGGGTCCTGGCCCATGACTACTGCAATACAAATAATAATAATTATGGGTAGTCACAGTGAACCAGATTCAACACTGATCTACTTCTGATACATTTATGCTCGCTTGTGATAGTATTGAATTTGGACCCTTAATAATAAATTTCACCACCAGTGATCTACTGAAGTAAATTATAAAAACACATATTCTCCCCTTTTGACAATCACATTTAAACCTGAAATCCTGATTTAAGTTGGGCCATACAACTAGTTATAGTAGTTTGCATTGACAACATTCTGTGCGTAAACATATTTGTGATCAGGTTTTAAAAGTCTGTTCCTTTTGTTTCTCATTATAGAATGTAATACATGTTAATCTCATCCCTTATTATATTATAACTTTCTACAATGTGAAATGAAACAGCCCATCTTACCACAAAACCAAGTCTTCTATAGTTGTTTATAAATCATCAAAAAAAATTACATTTTTTTAAAAAAATATTTTTATAATGTCATCTATTATGTCATAACAGTAATATCTGGTATTTACAGAATGTTCCACAAAGTAAAACCAGATATCTGTTCTCCTGATTCATGTTGGACCTTAAAGCAGTCTTAAGTTTTAATTTTAATGCCATATTTCTTTCAATGCCAAAGTTGTTGGATATGTCAGCAAATATCCAGAACTGTATCTTAATGAATAACCCCTCTACTGTGCTCTAAAATATGGATATCAGAATAACATACTTATTTGAACTTGAGTTTGATGTGGTTCTGAAAATTTTGACTGCATGTAATGATACTTAGGGAAGAATATTGCAATTAGATCACTGGGGCAGTAAGTAAGTGGAAGGAATACAGGCATTATCATGCCAGAAACCACTGCATTGTCTCCGTTTATGCACCACCTCTGCAGTGGTACTATCTGATCTCCCAGAAAGTTCACTGTGAAATCAAAAAGAGAAGTTCCTCCTCCATGCATCTCTCCTTCACACTCTCATACTAGATGCCAGAGGAAAAACCTGTTCAGGTGCAAAAGATATTCCATCCCTGAGGTGAAGTTTGTGATTTACAACAGTCTCCAGACACCTAGAGATTTAAAAATGGATAAATGTATGCATCTCTATATCAGTAGAGTAACTTTTAATGTAAAGGCATCAAGAGAAGGGCAATCATAGAAGTTATTGTTCTTTCATTCCCACACCATGGGTTCATTTTTTTACATAGTTATTCATCTATATTCTCTTCACACCAACTTAGGTACTCTCCAGGAAATCACTTTCTCTTTTGAGGAAAAGTCTGAAGTACTATTGTGCAAATATGATGACCCTGAGGAATACACAGTATAATGGAAAAAATAGAAATGAATATGGCCACTATTAGAAGACAAATCAGGAATACATTCTTGTCTTTCAGAGTTTGGTGGTTAAAACATTTGTTTGAGCAAAATTTGATTGAAAATGGACACTAAAGATCTAATAACATACATCTTTGGCTTTCTTGCCACAGACAAATATATAGTTGGATTACATGAGAGATAGAGACAAAAATATTTTGACCTTTGAGAGAGGAACATCAGATGCTTTGCAAGGGAAGGAAATTCTAAATATATACCTGGCTCCCTTTCTAGGTTACTGAGTGAAGTCAGGAAGTTGTGCATCAGGAATATATTTCCGAGACAGCTGTTTTGTACCCAGGGAAACTGAGGTTCAGATATGAAGAAACAATTGATATTTCTGTGGTGAAATGTCTGCTCATAAATCACTAGAGAGGATGAAGACTGACAAACACCTGAAGGAGCCAGAGAGAAATACTGTGGAGGTGTGATGGGGAATGCCCTAACCCTACTAAAGAGGATGCTAATGAGCGCTTCTGAATTCAGCCAGAACTAACCAGACACACTTGCAAAAGCTTGCTCTACCAGGAAGGAGTGGGGCTGCATGGTGGTGGTCTAAGTGCTCGACTCTGGGTGAAAATGGTGAGGCTGGGCTGTAAGAGCAAGTTGTGTGGAAAGAAGGAATACACAGAAATGAAAAATAAAAGCAGGGTAAAAGTCAACGTTTTATAATTGTCAAATCAGTGACAGAAGTGTTGAAAATACAAGAGGTTAACCCCCTGAAAATGACAGAATGGATAAAGCAAAGTGATGGTGACATACAAAGAGTTAAATGAATGTCTAGTGGAGATCTATGGATAGAATGTAGACATAAGGTGCAAGCTGAAAAATTTCTTAAAATTGTAATGAAAATCATAGTTACTTGCCAACTGCCTACATTCCTGACAGGAGTAACAGGGGTAATGTATGGAGTGCCATTAGGAATGTCTGAGGATGATATCAAAAGGAGCCGATAGGGCAGGCTCCAGGCACCAGCCCCCCAAGCATATTCTTGGGGCAGCCAACCTCAGGCGGTGGCGCGCTGTCTGTGATTTTGGAGGCATTTCAGTGGCAGGTCAACAAGTTGCAGCGGCTTTTTTTTTTCTGCCGCTTGGGGTGGCAAGAAACCCGGAGCCAGCCCTGCTCCCAGGGCCAGCTCTAACATTTTTGCTGCTCCAGGCAAAAAAAAAGGAGGCCACCCCAAGCACATGCTTTCTTGGCTGGTGCCTGGAGCCAGCCCTGCCAGAAATCACCTTTTCTCTTCTTATCTGAAAGTTGTCCTTAATTCAGATACCTAGGTCCTCCTCAACTGGGCCTAATCCTAAATTGGCCCATCCATTAGGCACAATAAGGTGCACTAATTGCTCTCTGGTTCCAGTTCTCTTTCTCTGCTAGTGTGGGGAATACACCCCATTCCATTTTACAAATGCTGTTTTTTGCATATATAAATGGATGACTTGACAGAGAAGGAGGGCCTGCTACAAGCCCAGTGAAGAGCGGACATGCTGGCCCATGAGTCACTCTTTCCAGTGAAGGAATATTGGCTAATTGTGCACTGACCTCCCCATTTGCCATTATCTGATATGTCTATTAAAATGCAGCTCTTTTTGTATACACATAGTTACACTGACAATATCTGTGAGAGTGTCTATGGGAGCTCTTGAAAATTTAGTCTATTTTCCATCAACGTCTACAGATTACATTGTTTGTAAACTGGCACATTCTCCTTGCATTCTCCTTCCCCTGAAAGTATCCATTATTTCCATTCCTTTTCTTGCAAAATTTGGATGAAAAGGTGAGTTATTTTCTCACAAAAAACATGAAGTAATGTTTCTGTCTCTTTTCAGTATGAAATCTCTTTGCTTGAAAAGGTGCTCATTTCTAACTTCTTAATGCAATTAGATTAAAAACCCATATTTGTAGTTCATTTCCATTGTGTGTTTTGTATCCCTCTTGTGATATCCATTTAGAGCAGAGTCTTTTAAAGGTCTTCAAATAACATCTTTGCTAATGTTAAATTGTATAACAATGTCATGTAACAGCTGGTATATTTGTTTAGTAGATGGCTGATACTAAGAAACTTCACAGCGAATGCAAATGCCATTCTCCCATCAAGAGAGCTGTTGCTGTCACATCGCTCAGTTCTTTATAATGCCAAACCCAGCTTGTCTTCTTCTTTGAACATGCTGGATTTAATTGACTCAGTGTTCCACACAAATGTATTGTACTAGAAAGTGAGGCCACTTCATAACCCTGACAGAGAGGGTGCAATGTGCATACGTTACAGACTAGGTCAGCTTCACTTCCCATTTCCTCTGGAGAGGTTGGTATCAAGAGCAGCACCACATTGGAACAACCTTTGCACTTTGCAGGAGTTCAAAGAGCACCTTTGCACTCAACCACTGCCCCATACACTATAAGATTAATCCGTGGTTGAAATCCTGGCCCCAGTGCAGTCAATAGCAAAACTCCAATCAATTTCAGCAGAGTCAGAACTTCATCCATTGTGTCTTCTGCACACTATTGGTCATAAATGAGGCCACTGATCTTTGAAAACATTTAAATCAAGATTCATTAGACTCATATCCTCAGTTCTGTCCTCTGCATAATAAAGGCTTCATCATCATGTCCTTAACCATACACTCCCTGGGCCAAACATAAGCGTTTAGGGACAGGCTGGAGCAACTCAGCTGCCTAGAGAGTATAGATAAGTATACTGGCATTAGAAAAGGTTCAGAGAAGGACAACTAAAATGATTAAGGGTCTGGAACAGGTTCCATATGAGGACAGATTAAAGAGACTAGGACTCTTCAGCTTGGAAAAAAGGAGACTAAGGGGGGATATGATAGAGGTATATAAAATCATGAGTGGTATGGAGAAAGTGTATAAGGAAAAGTTATTTACTTGTTCCCATAATGTAAGAACTAGGGGCCGCCAAATTAAATTAATGGGCAGCAGGTTTAAAACAAATAAAAGGAAGTTCTTCACACAGCACACAGTCAACCTATGGAGCTCCTTGACTGAGGAGGTTGTGAGGGCTAGGATTATAACAGGATTTAAAAGAGAACTAGATAAATTCATAGAAGTTAAGTCCATTAATGGCTGTTTGCCAGGATGGGTAAGGAATGGTGTCCTTAGCCTCTGTTTATCAGAGGATGGTGACGGATGTCAGGAGAGAGATCACTTGATCGTTACATGTTAGGTTCACTGACTCTGGGGCATCTGGCATTGGCCACTGTCAGTAGACAGGATACTGGGCTAGATGGACCTTTGGTCTGACCCAGTATGGCCATTCTTATGTTCTTATAAGTAAATTATGCCAATATGTCATAATAAGAAATAGCAGCTCAAATTTGACACAACTGTAAAGTGATAGTAGGGACCTCTCCTTTCTGGTATGTCTATTATCCAGAACTAAACTAACAAATCAGAGAAACTATGAACAGAAAAGGAAGTAAGTGTTACACTGTATCTTGTGTTGCAAGTTCTTACAGAAAAATACACCCACATTTACATGAACAGTTAACTTGTTTATGATTTTTTACAACACGTTTAATTTGGAGAGGTGAAAAACTTGATAGTGTTGCTACAATCTGAAGAGAACAGCATAGCCATAATGTAATTATGATGTAATCAAAGGATATATAGAGTTGATTGTTAGAACACAAAATATCTTCTGGAAGGTGGCCTCCAGTGAGATTGAATTATGTTTCAGTGTGTTAGGTAGTTAACTTCAGAACGTGTCCAGTTGATTAAAACTGAAGACCACATATTTTCAGTAGAAGGGGCATTTTTTTAAAAAAAAAAGAAAGAAAGAAAGAGCACTGCAGCTGGTTTTCTTTACCTTTATTTTAACCTCTTGGGTATCTCACTGATATTGAAATAGCTCTTTGAGTTTATGACTTAGTGAGGCAGATGGGACTATTTTGACCCATTTGCTATCTTTGAATATCTATCTACAGCGGTAAACAAGGAAGAGGAGACAGCAGCTTTGCCTTTAGGAACAGAGGTGGCATGTACAAATCCAAAATAGTGACAGCAGCCAGCTAGGCTGAAACAGGTCCTTATACTATTGTTTTTCGTTTTCCTCTCTTGCTATAGTAGCACAAAATAATGGCATAGGTTATACTTTCCAATGAAGATGTTTTGAGGCATGTTCAATTGCTTTATCTGCTTACCCTATGTTATATTTATTATCTTCTGTGATGGGGTACGAACTCACCACCACGGCGCCTCCTGCTGGACAGTCCGGGAATTAGCTCTCAGTCCATATGGATCGCCCTCTCCGGATGGTGTCCTGTCAGTCTCTAGCCCTCTGCTGGTGTCTGGACCTGTGTTGCTCCCGCTCACAGCATCCTCTTCAGGACACTGCCCTCCGGCAGTGACCTCAAGTCCGTCCTCACCTCCTGCCGGGGCAGGGGGGGATATCAGCAGTCCTTGCACTGGCCTCAGTGGCCTGCCACAACCCCCAAATCTAGCCCCTTAAATCAGGGGCCAGGTTGCAGCCTTCTTCAGCCACTGCTCTATGGCCCGGTGCAGCACAAAGGGGGAAAGGAAGGACCCAGGTCCGTCCACTACTCTGGGTACTGACCCAGGGACCTCCATCAGCAGCCTTTCTGCCCTCTTTCTCTCCTCTTCTCTAACTGTCCCTGGACCACTTCCCTTCTGGCTCTTCGCACCCCTCTAGGCCCTTCCTATCAGGGCTCGCAGTCTGGCAAGTTTTGGGCCGGAGCCCTTCTATGCTCCCCCTAGCCTGCCCAGCACTGCTCTGTCTGAGATGCTGGTCTCCTGCTCAGCAAACCGACCTTCCTCCCTGAAGGTCTGGGACAGACTCCCTGCTTCTCTCTTTGGGCAGCCTACTTTTAGAGCCCAGCCAAGTCCTTATTGGCTGGCTCTATCCTTGGCCCTGATTGGCTGCCAGTAAATCTTCTCTGAGCGGCTGCCGGCATGCACAGCCACACTGGCCTACTTTAGCCCACTCTTTCATGGGGGTGGGGCAGTCCCCCACCACATCTTCACATAATATCCTTCCAGCAATTGAATAGTTAAATGTTCAAGCCCCAATAGTCAGTAAGGGCTGTTGTGGTAACTATAGAAACCCAGTCATAATCAGACATTTTAAAATGCAAAGCTGTTAAATTATAAGACTCAGATGATACAAAAAATAATGAAAGCAAGGCTAATTTTAAACATATCCTACTCAACTTGCATAGTTCACAGAACTTACATCACTTTGCTTCTAGCTATTCAACGTCACTGTTCAAGTGTCTTTAATTATATTTTAGGTTAAATTTTAATAAATTTAATGTGAAGCTTCTTGAGTTTGGCTTCTTATTAAATTCCAAATCCCTGAGGTTCACTGTCATGAAAATATTGTTACAGACGCAACCATTCACACCATCAAAAGCCTGCCTGTTTTGAACCAACTTGACAATAAACCGACTGTCAAGGAGTTTAGCTTTTGCATGGATGGTCTCCTCCATGGAAAAGCTCCTGGAAAAGACTGCATACCATCCAAGATCATAAAATGCAGAAAACCTATTCTACTGTAACATCTTCATGAGTTGCTCTGCCTGTGCTGGAAAGAAGGTGAAATACCGTAAGAAAGGAGAGACGCCAGCATCATCTCTCTATAAAAACCAGGGTGACAGGAGTGACTGTAACAACTATTGTGGCATTTATCTTCTTAGTATTATAGGAAAAGCCTTCACCCAAGTTCTTCTAACCAGACTTTAGATTGTTACAGACAGAGTCTGTCCTGAATCACAGTGTGGCTTCAGAGCTGAAAGGTCTGCTATTGACATGATCGTCTTACTAAGACAACTACAAGAGAAATGTAGAGAACAAAAAAAAGCCCTTCTACATAGCCTTCATTGATCTCACAAAGACTTTTGACTTTATCAGTAGAAGTGGACTATTTTCACTTCTAAAAAAGATTGGATCTTCCCTCGTCAATCCTTCCATGAAAACATGTACTGCACAGTCCAATACGATGGCACAGTATTTGAAGTTTTCCAGATTCGTAGCACAGTTAAGCAAGGTTGTGTACTCGCCCAACCCTCTTGGGGGTCTTCTCCCTGTTACTGTAACAAGCTTTTGGCTCCTCAGCTGAGGGCATCTTCTTGCATACAACTTCTGATGGAAAATTGTTCAATCTTGCAAGACTCAGATCTAAAACCACTACCCAAGAGACCCCTATCCAACACCTTGTCTGTGTCAACCACACAGAAGTTCATCTTCAAAGACTAATGGACAGTTTTTTCCAAAACCTGCCTAGACTTCTGGCTTACTATAATCCTAAAATGTCAAACATAATGTCCCAAGGAGTTGAGGAAACACACTCCATCAAGATCAACAATTAGGAACTTGAAGTGGTGAATGAGTTCACATACCTAGGATCCACTTTCACAGTCAACCTTATACGTGAAACAGAACTCAACATCCACATTGGAAAAGCGACCACAACAATGTCTAGACTGAATAAGTGGGTATAGCAAAATAACAAATTGACAGAACACACAAAAATCTGTGTATATCGTGTGGGTGTTATCAGCATGGGGGTGAGATATAGACCTTCTTATCAGGAAAAGAGGCTCAACAGCTTTGATATGCTCTGCCTTCCTTGAAACTTTGGAATCTTCTGGAGGAACAGTCACCAACACTGAGGTGCTGAAACAGCCAGCATACCCAGCATGTAAACACTCCTCAAACAGAGATGCTTCTGCTGGCTTGGGCATGTGTGACGAATGAATGATGGGTGCATTCCAAAGGACATCCTCTACAGTAAATTGGCATCTGGAAAAAGACTCAAAGGATGCCCAAAATTTCATTTCAAGGATGTGTGGAAGCGAGACCTCAAAGAAATGGACATGGATGTGTACAAATGGGAAGATCACACTCTAGACCTCAGCCTTTGGAAACAAGAGCTGAACAAAAGTATCCAGAGTTACTAAAGGAAGCAATCCAGCTTAGCAGAGGACAAAAGAGGTCACAGAACGAACAGCCCAAAACGTCGAAACATCACTTATAAATGTGACAGATTCAGCAAAGATTGTCTCTCTTGAGTGGGTCTTTTTAGCCACATTCGTGGTTGCCAAAAAACCGAGTAAATTCTTTACCTCTCAGAGGTACATACCCATGTTCTCTCAAGACTGAAGGATGCCTAATACTACTACTACTAATCTTATAAATGAAAAGGGGGGGGATGCACATCAGTTTTTGTGCCATTACTATATAGATGATCTTCAACTCAGTAGTTCAACTTGAGAGTGTCTTGATTTATCACATACTGTTTATACACCCTTGAGAGTTGTATGTATCACAGTTACCTGATCCTGAATATAGTTAAGTTTGAAGGTTTATTCATGGGCTTCAGTTTACAGATAAAGATTCAACTTCATATCTATCTTAGACACACAAAATTCTCCATTGGGGTAATCCAGCATAGTGCTACTAATTTGCATCATCTGAAGACCTCAGTCTAGGGAACAGACCTTCTGTGCTAATAACATATATATGAAAATACCAAACGTTAGCCATATGGTGGGGTGGAAGGAGGGCTAGATGGTATAAATGCATATTCTAATGACAGCCTTATGTGAGTAACGCATTGATGATGTATATTGAACTGGGTTGTGTGCTTTGAATGTATTTCATCATCCTTGTACCAATAATGAAAAAGTCATCAGAGGTCCTATATCAAGGGGGGCAGGTGTAGGAACGAGGAAAATAAAGCACCTATTTTTTTCTTCATTTGTCACAGACTGTAGGAGGAGGTAGAAGATAACAGCAGAGCTGCTTCAGCAGATGCAGTCATGTATTGTAGCTGGCCAAAAATATTCACTAGCTCAAGTTCAAATTCCAGAAGAGCCACATATGTCCTGCTGGTCATACCATCTGGCAGTGAATTTTCTGCAGTACTTATACCATGAAAAAAAAAAGTCTTATTATGTTTTCTTTGAATTTTTGCGTTTTCATCATTTCCTCTTTCTATACTGGTACTGCTCAGGTTGGGTTTTTTTTTTGTCTATGATATCATGTATTTTTCCTTCAGTTTTTTTTTCTAGTTAATATTTCCCCACAGGTAAACACCTTTGAATTGTGTTAGTCAATACTTCTGAAATCATGGTATGTTTTGTTTTGTATTTACCCTTTACTAGCGTCTATCAGCACTGCACAATGAAGTGGATTTAATTCTGTCAAGACTTCATTTAGACCAACAATGTGGGTTTTTCATGTTCATTAAACACCAAGGATCACATTGTGATGGTGCTTGCAAGGTGATGCAAGAATTCTCTCTCATTTAGTCAAATGAGCATGTTCCTTCTACAAGAGCAGTCCCTACGCTCTAGATACTCCCCACTCCTGCTCTTTCTTGGGGAGAAGTTTGCTTAAAAGATAGGCAGGAGAAAGGTAATAGACTGTTTCTGTTATCTCTCTACTCTCCATGGCAGCCCCCTGAGCAGGGCCAACATACTGAGTGAGGCAATTTGCACCAGCGCAGTGACTTGTACAGAGTGCACATGTGTGCACATGCACTGAGCAGCCCCAGAAGATACTGTGTCCTTGTGAGGGGCAATCTTTCTTGTCTTCTTCTAAGACAGAGCATCATTGTACCATCCCTTACAATGGGCAGCAGCATAAATGTCATGATACAGCCTAAATTGTATTCTGCCCCCAAATGTCACAGATCTCAGGTATTAAAGGGACAAGGTGGGTGAGGTAATATCTTTTATTGGACCAACTTCTGTTGATGGGAGACACAAATTTTTGAGCAAAAAACAAAAAAAGGTGTGACTTTAAATTGAACTTAAATATCCAGTACAATTCTGTCTCTCAAAAGTGTTTTCACAATTACCTGAAATATTTGTAAAATTAGAATTTGGTATGAATTAGGGAACAATCCTGCCAGGCAGGGTAAGAACAGTTCAGATAACTAGGGATTTCAGTTCTAAACAAATGTGCTTTGTTGTCACTCCTTCAAAGAAATTTTAAAAAAACCAAACAACAACCTAAAATTGGGAGAACAGATAAATTCCTTGTTCTAGAACAAGAGCACATATTCAATCTGGATTTTTTTTTAAAAAAAAATGGGAATCCTCTAGGCCAAATCTTCTAGGCATCTCTGAGACCGAGTGTCAAGAACTCAGCAAACCACAAGTAGGAGGATGAGTATGCAGGACCAGGGGGAAAAGGAAGTTTTAACGTTTGGAAGCAGGGACTGTAATTTAATACATGTTTGCACAGTGCCTAGCACCATGGGGGCCTCAATGTGGTTGGGGCTTGTAAGTATTACTGCAATACCAATGATAACTATTAATAAGAATGCAAATGATGGGTGGCAGAAGAAATGGTGTAACATGAACAGCTTGGGATGTTACCCAAACATCTTGAAATTTAAACTTTAGTATTTGATTTAGTTTGGGAAAGGACGCAGCTGATTTATACTTTTTCTGAAGCAGTCTGCAATGCAGCATCCCCGAAGGAAGTATTTTATATTTTTGAACTCTCCGAACTCAATTCTTGGGTTTTGTATATATTAGAAAGGACAAGTATAGATGTAGCATTACAGTGAAAATAAATAAATAGATAAATGAAGCTGAACATCGTTCAGTTGACTCATCTCTTCAGAACTTATGTAACAATGATGAGAATTTCTGATCCCATACAGACAATACATGATTCTTCAGCACTGTGCTTTTGAATCCCAATTCTGCTCCAGTGCCTTAAAATCTACAGCAGAGAAGAACTGGAGCAGACTGTAATTCAAATACTGAAATAAATTAACTGTTCCTTTCAGTTTAATCAGGATGATTGTTCTGTTGACTTCATTCCAGTGGTAGGAATTATCTTTAACAAATAAAATATTATGATACAATAAACTGTTCTGTGTGACAGAAAGCCTGATAAATGCTGAAGGCTAGACTGTGCCCTTGTTTTAACCAGCTGAGCAAGGGAGTAAGAAAGCACATTTATCCTTTCCCTCATACTGTTCAGATCTTGAGTACAAGCCAGCTGCAGAGTGCAGACCGTGGATATTTCCCTTTGCAAACAAATGGGGATGGCTGGGTTGAAGAGGTGGCAGAGTTTGAGCTGTGCCCCCTGTTCTAACCCACTAGTGTAGCAGGCCATGCTCAAAGAGGGAAAGCAAACTGCACCCTTTCAAGAGGTCGAGTAATTTAGGGAGTGATCTGGGAAAGTATTTAAGTGCCTAAGTACTGGTTTTGGACTGTAATGAGGTCCATAAAACTCCCACATAGCTACTACACAACCCTGTTTTACATAAACTCACTCATTCCTTTTGTTTTTGCCTCCATACAGGAACATTGCATCCTCATACCATGAGCCTGGGTGCCTATCTCCCTCTTCAGTATGCAAACTGCAGCCTCCTGATAGAAGTCCATGTGCCTAAGACCCACTCTGATTCAAGAACTGAGGAAGATAGAGTTGGCCACATGTGGGGGCTCAAGCCAGTAGACCTGCTCAGAGGCTGCTTAGTGGATCTGGCCCCACAGGCAAGTTCACACAAAACAGCTAGCGAATGGGGCAGAGGAGGACCTCCCTTATAACCTTTAGCTTAGTGGTTAGGATACTCATTCAGGATGTGAGAGACCCCCCCAACTTGAAGACCCTCCCTTCTTTGGGGAGAGAAGTGATTTGAACAAGAAGCTGCTCCTCTCAGATGAGTGCCCTAATCATTATACTGTGGAATAATCTGAAGTGTTCCACTTTAAATAAATACTTAAATATTAATAGGGTCAGTGAAAGGGTTAGAATGACTATAGCTTAGTGGTTAGGACACTCATCTGAGAGGAAGAGTTTCCTGTTCAAATGTCTTCTCTCCCTCAGGAAGAGTGGGACTTAAACTGGGGGAGCCTCCCACTTCCTGAGTGAATACCTTAACCACTGGGCTAAGGGTTATAAGGCGGAGTGAGCTTCCTTTTTCCCCCTTGGACTGTTTTATTTTGGTTCCCATATAGGAGTTAGGTGGCTGAGCACCTATCTTCCCCCAGTTCCTGGATTGTAAACAGAGATAGGTCACTCCCTCCAGCCAGGATTTAGGCACCCATCTCCAAGAGAAGTAGGGATTAGCACAGGGATCGGCAATGTTGGCATGCGGCACCACAGGGTAAGCACCTTTAGCAGGCCCCACTGCTTTATTTACCTGGCGTTTCAACGACTGCAGCTCCAGCTGGCCACAGTTCACCATTCCGAGCCAATGGGAGCTGCGGGAAGTGGCGCGGTGCTGGCCACCACTTTCCACAGCCCCCATTGGACTGGGAGGGTGAACCACGGCCAGTGGGAGCCATGGTCGGCGAAATGCCAGGTAAATAAAGCAGCGGGGCCCGCTAAGGGTGCTAACCCTGTGGTCCTGCATGCCATCATTGCTGATCCCTGGATTAGAATACACTCTTCCAGTCAACATCTCCCCATAGCTATCTTAGGTGCCTCCCCACCCTGCATGTCGGCTTTGTGAATTGCAGTCTAAGATGGCTTTCTCTCCTTATTCATTGTAGAGGGCCTAGCACCTAACCCAGGCTTTTAAGAGCACAGTGTCTTCCCTGTGGCTTTTATAGACATCTAAAACGTTGATGCTCCAGTGTTCACCATCATAGTACCTAAGACCCTTCATGGACTTAGGCCCTTAGAATCTTCCTCTTCCTTCCCCTGAGAGCAAAAGTGTCTGAGGCCACTCCTGGGGCAGTGCAGCCTATATTACTCTTTACATTTTTGTTTAGTGACAGTGCTATCTAGTCTGGGAATATATAAAAAAAGACTGTATCATAATCTATGTACACAAGAAGGCAGAATATAGATTGCAAGTGCAACAACAGTGCTATTCCTGAATTCTGTGTGTTTATATAAGGACAGTGTTATGGATGCATTGTCTAGTTTTTAACTGCATTTAATACCATTTAAACTTCTCTGGCATTGAAATAATATCTGTCAGTAAATATGGCATTTCATCCATAAAGTGGAGACACGTTTTGTTCTGTTTTGTTTCAAAAGTAAAGATACAAACTATGAGAAGAAAAAAAACCCCAAATATCTCCTCACTTCAGCAAAGCTTTGTGCAGCAATCGTCTTCATGAATGCATCTGCATTGCTTTTGACATGATGAAAAAATTGCTCCAAAAGTAGAAATGCATAATTCAGTAACATATGGGTGATGTCTGTACAAACAGATGTAGCAGGAGGAGGTAGACCCAGGTTGAGGTCCTTGCCCAACTAGAATACTCATTCCCTAGAGGCCACCCATTAACAAAAGACACCAGGCAAGCCATGGGAGATAAATGTGCCCCACTTATAGCATATCAGAACCTAGTGGCCACAGCCTTTACAGGTGCATGACATCACAGAGAAAAGCTTAGCTTTCTCTTCTACTTTTTCAAACTCTTACCATAGGCACAACTTACCTTGTCTGTCCATTATAAGCGTGTACTCTTGATTACACTTATTTAATATTTTAAGATGTGCTACTGCAATGGAAAACTCAAAGAAAAAAAATGTGCACTTTGAAACAGTACTGTTCAGGGAATGTAACAGATTGACCCAAAAATGTTACATTGCATGCTTTAACTATGCCACAACAGTAAAGACTAAAACTGGATTTACACGGGCATACTTCTAGCATGCAGGATTTTATTTCCTATTTGAAAACATTTGGCAATGTCATGTTTCTTTTTATTACCATTTATTACAGACAGGCCTCTTCCCATGCTGGGTATTATATTTTATGCATTTCACAAGCTATAGATGTTCTGTTTATAATACATTTATTTTCCGATTTGTGTTTGTGTTGCTTTTTGTTGGCAGATCTCCTGAGGCCACACAGGCAGGCACAGCAACTGATTTTACAAGGCACAGTATGTGGTGATGCATGCAGCATATCTGCAGGCAAAACAGAGGCTCTCTTATGGGTTTTGCAAATGTTATCGTGGGTTTGCCTCACGCCTCTCACAGAATCGTGGAAATCAGAGATGGGAAAGGCTAATTTGGCTATTTAGTCTGTCATGCCCATGAATAATTGTTTTCTGTATGTGTTTGAGTGATTTCCCAACATTGTTTTCTCCTCCAGCCTTACAGTAGGGTATTTTCAGGCATCTTTTATTCCAGCCTCAAGATATGAGATTCACTCCTTGCCAATGTCACTGTGCGATTAATAGATTTTTAAACAAGCTAAACTGTAAAAACAGTACAGGAAAGAATTATCCTAATGTGACAAAGTTCACTCCAATGATATCCTCAGGCTCTCTCCATTCTAGTGAGGAGGAGCAGTGTCTTCTAAAAACAGCTCTCACTCACAGAAAACAAAGTGTTATCTCCATCCACTACCTTACGGGTTGATAGCATGGCCTTCATGCATGGAGTTAACATTGAAGTCAACTGCAATAGAGTCATGAAAGAATGCAGGATCATAGGCAAGGGCATGGATATGCATTAAACCTGGTATCTGTGGCTGGAGTAGTTGAGAGTACTTGAGGATACTTGGGAGTGCTGAATGTACTTGAGGATACCTGGGAGTACCTGGCGCTACTGTCAAGGGAAGTTGAATTCTCAAAGAAGCTTTCTGAGCAGGAACCTGGCAGATCAGTGCAGAGAGTACAAGCAAATTGGGGTAATTGGGCAAAGACTAGGGTAGCTGCAGGTATTTGGTGGGTTGATACCTGGAGCTGCTGGGATGCAAAAGTAGTGTTTGCTATGGGGAGAATGAGAATGAAGGGAGTATGTGATAGAGGAGGAAGAGATGGAGTCTAGGGGCAATATGCAGCTGCCTCTGACCTAGTGCTGCTGCTGCTCCCCTCAAGCTTTCTTTCTGGTTGTGATCTAGCAGGCGGGAGTGGCTGTGAAAAGTGGCTGCCTGCTCAGCAGACATCACAGTGGTCCCATGCAGCAGGAAGCAGCAGCAGTAGGGAACCGACTGCAGCCTGTAAGGCCTGTAGCCTTTCCTGCAGCTCAGTTGAAGGTAGAAATATGTAAAAGGGCAATCAGCGCTCTAAGTGTCATGTTTTAAACATCTATTAAGTTAGTGACTTGGGATCTTTCACTGACTCTCATTAGAGGTATCTCATATATAGACACCGAAAGATGACCAACAGAACAAGCAACTAAATACTCAATTAATCGGTCATTTTCAGGGCTGCACATAGTTACAGTATTTCATAAAATTTGTTAGACATCTTTCTATGTAAAAATTTTCACTATCAATGATTTGTACCATAATTATGTGCACATTGCATACAAGCTTGGGAAAATAACCAGAAGATGTTTAAAATAAAAAGTTCTTGATAAATAGTCTTGTTTGTTTTAGGTTGTGGTAATAGCTGTGGTAAAGAGTAGCACAGAGGGAGCTATCTTGAGTGCACAATTAGAAAGTGTTTTTGATTCACCAAAGCCAGGAATTATACTACACATTCTTAAGCACCATCTCTATTATCAACATATATCATCCCTGATAATTGTTACAGAACTAAATGGACACCAATATGGCAGAAAGCTGTATGGGCAGTCCATCCTGGAGCCCCACTGAATTTTGTGTCTTACATATCTCATATTCATAGTACTATACAGGCATAAACTAGCTAATTTAAAGAATAACTCAATAGTTCACCAGTAGCACATCCTGGAAAAATATCCCTAATGATATGTTCTAGTCAACAGCATTGACAATGTTATTCTGTATGTATCAGAAAATATTATATCCCACCCCCGGCTCCTGTAGACAATAACTCTAAACTCATTTCAGTTAGAGCTGTACAAATAGCTGGTTTTTGTTTCACTGGCAGTTCTGAAAAATCTAAAAGTTGGGGAAAAGATGTTTCTGGCTGAATTAAGCTACTTGATACAAAATGAAGAATTTCATTTTCAGATATTTTTAACTCCTCTTTTAACAGAAGCAAAGGAAATTTGGAAACAAAGGGCTAGCGTCACATGGGGACTTCGGTTCCCATTCACAAAACTGAGAAGGTGGTGGTGACTCCTTAATAGCCAATAGCTCAATGGTTAGGGAACTCACCTAGGACATGGGAGACTCAGATTTGTAACCTAGTGGTTACAGTGGACGAGAAGCTGGATATGAGTGAACAGTGTGTCCTCGTTGCCAAGAAGGCTAATGACATTTTGGGTTGTATAAGTAGGGGCATTGCCAGCAGATCAAGGGATATGATCATTCCCCTCTATTCATCATTGGTGAGGCTTCATCTGGAGTATTGTGTCCAGTTTTGGGTCCCACACTACAAGAAGGATGTGGATAAATTGGAAAGAGTCCAGCAGAGGGCAATAAAAATGATTAGGGATCTGAAGCACATAACTTATGAGAAGAGGCTGAGGGAACTGGGATTGTTTAGTCTGCAGAAGTGAAGAATGAGGGGAGATTTGATAGCTGCTTTCAACTACCTAAAAGGGGGCACTGAAGAAGATGGATCTAGATTGTTCTAAGTCATATCAGATGACAGAACAAGGATTAATTGACTGAAGTTGCAGTGGGAGAGGTATAGGTTGGATATTAGGAAAAACCTTTTCACTAGGAGGGTGGTGAAGCATTAGAATGGGCTACCTAGGGAGGTGGTGGAATCTCCTTCCTTAGAGGTCAGGCTTGATAAAGCCCTGACTGGGATGATTTAGTTGGGGATTGGTCCTGCTTTGAGCAGGGGGTTGGACTAGATGACCTCCTGAGGTCCCTTCCAATCCTGATATTCTACTTTTCTATGATTTCTTCTGTGGAGAAGAAGAAATGGAAGATGTGGAAACCTACATCTCATAGATTCAGACTTTAAGGTCAGAAAGGATCATTGTGAGCGTCTAGTTTGACTTCCTGCGCAATGCAGTCCACAAAATCTCACCCCCACACACACACTCCTGTAATCAACCCCTAACCTATGTCTGAGCTATTGAAGTCCTCAAATCATTATTTAAAAACTTCAATGTGCAGAGAATCCTCCATCAAGTGAACCATGCCTCATGCTGCAGAGGAAGGTACATGTCCTTAGTCACTTGGTTATTGATTTTCTGGGATAGAGCTCTCTCAATTTCTCCTGCTGAAGCTGTTCCACTTTGTATAAATAAATCCAGAGCATGAAAAATGATCCTATAGCCTTGTGGTTGGGGCACTCACCTGGACAGCGGGACACCTGGGTGTCAGTCCTTATGCTAATGATTATTATCTATACAAAGGGGAACATCTTCAAACAAGAAAAAGACAAAGAGATCTACACCACATAGAAGATTGCCATGTGCATGTCCAAGCCACCTTGATCAGGTGTTCTCAAATGTGGTACCCTGGGGGTATGTGCAACTTTTCTTCCAGGGAGGTGGAAGAAATTGTGTAATGATCAATTTAATGTATTATTTTGTTTATTGCATTATCATTATATGCTACACAGAGGAATCTTTAAATCTTTGTGAGAATTTGCTATATAAAATATAGTATTACATTTACCTCAAGATGATAATCAATGAGAATCAATTTTCCCTCTAATTTTTTCCATCCATGTGTGGAATGAATTTTGTTATGTGCAACAATATTGAGGTAATGTGAGGATATGCGCCACAAGTAGAAATAAAAAACTTAGGTATAATATATATTTTTAAAAATTTACACTAGGGAAAATTACTCCAGCCAGGACAGGTTAGGCATTTTAGAATTCAGTGCTCAAAGAATTAAATGTAAGCATAAAAGAGAAATAAAAGTATGAAATGCATAGACCAGTCAAAAAACCCTAAAACAGGCCTGCACAACTTGGAAAGCAGCAAGGGCCATATTACTGAAAAAAAACAGCTGTGGGCCGAAAAGCCCCGCCCCCATCCGCTTCCCCCCACCCCACCGCTTGGCTTGGCCCACCTCTACTCACCCCCCGCGGGCCGCACAGTGAGCCCGTGCGGGCCGCATGTGGCCCCCGGGGCGCATGTTGTGCAGGCCTGCCCTAAAATAACAATACTGTGAAAGAATAAAAATTATAGAGAATATATGTGCATTGCAGGAATACCAAGAAGTAAAAACAAACAATAATACAAGTATGTGTTAGGAGGTGAGTATGAGACAGAATGTGAGTGTGTGAATATGTGTGAGAGACACAGACACTGTTTGTGTGCATGTGAGAGAGAGGAAACAGAGACAAAGTCTGTGTGTGCTGACTGCTGGGGAAGTCCTGCTTCTAAGCTCTGTTCCCTCCTTCCCTTCTCTGTGGAGATGGGGAATGTAAGCGAGTGAAAGGTAGGGGGAGGAAGACACCCTGACATCAGCACCCCCCCTTTTCCCTCTGCTCCTCACAGCAAGCAGGAGGGTCCCGGGAGCAGCTGGTTAGGGGCTCCATGGTAGAGGGCAGGAGCAATGTGGCTGCAGAGCAGAGAGGGGAAGGGGCTCTGCTACTCAAGTGTGTGGCACTTGATTGACTCTTGGGCAGCCACTCAGCTTAAGAGGGAAGACAGATGAGAACACAGATACACAGAGGTGCTGACATTCAGATCCCTCACTTCCAATCACCATACAGTGCTGGTTCAGTTGCCCAGCAACTGTCCAGTCTAACAGTGTTCAGAACTTTAGTCAGGTTTTTTTTTTTCCATTTGTAAACCTATAAGTAATTGAAATATGGACAGATAGCTAGTAGCATGTAGTATTAAGAAGAACACACAAGGTATTACTGATGAGAAACAGTGGGGTACATGGACAGCTGGTAGATCCCTAAGGGAGTACACAATATGAAAAGCTTGGGAACCTCTGCCCGAGTCTATGGGGAGACTTGTGTTCGAGACACTTCTCCAGAGATTCAAACCTGGGTTTCTCACATCCCTAGAAACTTCCCTAACCAGCGGGTTAGTGGGCATAAGGGGGTAGAGGGACACCACCACCTCTTCTTCCATTTTGTGACACTAGCACAAAAAGAAATTGAAATGGTTGGTTTCATAAATGTTCAATGAAACAACTTTGACATTTCAAAAACATTTTTCCTTTCATCCAGAAGAGTTTACTAAAATCAGCATGAATTTCCCAAATATTTTGGACTACCTGAAGGTCATTTTTTTTGGTGGGGGGAGAGGATTTTCACCCCTCACTGATTACAGTATTCATTACTCTTCAGTATACAAATGCCCAGAATAGTTCAGTTGTATGTATCCCAACTCTTATTAGTAGCTGTAGCTTATTTCTCTTTTTATTGATAATTTTTTCCTTCATAGCTCACAGTATGTAGAGCTTCCTTGTTGTTTCCAATTATCTTTACTGAGTAATGAACGATCTGTAATCTTCCAGTTATACTAAAACTGGGACTTTATTTCAGGAGTATTAATGTGATACTTCTGTCAAATAACTACTTGGGGGTTCTGGTAGATGTTGGGGTTTTATTTGTATGTTTGGGGGATTGTGGGCTAGAGGAGATGGATAGCTTGTAGCAGAAACAGCTGAGTCTGCTAATAAAATATATAGCAAGAAATATATATGTTATATATATATATATAAATAATATATAATATAATATAATAGTATATATAATAATAATATTATAATATAATAATAATATATAATATAATATATAATAAGAAATATTTATTTTATATAGCTATAAAATATATAGCAAGAGTTCTTCATTCTCCATTTAACTTCTGCAACCTTGTGTTTACACTGACTATTTGTAAACCCTGTGACCTGAAGCTATGGAGGATAGGGAACCTTCTACTCCCAACTACTTGTGAACAGGGAGATGAATGGCCTTCCAGCTGCTTCATCTGCATAAACTCAGAACTCCAGGTGGACAGAAGTTTCTCAGGAGAAGGAGCTCTCTGACTCATTTATTGGCGAATAAGGGAAGCATGGCTACAGAGAAAGATTTATTTGCATAATCTTTAAACCCTGAATTCCTTTCGTGATAATTTAGGAATCACCAGAACTGCACACAAACCCAAAAATTGTTTTCACAACCAAACTGAGAGATAGGGAATGGGTTTCTACCTTTTAGCAAGGTATTTGTGTCTAGTAACATGGATTCTGCTTAATAGCTCTCTGTATTACTGGTTCTCCACTACTGAGGGGCTTGCACTATTGGGAAGTGGCTCCTTGACATGTAATGCAGAAAAGGGTATTTGTTCAAGCTATAGAGAATAATAGCAGAGCTGAGTGAACTCCGGTGAGGCTCTCCAATGTAACCACTTCGTAAAGCTGAAATCATAGGAGTTGGAGCCTCAGGTGAGGAGGAGGCAGCACTTTCCAGGAAGTGGAGACTGTCTTATCTGAATGCACCACAAGACAGTGGGTTGATACTATCCATTGACACCAGACCATGAGTGAGGTTTAGCTAATGGGGAAGGGAGAAGTGGCATTTATGTATTATATGATCATACTGGAAAGTGGGGAAACAGAGTTAATAAACTACTTCAAAAGCACAATTGGAAGTATTTTATTTATCATTCATATAGATATACTATTACTGTGTTTTTCAAAGTTGATGTGTATTCCTTTTTTCCTCATACACTTTTTTTAATTTCATACACAAACTTATTGCTTGTGGTAGGGGAAGTAGTGCCTATTAAAGACCTCCAGGAAAAGCATTTAGTATTCCCATAAATTCTGGGTAGGAGATCAAGCTGGTGAGGTTTATTAGTTTTAAGAGGAACCCTTAGCTATTTGAATGAAGTCGTTGTTGCTGTCAGCATCACCTGGTAGAAGCCTTATGCATGTATGGTACCCAGAGATGTCACTAACATTAACAAAACTATAGTCATTTCAATTGAGTCTAAAGGAGTGAAGGATTCAATGCCAAATCTTTAACATTTTAGCAAACCAATCACTTGCTGTAATTCCTCCTTGCAATTTCTCAGCAACTTTATCTTCTCCATTTCCATTCACTGGGACATGTGCTCTTTTCACTTCTACTTAAGGCTGATGAGGAATACAATAACAAGTTGCGGCCTTTTCATTGCTTATTTGACATGTAGTTTTCTTAAAGAGGCTCAGAATACGTTCCAAGCATCTCAAAGGAATTCATCCCAACATGTTTTATGCCTTTGAATTGTTGACAATGTGCTAGGTTTCTAGCACCTTTGGTGCTATGGTGTCTCATCTGACTGCATACTATAAGTGTCATGGCAGAAGCCTTGAAGAAAAAATTGATTATTAAAAAGTGGTCATAGCATTAATGAGAAATAACAAAAGTCACAAGTGTTTTTGAGGATAGAGGGCTCAATTCTACTACTCTTGTTCATGTTGACTAATACACACACTTTGAATAGTTTCACTGATTTCAATAGGATTGCTGTCAGATACAGCTCAATGTGAGGAAGGGCAGCAGACTCAGGCCTGGTCTACACTGGGCGGGGGGTGGAGGGAGTTGATCTAAGTTAAAAATACTTAGAGAACACTTCAATCTCCCTGCACACACAATTACAGATTTAAAAGTCATCATATTGCAGCAAAAAAACTTCAAGACCAGACTGTAAAGAGAAAATGAAGAGCTGCAATTCTTTTGCAAATTTGATACCATCAATCAAGGATTGAACAAAGATTACGAGTGGCTAGCTAACTACAGAAGCAGTTTCTCTTCTGTCGGTGTTCACACCTCCAGATTAACTGCTAGAAGAGGACCTCATCCTCCCTGATTAGAGATAACAAGCTGGTTCAGCCTGATTGGACTAAGCTTGTTATCTCTAACCTGGCCCTTGCCTCTTATTTATTCCTGCCTCTGGATACTTCCACTGCATGCATCCGACAAAGGGGGTATTAGCCCACGAAAGCTTATGCTTCAATACTTTAGTTAGTCTTTAAGGAGCCACAGGACTGTTTGTCACTTATGCAATTCCAGACTAACATGGCTACCTCTCTGATTCTTAACTTCAGTTGAATAACATTGCTGAAACTGACATACTTAGATCTAGTTACCACGGTGTTTTCATTGTGGTAAGTAGACTGCTGACTCTCCCCCATCAACTCCACCTGTGCCTCTCACTCTGGTGGAGTACCAGAGTTGACGGGAGAGTGCTCAGCAGTCGATTTATCTCGTCTTCACTAGACATGATAAATCAACCCCTGATGGATCGATCATTCTGGAGGTAAATATAGACATGCCCTCATATCTAGAATGAATAATACCATCATTTCCAGTATTAGAAGCAATTAACTTTCAGAGATCAGGTTCAGAGAAGAATCTTGCTGCCAAAAATATTCCATTATCAATCATTAGAGAGTGTGTGATTTAAATAAAGTTGTAGTGAACTTCCAAAAGCTGGTATTTGATTGGTGTCTGAGAAATGTTGCCTGCTCTTGGTCACCCAAGAGAGTCAAACATCTCCATAGTTAATCTTGGCAAGCCTAGCATAACAAAGCTTGTCAGGCAATTGAGGTATTTATCAAATACATAAAACTTTTTCCCCATCCATTAATTTGCATTTTATTAGCCACAATTCTTCACATGTAGTTACTGACTGAAAAATATGTTATGATTATAATAATCTGACTGCATCATTGCTTTATGGGCTAGTGGCCATTACTTCTTTTGACTAAGATGGTTTTGTTATTTTCTTGATGAGTCTTTTTGATTTCTGTCTAGAGATCAAGGGACCAGATCTGTCCTAGCACCAGTTTTAGCCTAGTGTAATTCCTCATTGATTCCAGTGTAACTGAGAACAAAAGCAGATCTTTATCAGGAATTGATGGCTCACAGTTCTAGGCACTTTACACAGAAATAACCTTTTGTTTTGCAGAGCATCACATCCCACCTACTCACCTGAGTCACAAATAACATTCATTTATATGAATAACCATCCCTTTTCATATCCTGCATTTCTATGAAGAAAAAAGAAAGAGTGGCTTTGCATAGGACTTGCACAGCTTTTAACCGCACTTGTATTCTCCACTCAGCCTTGCTCTCGAGCACAACCACCTTACATCCCCCTTTGTCCATCGAATAAAGACTTGTAGCATCAGTGTGTAGACATTGTGCTTCCCACTTACATCAATTTAAGTTTTGAACCCTTATGAACCTATTCCAGAATTTAAATAGGATGGGGTTTGGGCTGATAATGACCATGGTTAAAGCAAACTGATTTAAGTGCAATCCTCATCATGCTAATGAAGCCCTTAGTTATGAACTCCTCTCTTTGGCTTTAATTCTGTTAGTAGGCAGGCATATGTTGGTGGCTGCATAGCACAGTTTTCATTAATGCAGAAATTGATTGCCTTGTATCTCCTGATCTGGTCAAATTTTTATTTTCTATTTATATGCGCAACATCCTGTACTTGTACTATGCAGCATCATCCCCCATTATTTTTTGTGTTTCAGTATCAGACATGACATTTTTAAAATATGTCTTTTTTATGTTCTCATATCAAAGAAATAAAATTTTAATACCGGTAGCTTCTGAATCATGATTCTTTAGTTTCTTAGTTCAGCTTTAATCTGTGATCATGAAATTGAACATCCCAGTTCACATTTCAATACATACTCATCTCATTTTCAGGTAAACTGGGGTGGTTTTTTTAATTGATCAAGAACTAAAGACGTATGTTATCTTATGAATAATTAAAATAAAAGTAGGTGTTGGATTTTTTACAGCATCCCACCGATCATATGTCATTTAAATAATATCTTACATTAATGTTCTTTCAATGGAAGGAACCAGCAGCAATATATGATGGACTGTCAGAAAGAGAATGAGAAGTAACTCCACCAGTCAAAACTACAGATTGAAAGTCTTGAATCCATCGAATACTAATAATATGTACTATATAAAAATTACTACTTCTAGACAGGATCTAGGTAGGAAAACTAAAACTGGGATTATTACTGCTACTCTTCCTAAAAGTAGGAGATAAACTTTTTAGCCACAAATAGCCAAAACTTCCATTTTTATATCTTATCCAAACAGCAGCCTCTTCATCAACACAGTCTCATAATGCCAACTAGGTAGATTAAATATTAACTCAAAGGATTGACTGCTACTTTCTGGGTCATGAAAGGCTTTCTCCACCAGGTAGTTCATCTGCAGCTAAAACTTGTTTGGCCCAATGATCAGTAAATCCTGTGAAGTGTTGCAAACTCTCTGTTCGCATTGACTCAGCATCTCACAGGTTCATTGCCTTCTGGAGGAACATTCTGAAGAAGATGACTTAGCATGAATTTTTCAAACCTGCTACCATTGCTTTCCCAATACTTTCCCAATTGCTTTCCCAATGGCACTATAACCATTGGCCCAAGTTTCGTCATGATAATAGAAGTGTGTCTTTCTTTCCTTTGGTTCTACTTCTAGATCATCTAAATTACAAGAAATATGATTCAATGTAGTTGTAGCCATTTACCTCCCAGGATATTAGAGAGAAAAGGTAGGGCAAAGCAATAATTTTATTAGACCAATTTATGTTGGTGAAAGAGACAAGCTTTTGAGCCATACAGAGCTCTTCTTCAGGTCTGGGGTAGGTACTGTGAACATCACAGCTAAATGTAAACTGGAACATCTTGTTTAGCATAAGTTGTTAGCATATATTCTAAGGGACCATTCAAGTTCATATGGCTTATTACAACAATCTGTAACCCACTAAGCTATATGACCTTGAATGGTCCCTTAGATAATGTGTTATCAGCTTATGCTAAACAAGCTGTGCCACCTTACATTTAGCTGTCACACTCAAAGTAACTTTGCCGGACCTGAAGAAGGCCTCTGTGTAGCTCGAAGGCTTGTCTTCCTTACCAAAATAAGTTGGTTCAATAAAATACATTATCTCACACACCTTGTTTGCATAGGAAGCATGATGTTAGAGGTAGTGGGCTTAAGCCACTGAAGGGCCAGAACTATTCTTTTACTAATTACTTCTCTGTTTTTTTCTTCTCCTTCACCGAGAAGGATTTTTAACTTTGTGACAAATCACAAGAACTTAAACAGGATTATTTAACTTTCCAGTTTTTCAATTGAACTACATGAAGCTGAAATCCTCTGCTAAATTTAATTCTTACCATAACTGTACAGTATAATTTAAGCTTTAAAACAGTCCATCATTCCAGCACTGTAAGAATGCTTAAATATGAGTCTATATTAGATTAACTGCAATTTCTATTTGGTTTGAGTATTTTATGAGTGTAATATCCAAATATTTAAAGTAATTTATCAGGAAATAAGGTATATGTCAGGGTTGTGTTTTTGAAAAGGGTGATGTATACCGAAATGGAGTATACCAGGGAATTTTCCCCCATAATATACAATGGAATAAGGAGGGGGATGCGTTTACAATTCACAACACTTGCCTATGATAATGCTCTTTTCGCCTAAACAGTGTACCTTTTCACAATGACAGGTTATACAGCACACATTTTACACATTAAACATTGAACAAAACAATGTAGAACCATACTAATACCGTTCAAGCACATAGAACATTTTAATACAGTAAATACAGTAATATAAAACCGTATCAATTATGCTTAACTTAGATGGGGCTGCTGGCTGGGTTTTTCTGGGCTGACTTTTCCATGGCTGGCTTTTCGGAAATCCTAAAAATGGATTTTATTGATGTCTGCTCTCCTGCATGAATCTTTGAATGATAGATCTCTCTGGAGCAAGCCACTGCATCATTGAGAGCCCTGGAGATTTTGGCAGATGGTTCACGAAAAGTTTCACTGGTCTATATGATTTCCATCATCTCTTCAAGCAATAAAAATAAATGGGAGAGATTATTTTTCATCAGACACCTAGCTTCCTACCCTACATCATCATCGTCCTTGCTTTCTTGAGATATCCCTTGTTTGTCCAGCTCAATCAGCTCCCCATTTGTCGTTCCTCCAACAACTCTTCTTCATCCTCCTCCTCCGCCTCCTTGAAGCTGACATCCTTCTCCAGCTTGACAATTTCTCGCTGGAGAGCAGGAATGGCATCAAATCCCATGAAGCTGTGGACAGCATTTGGCCATGCACGGAGCCCAAAGCCATTCATATATTGCAAAGTGACCTTGTCCCATGATGTGTCAATATTTTCCACGCCATTCAAGATGTTGTAGGACTTCCAAAACTCCCTTACACTGGGCTTTCCTTCATCTGCCACCTCCTTAATCAGCATGGAAAATGTGGCCATTACACCCTGGTCCATAGGATGCAGCAATGATGTGCTATTGGGTGGCAAAAATAGGACTTTAATGTTCGGGCAGAGAGTTTCATAGTCCAGTTCATAGGCACTTGTGTTATCCAGGAGAAGGAGAATCTTACTAGTCAAATTTTCATTCTGTCAGTAAGCCTTAAATTCAGGGACAGCATGGTCTACAAACGACTCATAGAAAATATTCCATGTTATCCAGGAATTTCTGTTTGACTTCCGAATTATGAGGAGAATAGACTTGGCATAGCCCCTCACTGCTCTTGGGTTTTCACTGTGGTAGACAAGCAAGGGGTTCAACTTGTAATCACTTTCTTCATTTCTCCAAAGCAGGGGGGTTAAGTGGTCTTTTGAGGCTTTGAATCTAGGAGCAGTCTTCTCATCATGAGAAATACAAGTCCCCACTGGGATCTTCTTCCTGTAAAGGCACATTTCATTGATGTTAACAACTTGTTTTGCAGAGTAGCAACCTTCCAAAACAATTTTCTTTAACTGTGCAGGAAACATTTCAGCCACTTCTTCATCCTCACTAGCCTCTTCTCCTGTGAGTTTTACATTATGTAGACTGGTATGCTTCTGGAATCTGGAACCATCCACGATTAGCATTGAAGGTCTCTTTTTTCTCTGTTGATCTCATTCCCTCTCTTTCTTTTCAATTGTTATACAGGATTTTGGCCTTCTCCTGAATCAAGCTTAAACTCACAGGCATTTTCTTTTGTCGGAGGCCATCAATCTAATCAGTCAGCAAATGTTCCATCTTCTCCATTGTATCGCTTCTCTGTTTTGTTATCTTCATCTATAACAATTTCATAGCACTTCTAGCACTTTCACGAATTCAGTTAGCACTCTTAAAACTTGTGCGTATCATCATAGCAGACAAACTGAGTATACGAACAATTGTGCCTCACACTCACCTCTTTCAATACACTTTAAAATATTTAATTTCACTTCTAATGTTACACTTTTACTTTGCCTCTTAGACACAAACCCACTCAATACTCTGAACATGTTTTCCACTCATGATGTGTAGTACTGTACAGTACGGTACTCATGGCCTGCACAACTTCTTCCCACACCCCCAACACCTCCACCTCTATCCTACCTCTTCCCACCCAGCTCTTCCCTTCCTCCAAGCACACCCCATCCCTGCTCCTCCCCCTCCCTCCCAGCTCCTCCTGCATGCTGCTTAACAGCTGATCACAGCAGGCAGGAGGCACCGGGAGGAGGAGAATACAGGGGGATGTCAGTAAACCAGTAAAGTGACTGAAACAACTATGGCTTATTGCTAAAAGCAGCCAAGTCAGCAGGCTGTAAATTACTCAAGTCACAGCCTCATCTTGACCAAGGCAGGAGATGTGGGGGGTTGGGTGCCACGGAAAGGGAAGCTTGACCCGTGTCCTTCCTGATAAGAATTGTGTTGAAGTTGTGGATAAATGCATTTTAGAAGTGCAAGGTGTGCCCCAGGAATGTATCTATTGGGGCCTCAAGGCTGCAAGCTCTAGAAAAGCCCACTCCTAGTTAATCAATAATCAGAAGGAAGCCTCTCACTTGACCATTGGAACTGCTTGCTTAACAAGTTTTCTTTAAAGGACATGTCATTCTATTACTATTGTATAAATAAGGGGGAAAAGTCTGAGATAGTCGGACTATTCTGGACTCTCCCTCTGAATACATCTTGCAGTCCCCAGTGGCAGATGGGCTGCCGCTGTGCCACTTGAGAGCTACACTCAGCTTCAGTAATTATTGAGGCTTGGGGGTGTTTTACTAATCTGCTGCAGATGTGTGTAAGTGCTTAAGACTAAGTAAAGTTTAGCTTTACGTGAAAGCACTCTTGTGTTGTCCTGTTTGTGCCAGCCATCCATCGGTTGGACGGTTGAGTCTCCCCTGATTTATTTCCTGACACCATCTCACACAGAGTAATAGTTACCAAGAGCTTTGAGTTGAAAGAACCCCCAGTAACAGAGGAAGGAGTTGATTGGTGGCCATATGGGACGCCGGTGGATGGGAGGCACTGGAGATGGGGGCTGGCTGCTGGAGGATGCTAAACACCCACAGGAAAGTGATGCAAAAAATGAAGCAAGTAAGTTGAAATGATGAATATTTGGATCAAGACTGACATAAATCAGAATAAATCAGGGTTTTTTTAAGATTATATAATGTTTTTAGGTCAGTTTCTGGAGTCTGAATTTGTCAGGAACTACACAGGATTATTGCTCCTGGCACTGGACGATGCCCTCCGAACTACGGCAGGTAAACCGTTATGCTTGGGCACTGCTGCTACTGGAGTGAGGCTGGATTGTGAGGTGGCTGACTATAAAGTATAGACTATGACGGTGTCATGCGGGGAGGTGGCATCTTACACAATCCCGGGGGACAGGTAGGCCACGGTGTTGGGTTTGTAGTCTCCCCGAGGTTGTTAGCTCCCAAGGGACGAAGTGCCAATGTCCGTCCTGCACCCAAACCTCTAAAGGTATGACGGATAACCGAGACTTAGAGTGAGAACTAGTTTATTGCCTATGACCGCCAATCAGTCTGGTCTACAATAGATCCAACTACCACAAGGTTACAATAATGTTTACGACTATGATCACGGACAACATGATGCAACAATGACAACAATTACACATTCAAGATTCTGCATTCATTGTGTACTGCCTCGCTAGAGTTTCTACCCTGAGGAGGCCTTTGGTCCACCTGGCCTGACTCTACCAGCTACTGGGTCTCTGTCTGATCAGTTTATGGATGTCCCTATTGGCCCCGTGGTCCTACCGGACGGCGGTTTTAATCTCA
Organism: Dermatemys mawii; assembly: GCA_007922305.1. NCBI lineage: Eukaryota > Metazoa > Chordata > Testudines > Dermatemydidae > Dermatemys > Dermatemys mawii. The sequence continues at coordinate 43,874,513 of ML677348.1, forward strand.
TTCTCACATACTCCCACTAACCGGGGTCCCTCCCAGCGTGGCTACCAGCCCCGTATGCTCACCCTCCTGTTGGTATTTGGTGGATGAGATGAGGTTCCCTTCCTTCAGGTCGCGAGTCCAAGTTCGGGTCCTGAGTCTGCTCTCCTGGCTGATCTCTGGGGGCGAGTATGCAATTTGCTGGCTCGTTCCCTGCTATATTTATCTAGGTGCCTGCCTTATTTTCATGGGCTTTTGCCTGTTCTGGCCTTCCCTCTAATTGGTCCCTTTGTGGTTCCCCTTTTTTGGGCCCTTCCCTAAGTGGTCCCTTTTTGGTTCCCCTTTTAACGGGGCCTTCTGTGATTGTTCCCTTTTCTAGGCCGTCTGCGACCTGTTCTCTGATTGTTACTTTTGGGTGGGCTGTTCTGCACTTTTCTTATCTCCTTTCTGATTGAACCCTTTTCTCTGGGTGCTTTGGAAGTTCCGGGTTACCATGACAACGCGACCGCAACTGGTTGACCGCTGTCAGCATGATGCATACATCTCGACCGCACAGACATCCTATGTATTTATTCTTACGCCATTGCTACATATTCTTATGCCATTGCTACATATTCTTACACCACTGCTACTACTGCTACATTGCTAAGTTATTAAGCTTTTCATTAAGCTAGCCTATACACCTAATTCCTGGCCTCCAGATCCTGGCCTGGCCTGAGCCAGGAGTCACGACATTCTCCTCACAACTGGCCAGCAGGGAACGTTAGGGGGAGCCACAACACTTATGTCCATTTGTACTACTAAAAGAACAAGGGTACATTCAGTGAAACAGATGACTAATTCAAACAAACAAACAAACAAGAAACATTAACTCCAGTCAGGCTCTGGAACTCACTGGCACAGGATACATATCTGCCAATATTTTCAACCTCTGCCCGATGCCCAGTAGATTCTAACTGGCATAAATATGGATCAATGCCTCTAACCCTTACAACCTCCCTCATTTGTCCCTGATCCCTCTTCATATGCTTCTGACCTCAATCTTAAACCCCAGGGTCTGGCTCCACCTCTTACCTTGGGTGCCTTCTGGGAAGGGCCCAGTGGGTACCCTTATGTAATTCAGAAGGTGCTGGATTCCACATCTCCAGTCTTCAGGAGATCACTCCTTTCTTCTTGATCAATATGAAAGAGAGTTCACAAGGATCATGAGGGTAGAATATGCAGCTTCCTCTGCTCATCGAGGCCTCTTTTCAGACACTGATTTCATATAGCTCCAGCACACTGGCCCCATGTAGTTCCATCCATGGATGGGCTTTGCTTGTCCATGTGATGGTAAAACCCGCTGTCAGGATTGCCTCCCCACTCTGAACTCTAGGGTACAGATGTGGGGACCCGCATGAAAAAAAGAAATAACCCCCCCAAGCCTATTTTACCAGCTTGGGTTAAAATGTTTTTCCCCAGAACACAAATTCGTCTGTATCTGGACCTGGTACGCTGCCACCACCAAACTAGGTCTAGGGTAGTTTGGGACCCTTCTTTCCCTTTCCACTAACCCCCCAAACTTCTTCCTTCCCTGGAAAGCTTGAGAGAATAAAAAACCCAAACCTCGCCTGATCCTGCGAGACGTGCCCGATCCAAAACCAGGATCTTACACAATGGAAAACAAGCAGTCAGCTTCTTAAAAGAAAGATTTTAATAAAAGAAAAAAAAGAAAGGAATAAATCCCTTATAACCATCAATAGAACAGCATCTACCATAATCAACAAAAGGATTCAGAAACCAAACCTCTCCCCCAAGGCAATTTTCTCCCACAGTTGAGATCTCTGCTGAAGCTTACAATATCAAGAAGCACCCAGCCAACACTCACCACTGAGAACACTCCAAGTGATAAAAAGAAGGTAAACTTACTGACTACAATACTTAATAGAATCTATAGTTACAGTGAAAGACATAGCTGTGTTCATCCCATAGCCGAGGTGAACAGAGAGAGACCCAGAGAGAAACTGAAACTTAAAATCCTTTGTCTCCTGAGGAATTTCTCATTGGTCAGTTGTCCACCTCTCAGGTTACCTTTAGCTTAACCCCTTACAGGTAAACACTAATTCTAGGCTACTTCACACTTATGACACCCACCAGCCACTGCTGCTCCCCAAGGAACTGACATCTTCACCAGAGCTCACTTCTGTTAGCTAAACAGGCTGAGGGGCTGGACTATCCATCAGCCTGTGTAGCATCTTTTATTGGCTCATTTTCTTCAGGAGGCAAATGACAGGAGGAAAGGACAGAGGATTTCCAGAGATTGTCCCTGAAGATATATAGAAGGGTATGGAAAATCTTATGGGAAAACCCAAAGGTATGGCACATCTGAGAATGTCTGTGAGGCAAGAATTTAGAAAGATTAAAAAGAATTGGACATTTCTATGGACAACAAGAATAATCAGTTATAGTAAATATTTCTGAAGTGTTAGTGTAACAGAGTTCGAGTAGCCAAAGGCTGGTTCACCATGCTGTAAGCTTCCCCAAAGGAGCCAAATTAAGACATCATTGAATAGAGCAGGAAGAATAACAAGTTAACAAGGGATTTAACTCCTCAGGTAGGGGTGGTTACATTAAAGGGAGACAGGGCAGGGCTGGAAGGGGTGAGATCTTTCCCCCATCTTGCCCTGTGCCAAGGGCATAGGTAGAAGCTTGCAGAAGACTTTATGTTGTAGGGACACAAACCTGTAAATAAACACAGTGTTTAACCTTCCTGGCAGTGTGTATAAGGACTGTTGAGAAAGCAGAGGAGAAACCCATCCCATGCCAACAGTTGGAATTCCCAGGTGGTCTCCCATCCAGTTATGAGCCTGAGACAGTTTAGCTTATGAGATTGTCTGCCTTCAGTCCGGTATGGTCATAGATTTTGCTGCTGCTCTACTTGCTAAGATGATGAGGACTGTCTCTCCTTTTGCTCTTCAACTACCCAGGGCACAAGTTTATCTATGCTGCCCTGTCTGCCGTGCCTTCTTATTGACATCCCTCTCTGGCCTTTCTCCCACACTGGAGGGAGAAATCCTGCACAAGCCCCCGCTTTTCACAGGGTGGGCTCTCCCTTCCTATGTGTTTCACTTTGCCAATTGGAAGTGGGTGAGGATTGAAGGTTCAACATTGTGTGTTTTATTTGCAATGTCCGATACAGGTTTGCCCCCCAATATAAGGCTTTCCCTAAGCTTTTGTTTCCTCCCTAAGCACAGGGCAAGAGGGGTAGGGGGAGAGAGGTCACTTCTCTGAGCCCCGTGGTTTTTTTTTTATTCTCCTTCCAGACCACTCCTCTCCCTTTTAACCATCCCTAGCTGGGGTGCTGAATCCCCTTGTCAACTGGTTAATCCCCCTGTCCTTGCTCAATTATCTTCTCAGTTTGGCCTCTGTGGGGAAGTTTATGGAGTATCCAGAGCGGTGAGTCAGCCATAGGTTATTTCTACTCTGTCACAGGTTATAAAACATCCTGCTTCAAGGTATAAACAACTCTCTAACTATTTGGGATTATGAGGCAACATCACTGAGAGGTAGATTGTTGCACATGCCCTGCAAGGTTTCTTGTACCTGCCTCAGAAGCATCCATAGCTGGTCACTGTCAGAGACAGGATAACCAGTGTTCTCATTCATTAGAGCAAATCCCATATTCTTAGAATTCCAACAATCATTCCAACACACTCTGTCTCTGAGCTTTCTTCTTCAACGGGATTTTTAGATTGTTGTTAGCACTCTGACTTTTTTTTTAAGTTTTAACAGCTGACAGTCCTTTGCTATTGCTAGTGAATTTTCTTCTGAATCTTTCCACTGATTCTTTGACCACATTTTTGTTTCTACATATTAATCCCAACACTTTCAGGAGTTTTCTCCGTTCGTGTAAATCTTTTATGATTGTCCATACTATGCAAAAAAATGCTGAAGGAAAATCTCCACTGGCAACCAATCTCTGTTCCTTTCAATTCCTTTCCTAATGTCCTACCCAGTGTTAGGATCAAGGCAAAAAAAAAAAACTTAATCACTTTCTGTTGTATGACCTTGAAAACTTTTCTCATCTGTTCCCTATTTTTTCTCATGAGAGCCTCCTCTTGGTGATAATAATGGAACCTCAGTATGAAAATTCTTGGTCTGTTGCCAGCACTACAGTGAATGTAGAGTGCTATGTCAATTAGTTTCTTCTGCACTTTGTTGATCGAGCAGCTCTTCTAATATGCGCTGAATAAACCCAATGGGATTATCATTCTCAGAATTCCCTGGTCAGTCTTTTAATTAATATGTTATTTCTTCCCTCCTTGTTTTCAATGTCATCCTATTTTAGCTGCATTTCTTTTTTCCCCACTGCTTTCATTTTTTGTAGATTAGCTCCTACTTCAGAGTGTTCTCTCATTCTTTTCTCTGTGGTAGAGGAAATGTTGCTTTGTTCTGCATTTAGAGCCAATATCTTAGAGTTAATATCAGCTCCCATGGCCTTTCTCCTCTGCCAATAACTCTGTGATATCTGCCTCTGCTGCTGATTGATTCTTCTCTCCTTTGTCTGCCTTGAGAGACTTGTGTGCCAAGTTCTCTTCTCCACTCAGAGAGCCGTTTTGATTCCATTATAACATTTTTTCTTTGGAAAGAAACATTATATTTTAAAGTTTTATCCATTTAAAAAGCTAATTTCTATCATTGTATTTTGGAGTGGGGACAGATTGGGGGATTAATGTAAAACTACTTCATCCCTTTCCCCCTTGGAATAATTGGATCAGGCAGCTATATCCTGTGGGTGATAGCCACAGTTCTTATTCTTAAGCAGTATTTGTAATCCTGTACTGTTCCAAAGATATAGTTCCTAAACTTATGTGTGTGTTTAGAAAAAAAACAAAAACAAAATGGGGCAGTAACAGACCATGTATCCCAGGGATTATTTAACCTGGTGATATTCTAAGCATAAAGAGCTCTCAGCCCTGCTTGTATCTGATTCCATCACTTCACACTGACTCAGAGATGCCAGGCTCCAGAATGATGTTTGGGTTACTGTGTTTCATGAGTTGTGTTGTGCTGATTTGTATGGGTGGTGAATAATGGGTGTGATGCCATAAGGGGTGTGTATTGTTGATTGGTAGTTGGGCTAAGTAATCTACCATGTGTGTAGTCTCCTGATACAATCATTGAAATTGTTGTATAGAAATTACCTGTAGAGCACAGTTGGTGATTGGTTGAGTTACCTCTGATATCACAATGGTTTAGTTTGGATTAGCATGGCATAGATGCATGCTTTGCTGTTGCATGGGTGTAATTTGTAAATTCAAGATGTCTGAGAACTTAAAAATTGGATGATAACAGACCATGAATCCCTGTGGTGGTTGAACTTGGTGGTATTTTGACCAAAAGAGCTCTCAATCACCACTTCATAAAGGCTCAGACATTCCAGGTTTCACACTGATATTCCTGGAATTGTGTTATATAGACAAAAATATAATGGAATCAGAGACATAGAGAAAACAAACAAAAATCAGAAGATGCTAATACACAGGAGCTCTTGATACTTAAGCCTCTGTGAATTTACTGGCTCAGTAATCATAGTTTGATGAGCAGATGTCAAGGCAAAGGTCTCTCAGGGTTCCCTTTTCAGGACATTTAGCTTCCTGAGCTAATGTAAATTCCCAGGCCTCTGAGACTTTACAGCTTTAGCACCTATATCTTGGTGGGCTGGTAGAACAATGGTACTGGTTTCAGTCCAGGAATTGCTGGTTGTGTTATAATGATTTCTTTATCACATTTCATCAGTGGCTCCCCGCCTCTACTTCTGTGAGTTTAAAGTTTGAAGATGTGTTGTTTGCTGGACTGGTGACAAAGCCCAGTCACTCTGACTTTGTACTTGCTTGTTAAGTCTTGCTTTATGTGCTGATGTCATGATATAAACCTTTATGAGGTTCGCTAATGCAGCAGCTCTAACTTACTGGACTGAGGTAAAGACCTTACCTAGCTAAAACTGAACTCATTTGTTTTCATTCGACTGATCAAGAAAGACAAAAATTAAGCTACTTCTGAGCATCAAGGAAAGGTGCCATTACTGCTTCATTAGGAACTGTTGTTTCACATGAATGTGGAAATAGTTGCTCTAGATAAAACAGTCTACTGAGCTGGTCCAAATGTCCTTTGGTGTATAACATAGCCAGGAGAAAATGAAAGAAGAAAGTGCTGGGTGAAAGAAGAGGAGTAAAGATTGCATGCTTCAGTAGCTGTATTGAAGTAATTATTTTGATGAGAGTTTCATCTCATGTTTATCACTAATATCACTGCTCTACAGTCAAAATGCTTCTGAAATAAATGTAGTCAAACTTTACTACTTCTGGGTCACTGAGAACAAAAATGATGCTTAAAATTGTTGATTGGCTCTAGTTTTCAAGATATGCTATTGGGTCAGTATATACGACCCTTGACATGGGAATGGCGGAGGATAAGTGAGTTATAAAGGGAAGGGATCTCAATTTAAACCAGAAATGAATAAAATACATCTTTGACTGGATCTATGAATAAATCTATGACTGGGTTTGGACAGTACTTGCTTTTTAGGCAAAACAACGAATGGTGCAATCTGAAGCTGGTATTGCATCATACATGATATGAATTGCATCATGTTATTCCTCGAAGTCATGGATGATGCAATCCTAACGAAGCTTACATCACTCTGCTGAACAAATTGCCCTATATCAGCTCTAGAAATCATACAGTGTCGTGCTCTCTTATTTGTCAGTGTTTGATTTTGCAAAGGGACACATTTCTGTTTAGCCAAAGTGAGCAGAGATGCCTCGTACTTATGTGAACAGTGCAGATAACTTCTGCTATGTTTGTGGTGAAGTGACTTTTGCATCACAAAAGCGCAGTATAATCACTATGGTTAAGAAAGCCTATCACCTTTATTTTGGCTGCAATATTGGAGATCAGGACAAGAGGTGGGCCCCACATGTATGCTGCAACACTTGTGAAACAAATCTTCACCAGTGGTGGAACAGAAAAAGGAAATTTATGCCTTTTGCAGTGCCGATGATTTGGAGAGAGCCAATAGATCATACCAGCAATTGTTACTTGTGCATGGTGCCTCCAGTTGGGAAAGGTGTGTCAAAGAAGAAAAAGTGGACTGTGCATTATCCAAACATTCCATCAGCTATACGCCCAATACCCCACGGAGAAAGACTGCCGGTTCCTGATGCACCAGAATCATTCTCACTTGAGTCAGACGAGGAAGAGGAAGAGGATGAAACTTCTGGTCCTGAACCATCAATGTCACAGGACCCACATTTTCTCCCATCCTCCTCCTCTGAACCGCACCTCATAACACAAGCTGAACTGAATGACCTTGTCAGGGATTTGGAACTACCCAAGAGTAAGGCAGAGCTGTTGGGCTCCAGACTACGGCAGTGGAATCTCCTGGCAGGTGATGTTAGGGTTTCCATGTTCCGTGACCGTCAGAAGGATCCTGTCCCATTCTTCTTCATGGAAGGTGATCTTGTAGCCTGCAACAACATCAGTGGTGTGATGGCAGCCCTCAACATCGTTCAAGATCCAGATGAGTGGAGACTCTTCATTGATTCATCGAAGACGAGTCTTAAAGCTGTTTTGCTGCATAATGGCAATGTTTTGCCATCAATTCCAGTTGGTCATGCAGTCCATATGAAGGAAACCTATGACAACATGAAACAACTTTTGAGGTGCATAAACTATGACCAACATCAGTGGCAGCTTTGTGGCGATTTGAAGGTTGTTGCTCTCTTGCTTGGTCTGCAGACTGGATACACAAAGTACTGCTGTTTTCTCTGGGAATGGGATAGTCATGCAAGAGATTCCAACTACATCAAGAAAGATTGGCCACTCCGACAGTCATTGGAGCCTGGGAGGAAAAGTCTTCAGCATACATCACTTGTTGAATCAAGAAAGATTTTGTTACCACCCTTACACATCAAGCTGGGTCTGATGAAGAACTTTGTCAAGGCCACTGACAAAACACAAGCAGCTTTCAAATACCTCTGTGGAAAATTTCCAAGGTTAAGTGAAGCTAAGATAAAGGAAGGTGTCTTTGATGGTCCTCAAATTCGTGAACTTCTTCGAGATGATGCATTTGACCATGCACTGCGTGGCAAGGAAAAGACGGCATGGAAAGCCTTCCAGTTAGTGGCAATACATTTTCTCGAAAACAACAAGGCAGACAACTACAGGTTGTTAGTGGAAAACCTCCTCAATGCATACAAAAGCCTTGGTTGCAACATGTCACTAAAGAGACATTTTTTGCACTCTCATCTAGATTTTTTTCCACCAAACTGCAGAGCAGTGAGCGACGAGCGCGGCGAGCGATTTCACCAGGACATTGCAACAATGGAGAAACGCTATCAGGGCAAATGGAGCACATCAACGCTTGCAAACTATTGCTGGACAGTGACAAGAGATGCTCCATTTAATGAATACAAGAGACAAGCCAAGAAGCGCCGAGTAGACACTGAATAGGACTAAACTATGTACATAATAGTTTTTTGCCTTTTGTTTCATAATACATTTTATTTATATAACCCTTTTGCTGATTTTTAAAGTGTTACATAAACAGGACAGGTGAAATATTATCATGTAAAGCAACCATGAACACATGAAAAGACCTAGGTTTACAATTTATGATTAAAACTCTATTATCTACACAATATACATAGACATAAAATGTAAAAACTTAAATATCTTAGAAACAGTAGCCAATCAGTTGTTTTAATTGTCATATTTGAATTCAACACATCAAAATACATAATAAATATCACATTTTATCTCTGAAGCAGACGACTTATAAAAAATTGCAGACCAGTGTATTTGGAGAAAAATTAATATAATGAATTTCTAAAAAAATGTTTTCCAGCCTCATTGAACACATTGTAGAGACTGCCTCTTGAGTAGAATCCAGAAGTAAAAGTATTTTGGATTAAATTTAGTTGTTACTTATTGAATTTTTAGTGAAAATAAGTTTAAAAATGTACTCCTGCTATCAAATCATTTGATGGTACTTGTATTATCAAATCATATACATTAGCTCTAATATCTATGTTTCCTATTGTTGATAATTATAAAGAAATTATTACACTTTGACCATTGATTCAAGTAATACCTAATTATATTGAATTTTATCATTTGGGAAAAAAATAAAATGAATAATTACATTAAGAGGTCTGTAAAATAGCCTGCTGTACATATTAGCTTCAACATGTTCAGTAGTATATAAATTTAATAAGATTAGAACTTTAGACTCAAGGTAAAGGGAACCATAGAGAGATAAGATTTGTTTTTTTAAAATTCTGGATGCTTGTTTGTAAAATCTCAGACTACTGATTCTCCAGCCTTATTAAAATGCATATGTTAATGTGAAAGATTTTTTTTATTTCCCATCAGAACATATACAACTTTTTCTCCTATTTTTAGATCTCTGTATATAGTTATATACAGAGATCTAAAAATAGGAGAAAAAGTTGTATATGTTCTGCTGGACTAGTCAAAAAAACCAAGGTTAATAGAATTAGGCATTAATTAAATTCATGGAGAGAGAGGTTAATATTGACATTGAAAAATGTGATGCTTGGTTTTTTAGAGGCACTTCTGTATCCAGTGCAATTAAGGGAGGCATAGATGTGAATATAATATTAGCTGCTATAAGATGGAGTTGCTCTAAAACAATTAAAAACCTTTTTGGAAATGTATGGATTAAGTTAATTATTGTATGATCTCAAACAATACTAGGCATTTTAAGGTGAATTTTGCAAATAGGAATAAAAATAGTGTTTTATACTTATTTGTTAGATACAGATCATTTTAAAACAAATACATTTTGTTACAGAATAATTATGAATCACAATTTATATAATCAAGGAACATTATTATTATTATTGTTGTTGTTGTCGTTATCATTGTCTGTTTATCACAATGAATCAAATTCGGCCCTTGGCTTCCTATGTAATATCAGTAGGAACTGTGCATGCATCTGAAAGCATAATTTATGCCTAATATGTAAGAGGAATGCAGGCATCAAGCTGAAAAGATTTTGAATGAAGTGGACTTTCACTATAATAGCTGTCAGTTTACTAGTTAATCTGTTGTTCTACGGTAAGTACTAGTATTGTGAAGAGTTTTCAAAATTATCTAAGGAAAAAGTAAGGCTCTCACTTGCCACTGACTTTCAATAGAATTTGGGCATAAAGCCCCCTTTGTCATTTTTGAAAATCCCACCCTTGTTAAAGTGAGGCAGACTTTTTAATCTGAAGAATTATTTATTTTAATATAAATATACTAATATAATACACTTGTATTACTGACTTTCTTGTATGTAGTTCAAAATTGCTTCTGAATGAAGGACATTTATAATCTTGTCAACATTTTTCTTGAACTCAGTCGATTGTATTTCACTTTTGACACAAGAAAAGTATGAGGGGGAAAAATTGTGCCCCATTATAGTTCTATAACAAATGGAATGTCACTCATAAAAACTGATAGTGATGTGGGTTTGGAACTCTTAGACCCCAGAAGCAGTGCCACAGGCTCTCAGAGCCTTCAGTATTTTACCACATTCACACCAGGCTGTGGGAGATCTGGTTTCTAGACACAATGTGGCAGGAAAAGAAGGAACACAGGGTGAGCAAAGGGATTTCTTAACCACGGACACTTTAACTCTAAAGCACAGTAGGGTTACAGACCCTCTGAAGAAAATCCTAAATGCAGCCTCTCTGGTCTGGTTTCACCCCTTCTGTAAGGATGAAATCTGGTCAGCATCCTCAGGCCAGGCAGTCGATCTATTCTTCTTGGTTTGCTCATCTTTCACATTGTGTTCATATGCCCCAGCACCTATATAGAGAGTAATTGAGAATCAACGGGCTATCAATAAAAAGTCCTTTGTCCCATTAGGAGACTTTCAATGCTGATGGCCTTTAATGGTTCACCCATAACCCTTCATACATATTTTTTTTTCCCCAGTAGATGTCAAAATGCTTGCTCTAATCAACCAAAAAGTTTGCAACACAAAATATTAGTCCAAACTCCAAACTGAAGGTTACAGTATCAGACATGCCAACTCTCACGAATTAATCACCAGAGTTGTGATTTGTAAGTAAAATTAAGCTGCGGCTGAAAAAAAATTCTGACATTAAAAGTTCTGTCCCCCGATCATGAGTCAGGTTTCATTTTACTTAGAAATTGCTGTGGTGGCTGGGGCTCCCACTATGAGTGGGAGCCACAGCAGTATGTGTGGCATCACTCCCTGGTTTGAAGGGGTTTTCACAGTATCAGGGTTTTTACAGTTTTGTTCAATGGCTTTGTTCCAGCATGTCCCACTATGAACATTGTTCCAGCACCTCTGGCCACAGCCACCTGGGAAGGATTGAGGGCAGGAGCCCTCGCTGTTGTGAGCTCCAGGGCTCCTGCTGTGAACCTGGGACATGGGAGACGAAATCTCACCACACCCTCTAGGTCTGGAAAGGGTAAATAGCCCTATGAGGTGCAGAGATGAAGCTGAGAAAGCTGAACTGTGGCCTGGGAGCTGTGGGGGCCTGAATTGAGGAGGGTGAATGCTAATGGAGTAGAGGGCCTCTACTGATGGTGGGTTCTACACAGATGGCGTGAGTGCTGGCAGGTGGTGGGTGTCAATGGCGTGAGGCAGGCTGAACTGATAGGGTGATGATGATGGGGGCTGCAGGACTGAACTGAGGGAAAGCTGAATTGAGAGGGGTTTGGTGGGGATCAAACTAATGGGGGACTGGCAGACAGGATTAATTCATGGGCAGAAGATGGGAAGGTGGGGTGTGACAACTCCTGCATAAGGCCCAAAATCACTTCATCAGGTACACGTGGGAGAATGGGCAACACAAATTGTCACATATCCTGTGGATGGGCAGAGGGAATTCTGTGAGGAGAATGTCGTGACTCCTGGCTCAGGTCAAGCCAGGATTCGGAGGCCAGGAATTAGGTGTATAGGATAGCTTAATGAAAAGCTTAATAACTTAGCAATGTAGCAGTAGTAGCAAGGGTGTAAGAATATGTAGCAATGGCATAAGAATATATACATAGGATACCTGTGTGGTCGAGATGTACGCGTCATGCTGACAGGGGTTGGCCAGTTGCAGTCGCATTGTCAGGGTAACCCAAAACCTCCAGAGCACCCAGAGAAAAGGGTTCAATCAGAAAGGAGATATGAAAAGTGCAGAACAGCCCATCCAAAAGGTACCTATCAGAGAACAGGTCACAGCTGGCCTAGAAAAGGAAACAATCACAGAAGGCCCCGGTTAAAAGGGATAACAGAAAGGGAGCTATAGGAACCCCCGCCAAAGCTCACCCAGAAAAGGGTTCACTCAGAGAAGGGGCCAAGAGAGGGGAACCAAAAAGGGACCACTTAGGGAAGGGCCCAACAAAGGGGAACCACAAAGGGACCAATTAGAGGGAAGGCCAGAACAGGCAAAAGCCCGTGAAAATAAGGCAAGCACCTAGATAAATATAGCAGGGAATGAGCAGAAAATTGCAGACTTCCCCCCAGAGATCAGCCAGGAGAGCAGACTCAAGACCCGAACTCGGACTAGTGACCCGAAGGAAGGGAATCTCATCTCATCCACCAAATACCAACAGGAAGGTGAGCATACAGGGCTGGTAGCCACGATGGGAGGGACCCAGCTCAGTGGGAGTACGTGAGAACGAGATCAAAACCAGTAGGACCACGGGGCGGATAGGGACGTCCATAAACTGATCAGACAGAGACCCAATAGCTGGTAGAGTCAGGCCAGGAGGACCGAAGGCCTCACCAGAGTAGAAACTCTAGGAAGGCAGTACAGGATGAATGCAGAATCTTGATTGTGTAATTGTTGTCATTGTTGCATCGTGTTGTCCGTGATCATAGTCGTAAACGTTATTGTAACCTTGTGGTAGTTGGGTCTATTGTAGACCAGACTGATTGGCGGTCATAGGCAATAAACTAGTTCTCACCCTAACTCTCGGTCATCCATCATACCTTTAGAGGTTTGGGTGCAGGACGGACATTGGCACTTCATCCCTTGGGAGCTAACAACCTTGGAGAGACTACAAACCCAACACTGTGGCCTACCTGTCCCCCGGGACTGGACAAGGTGCCACCTCCTCGCATGACACTGTCACAGTCTATGCTTTATAGTCAGCCACCTCACAATCCAGCCTCACACCAGCAGCAGCAGTGCCCGAGCATAACGGTTTACCGGCCATAGTTCGGAGGGCGTTGTCTGGTGCCAGGACCAATAATCCTGAAGGCACATTCTGCCTTCATTTTCCTTCACTGGGGCAGACTGGCCTGGCTTTCCAGTCACTGATCTATTCTGGAGACATGGCTTAGACCTGCCGCCAAATCAGAAACAATCTTAACCTTTTTTTGAGTTGCCAGAGTCCAAATTAGAACTTTTTCCACCAAAACAGTTATTCTGCCCTTCCAAAGTTTCTCTTCAATCAGGACCCTGATCCCAGCCCCTTTCTAAGCTACTTTTGCAAGTCTTTCTGGCTCTAGGATACAGCACTGGACTCTAGGCTGCTTCCCCTGGAGTACTATTTTTAGCTTCTGGAGACCCTGAGTCATAGTCTTCTACAAAAGCATATCTATTCCCTGTAAATACGTATTGAAGAAATCTCTTAGTCCGCTTGTAAAGCCCACGTGTTCATTAAAGCATCATCTGACTGTCCTACTTCCTTCCCACTCAGGCTGGGAGGCAGCGAATTAGTTATGCCACAGGTGAGGTTGACCCCAGATTCCCTTAAAAGGGAATTTATTGTCACAGTGTGACAATAAATATTTCATTACTCAGAAGTCCTGGTCTTGGGAAGGGAAGGGTTGTTTTGGAATCATGGAGGATTAGACTAAAAAAGAAATGAGAAAGGCAGAACTTCCCAGTAACACTGTTCAGTCTGTCCAAATGTAAAAATGTTACTCCCAGGATGGGAATTTGCTTCTGAAGAGCAGAGCCAGACAGTGTCTCCATAGATGTTTTAGATTAACAGTTTCCTTTTGGAAAAGAAGAATGTATTGGTGAATGGAAGATGACATTTTAGTGGCTATTTTATGGGCTATGTTTGTTACTCTGGCATAAATTCTTCAGATTAATATTTCTGGGGCATGGAAGAACTATGGACAACTAGTTTGTTATATGTTAAAGCATAACTCTTAAAAATTAAGTCTAACTATAACCCATACATGGAAGTGGAATAAAATATTGGAAATATTGGGTGAAATCCTAGCCCCACTGAAATCAATAGCAAAGAATCTGCAATTCTAGCTTGCTGAAGAGATGTTAATACCTTGTATTTATCTAGGAAAACCTTGCTTGCTTGTCTGATGTCAGTGTACAGACTTCTCAGTTTTATAGCTGGCCACAGCTGTGTTTCTGGAATTATGAGAAGGAACAGAAGTGTGTGCGGTCCTTGCTTCAGAAACTCTATCTTGCTGGACGGATGTCAAAGGCTGCAGTGAAGTTATTGATTTAACATCTCGTAAAATCCTGAAATTATTCTAAGGCACACCTTGGAATGGTCATTGCTTCTCCAACTGTAGGTTTCTACACTGCAGTCAAGACGCAGACTTGTGTGGAGATACTTATTTAGCACTAGAGCTGGTTTAAAAAATTGCAGAAAATGTGAAAATTTCAAACTTGTCTTGCAAAACAATCATTACAATTTTGAATTTTAAAATTTTGACTAATCTGCAAAGTTGTTGACAAATAGTCAAAATTTTGACAATTCCAAACAGTTGGACCAGCTGTATTCAGCACCAATAATGCTGGAGTAATGAAAGGAATCATTCATGTTAATTTGTCCTGAATGAGGACAAAACAAAATGCGACAAATAGCAAGGAAAGTAACATGGCTTCCAGACTGATTAAATCAGAGCTTTTCCAGGTGTGAAATGGATTGGGAAAATACTGCTGTGCTGGGTTACAGTCTGTTTTGTTCACATATAGATGAACAGAACACAGGGAAATCTTATAAAACAAATGCCATTTTCGTGACACTTTCTGTATGGCAAACAGTAGTCATAAATGCTTATCACTTATTTTTTAATATTGTAATATTCTTCACCATTATATATGAGTCACGGACTGCTTAGAGAAAACAATATTCCCACAAATACTCTCATTTTCTTGCCACATCACTCTTTTTTCTCCACACTGAAAATAGAAACCTGAACATTAGCAGCTTTCTGATCTAGCTAAGCCTAAAAATCATAGACCCCATATTCAGATTTTCTAAATGTTTTTATCTTTCCCAGATCTATTTTTATCTATGTTTTCACTCATACATTTCTAGAATAATGGAGCTAGATTATATATCTATATAAGCAATAGTTTGAGAATTAGGGTGGCTAGTGGAGTTGTTATGTGCAAAATTATGCTACTCAGTAGCAGAACAAAAACCTTTAATTATTTTATTGCAATGCCCTGATTTATCAGTGATCTTGAATACATAGGAATCTCTATTTTAATTAAATAGATTGCAGAGTCCAGATATGAAAGACATGACGTAGAATCTAATATTCTTCCAGCAGCCCCCATTGGATTGGGACGGTGAACCGCGGCCATTGGAAGCTGCAGTCGGTGAACCAGCAAGTAAACAAACTGACGGGGCCCACTAAGGGTGCTTACCTTGCAGTCCTGCGTGCCAAGGTTGCCAATTCCTGGGCTAGATTAAAAGAAAATGTAGCATTTTATTCAACAAAGGAACAGAAAGTTAATGAGACTGTTTGTGGAGCAGAGTTCTATGCAATGTGAATAAAGTTATCAGAATCTGTCCCAAAATGTACTTTCAGCTTGTAAAATCATTTCCTTAAATCAGAAAACAGTTCATTTAACTAGCTTAATTAAAATCTGAATGTTTAAAAAGCACAATAGCTTGCCCCAATATTTCATAGATTTTAAGGCCAAAAGGAACCACTACCATTAACTAGTCTGATCTTCTGAATAACAGAGGCCAAAGAACCTCAGTCAGCAAACTCTATATCAAATCCATAACCTTTGTCTGAACTATAAAATACCTTATAGAAAGACTTGAAATGGTATGGAATCCATACCCTCCCTAGATGAATTATTCCAATAGTTAGTTACCTTCTTAAAAAATTGCACCTTATGTCTAGTCTGAATTTATTTTCAATTATTAACCTTGGATCTTGTTAAGCCTTTTTCTTCTAGAGCAAAGAGACCTCCAGTCTCTCTCTTCCCCATATAGATCCTTGCAGACAGATGTCAAATCACATCTTAATCTATTGTGGGCTAAGGTAATGAGATGGAGCTTCTTAAGTCTCTCACTATAAGGTGTGTTTTCCAGACCTTAGATTGTTCCTACAGCTTTTGTGTGAAACCTTTCCAACTGTTCTACATCCTTTTTAAAGTGTTAAACTCAGAACGGAATAGAATATTTCAGTAATGGTCCCACTAATGTCATATACAGCGGTAATACTCCCCACTCACATTCCCGCTTGGTATTTCTCTGATTTCACATCTAATGATTGTGTCACCTTCTTTTTCCATTAATAGTAAATTGGCTGAAAATTTCTCATTAAGAGGCCTGATCCTGAGAGTTCTCAAGTATTGCTGACTGCAGTGGAAGCTGAGGATGCTCAACACTACTTATGAAATACCCCATTTATAATCCACAGCTCCAATCAGATAGCTCTCCTGCATAATTCTCCTGGGCTTTTTTATGATTCCAAACTGTACAAAAGTAACTCAGAATGAAGTGAGGCTTTCATTCAACTCTTTTCTTTTTAGCTATGAAAATAGAAGCCAAACAGAATTCTATACAAATGCAAGCGAGTATATGGAAGTTAAATATTCTTCCCCTGTAGCTCAGCATTTCCAGTTGTCACCCTAAGTGACTTATACAATGTTGAATCGTTATAATTAAAATAAAAGCTATATTCACATTTGAAGCTGAACTTCACTCTTATTGTTGTATTAAAAGAGCTGTATTATTCAAGTCCTCATTTATATAATTTTTGCATTATTTTGAACTGACAAAATATGCTGTTATGACCGAGTGCTGTATGCCTACACATTAATTAAAAAACTTATCAGAAAATGTCCCAAGGCTTAGAGAACTCACTTATCCTTTTCTTATACAGATAGCATGGAACAAAACATGAGGCTGTCACTAAAACAGTACCTTTAAGTTCCAATCCTATTTTTTTCTTGTTCCTAATAGGCAGTGAGCAGTAGGACTAATTAGTTCACTCTTGCACTGGGCTGATATTGCAGAAGACAGATGGTTCATACAAACTGTGAGTCTCATGCAGTAGACCTTTTTCTCCTTGAGGCAGAGAAGGATTTACCAGACTTTGTGTGTGTGAGAGAGAGTTAAATACCATCCTGATAACAGAATGACTAGAGAGATGGCAGGAACCTCACAATGTATAGTTGCTGCCTACTACACTCAAAACGGAAAGGGTGTTTCTACCCTGTCATGGGCAATGCTGCTCAGAGGTGTAGAGGGGTCTTACCACCCTAGATTTTCTTTGTGATATTAGCGATGCAGGATATCAAAAGCCATGCAGAAGAAAGAGTGACAGACTGCTTCCTGACAGTGCTCTGGCACTGCCCTCACTTTTACCTCTTCCTAAAGTTCTGAGGAGGGTCCCTTGACCAATCTGCTGCCTCTGCTTGTCCACTGCTTTAAATGGCAATGCAGTGCCGGGCAGAGAAATCACAGGAGCTGGCATAGGAGAAGGGGAGAGATCACCAAACAAAAAAAAAAAAAAAAAAGAGAGAGAGAAACCAGAGTCTAGGTGAGAAATACAGACTGGAGAGAGAGAAAGAACAGAATAGAAAGGGGATAGGAGACAAGGGATGAAGTTAAAGTAAATGCTATGACAATATGTGAAAAAAACGTAATTTCAGTTTGAAGGAAGATAAAGTAGATACAAAGGGCCTGATTCCTCACTGCTTTGAACATTCTTCAGTCATTTACACTTATGCAAAGAAGATGTAAAATACTACAGGTCAGAATGCATCAGTCCAAAAAAAGGGGAAAAAAAAGAAAAAAAATTGTATGGGAGCTAATTCTCCACAAAAAAAAGGGAGAAAATAAGATTGGAAGAGGAGTTCCAGAGCAGATAGGAGGGAGGAAATGGTGAGCCATAAAAAGAAAAAAAATGAAAACTAGAAGAGTCGTTTGTTTTTAGATAAATATATTTTAAAAAATAAAGGAACATTGTACTATTTATATGCTCCTAAATATCTTTCTTAAAGTAAGGAAAATCCTATGTGGCACCCTGTCGAGTAGCACCCTATAGAATGCATTTGTTTGTGTTCTTTTTTTAAAAAATAATTGTGTATCATTTGGCTCTGTTACTATGTCTGGCTGCTGAGGACTCACATTTTATATATATAAATATAATAAATGACTAGCTGGCATTCTCCTGTAATTACAGGAAAGGTGTTCCTCAGGATGAAGGTTGGCATTTATCTGTCATGAAAGTATTTAATTTGAACCTAAATAGGCTGATGGTATTGTAATGCACGCTCACCACCAGAGCACCCCCCTTGCATCGTTGCAAGCGTCTTCATCTTCAGACCCCTGTAAGCCATCTGCTACTGCTGAATTCCTGAAGTGTTTGTTCTTCTGTAGTTGCTAGTTCAACCCCTTCATAAAACATTTTCTTCTTTCTGTGCTCCTCCCTTCAGCTGGAACTGTATTCCTTTTGTGAGGCTCAGGAATTTATGATCACATAATGTCTCCTAGTACTGCTGCTCTGAATGAGAAATAATTAATTAATTATGGTACAGGTACAGCAGATGTAATTTATTGGCTCATAGCCCTTTCTAGCCCATGACAGAGTTACACCTCATCGCAAATTCTCTTCCATGTTTCTGTATTTTATTTTGTTTTCTGGCAAATGGCCTGTTCAAACACAAGCGGAGTAAGGGGCTGTTGAGAGGATGGGCGGTCACCTGATTGTCTGAGATCTTCAATCCAAGAAGACTCTTTAGTTCAGGGCTAGTTTGTTTTCTCTTTCTTTGATTTTGCTGTAGTTATACCAGACACTAATTTGGTTGTGTATGATTATTACAGCTCCGAAGTGTAACTGAATACTCTGTTCTTCTGTATGTAATTGGGCTGCACCCCAGTTTGAGGATATGCCAACACCTGTTCCAGATGTCAAGGTTCCGTAAATCCACATTTGTAACAAATTATATGTGATGTGTGTTTTATGCTTCAAAGTTAAAACCTGTTTTTAACTAAACCTACTGAAGTCAATGGGATTGAATGGGTGTAATTGAGGATGGAACTGAGGACTTGTGTACATGGTGCAGCAATGCATACCAGAGGGATGAGAATTCTAATGCGTACCAGAGTGCGAATGTGAAAAATCAGGGCAGGGGGTGGGGGCTAATAAGAGCCTATATAAGAAAAAGACCCCAAAATTGGGACTGTCCCTATAAAATCAGGACATCTGGTCACTCTACACACACACACACACACACACACACACACACACACACACACACACACGCACACACACATGCACGCACGCATACACATGTTTCGCCTATGTATATCCTGACACTAGGAGACTTTTAGTCTGTGCCAGGAGAGTCTGGGTAAGCCAGTTAGTGTGTGACATGTTGGTGAACATTAGATTTCACATCCGTTTAGTGCAGGTTGCAGCTCTGTGTAGATAAGTCTTGAGCCCACTGTTTCAAACTCAATGTATGTATGTTATACGTGGAGATATTTTTTTATGTTACTGTATTAAAATCCTTGATCCTCTCAATATCAAATTTTCTATTTTGTATTGCCAAGTTACAGAATTCATAGCAGCCTGTTAAACTTGTACTAAAAAGTAGATTAGGCAATTAACAAGACAAAGTAGAGTTTCTACAAAGCCACCAAAACATATCAGAAAACATCCCAAGGATTCTAGAACTCATCTTACATATTAAAAAAGAGCTGTTTCAAAAGTCTGGTTAAAAAAGACAAAATTAGGGCTACTTTGCCCCCTCCTCTACTGTTTGCATTTTGGAGCTCTCATGTATGGGTTTATGAACCCAAATGATCTCTCATTGTGTCCTTTTTAACTACTTCATTTCTGCTGAACGTACCAGATCCTGTCTTAGGTACCTAATTAATGTGTTAATATTCAGCAAAGACCTTTCAGAAAACGCTGTAGAACAAAGACATTGCACAATCTGGTCAAGCTCCATCAGTTTAATGTGGCCAGTTCCATGTTTAATCCTTTCCTAGTCTTTCACGTACCACTGCATTACGTGGCTGAGCTTCTCTTTTCCTAACTTTCTTTATTTTCAGTGTCACCTGTATTGTATCAGGTTCTGAGCAACACAGACATACAGCATCTGTGACTGAGCATGTTGAAGACAAAGCAAGTGAAAAAATAACATTTAGGCCTGAGGGCCACCTAAATATTTTATGAACTACTGAGAATCCAAATATCAGAGCTTGTGATTAAAGTATGGCAATCCTTCATGTGTCCTTTTGTGTTTTTCCACTGTAGTGCTTTGATAACCAATATATATAACTATGCTTTTCAAATGCATCTTTTCAATCTCTTTAAAAATGTGTTTAGTGATTTTAAATTTAACACACACCAATAATTCCCTGAGACCTTCCAAACAACAAAGCATCTTGACCAGACCCCTTAAGTACGATGAATAAGGAGCAATTTCAAAGGCATCCATTGACAGGAAAGCTGTGGGTGATTTTTGGTAAAACAAGTTTATTACTGAGTTTTTATTCATTTGATAAAGAATCCTCTTTTGTACTGAGTGATTGGGGGGGAGGGGAATCTACCCTAAATTAGCATATGTGTGAAACTGGAATATTAATCCTTCTCTAATAGGAGGCAGGAAAAAAGTGGGCCTGATTGTTTTACTTCTTTGCATTTGATGGTGGAACTCGTAACTTTGCAAAGTAGGTGCAAAAGTTACAAAATCAAAATGATGGCATTTTTCATTTATATTGTGAAGGAGAATCAAGCCTGTTGTGTTTATATAAGAAAAATGTCAAACACCAAGTCTACCTGGCATATTCAGACTCTACAGAATTTAATCCTTCATCGTTTTGTGAAGCGAACCTTCAAAATGTGAAGTGAAGTACACTGTTGTCTTCCTTAGTCTGCAGATAGTGCTAGAAAAATGACTCTGGGACACAAGAACTCAACAGCTCCTATTAATCTTATTGGCAGTGTTGACCCTGAAAACTAGTGGTAGCCTTTTATGTGCCATCATTTAGTTATTTCATTGGTGATGATTTTATCAGATGGGATGAGTTAGTAGGAAGGAAGAGGAATTGGAAGTTGAGGTACCAAGGGAAATGCAGAGGTAGACAAGAGGAGTGATAGAAACATAGAGATGTAGAAGAAACAGAGAAGAAGGACGGGGAAGGAGAAAAAGGGAGGGAAAAAAAAACACTAGGCAGAAACAGTGGGGATCCTGAAGGTGAGAATATATCACACCCTCTCCCCTCAAGTAATGCTAAGTGCAGCTTTACATACAGGTCATGGTCTCAGGGAGTTGGACTAGATGACCTCTTGAGGTGCCTTCCAACCCTGACATTCTATGATTCTATGATTCTTTGTGTAAATTTCCCACTACCAGCTGTAGGTCCTTCATTTATGTCCTGGCTCATAGGCCATAATTAAAAGTGGAATTGAGTTGGACCATTGGCTCATTTACTGAAAGGCCAGATTGCCAGGCGAGGCTTTTCTGTGATGCTCAGAGTAGTGTTAAAGGTCTTCAGATGAAAAAGAGCTGACACACTGAAGGATGTTTGTGAGTGTAGGGAAACTAAAAGAGAAAGATAAAAATCTTGGAAGGAGCCTGAAAAAATATATGTTCAATGCCTATTAAATTGAGTTTAGAAATATGTATACCTGTTAGCCAGAATCGAAATAGTTAAATCAAAAAGGGAAAAAATAAAAGCCTTACTAAATAGTTATTGTTGCTTTGAAGAAGGGCTATTCCTTCCTTGAATATTTTATTATGTTTTTACTTGTTTTCCTATCTTTATGTTAATTGATGTAGTGAAAGTGTTAGAAGATGGATGAAAAGGAAGGTCGATAATTAAGGGAAAACTAGGAAGTAGATGTAAAAGAAATAGAAACTGAGAGTGTTTGTGTGTGAATGTATGTATGGGAAAACAGGAGATGAAAGGGGTATCTATATCAGCCTAAGCATTACAACTTCTCACATCATTGGGCCGAAGAATTTGCAAGGTGAAGGTGACCGAGCGACCTCGAAGGGCAAGCCGGTACCCCGGCTGTTATCACCAGACATGAAGGCCAAATGGCTGAATAACAAAGATATACAGGATAACCCCCAGGCATCATGGAGGTGCTGCATGTTGGTTGATTATCTCATCAAAGGTTACAGCTTCCTGACAAAGCATCCTCCACAGACTTGCATGGGAGAAAATCTCTATAAGAACTGAGTACAAATAATAAGATGCTGAGTCTGGTTCTACAACCACCTCCATGAGCATCTAATGGCATCAGACAAAGGCACTTTCACTACCTGACCAGTAACTTGGCACGAGAGACTTTTAGGCTAGTAACTATAACAATCTCACAGAACTCTTATGAATGAATGCATGAGTGTGTGTGTGTGTGAAGTCATGACTAGAATTAGGATTTGTGGTTTGTTCTCTTAACGGCATTCATAATAAATGTGGCATACTTGCCTTGTCCGTCTTATAAGATTCTGCTAGTTTTTATTTAAATTGGTACAACATACCAGCAGGGCATTGGAAATAAAGTACCTAAAATATTTTAGTGGCCATTAAACTGACATTTATTGGACTCAGTGTAATTTAATGTTTAAAACCTTGTGGGTTTTTTGGGAGGGGGAGTGTTAGGGTGAGGTCCATTGAGCAATCAAACAAACATTTGAAAGAAAAAATCCCCATACACTTCAGGTAATAATCATATGGACTATCACCCAACATAATTTCATTCTGAAACAGTGAATGACTGATTTCTTTATATCTATTTAATAAATATTATTTCCTGTGAGTTAGTATTAGAAATGGGAGAATTAAGTGTGTTAAATTGTGGTATTACCAGCTTGCTTTTGGAGACTTAGCAAAGGTCTGAGTATCTGATTTAATGTTAAGTACCAGAACCTTGAGTATAAACAAAGTTATACAAATTCAGGAGTCATTTCCAAAAAAGGGAGAAAAAGTAGATGACATATATGGAATAAATCTATTCACTATAGAAAGATGTATAGTTTTTTAATGTATTCTCAAGAGTTTTGAGAACAGGATTATCTCCTAACTAGGGCTGGCGAGAAAAAAAGAATCCCTTATTGTGAAAAAAATAGAGCTTTAAAATTTGGTTTTGCTCCACATCAGTGTGAAAGCAAGTTGATCACAAAAAATGCACAGTAGAGTCTGAGATACTACTGCTAGTCCAGAAAAATCAGAAACCCAATGGTTAAGACGCTCACTTGGGATGAGGGAGACCTAAGTTCATATCCCTGCTCTTCTTAATTTATACTAGGGATTTGAGATGGTCTCTCACCTCCCAAATGAGTCTCTTTTTCTCTCCAGAAATTCTACGCTGGACATGAGGGAGTTTTGTTGAACCCAGTATGTTTCCACAAAGAAAAAAATGATTTGGACAAATTGGTATTTTACAATGGGGAAAAATGTTTCTTTGACAAATTCACACCCATGTCTACTCTTAGCCCATGAAGAAATGAATCATTTGTATGATTGGCCTCAATTTCTTTTTATCCTACTTCATATGGAATCTCATCTTAATCAATTGCAAACTGACAGACAAAACTGTTGTAACTTCTGCCCAAGGCCCTTTTGTTAATTTTCTAAGCACCAAAGAAGATTATTGCCTCACATTTATTTAAACAATAATTCTGGTAGATTAAATTAATGCCTCATTATGTTAACCTACAGCAATATTAATGTGACACAAATGTTAAACATGTTACTGCTAACCAAAATTTTCATAGTTAAATAGAGATAATTTAAATTGCTGATGTAGAAATATCTGTCCTATTGTGTTGCTTGGAGTCAATTATAAAAGAATAAGTTTTTAATTTATTTCAGTCCTGCGAGTACCTGTCTATTTTTCTCAGAACATAGATGCTGACTTGATTCATTCCAAGCTAAATTGTGTGGTAGCTTCAACCAAGTGATATTTGAACTTAACTTTGATGATGGTGTGTGTGTGTGTGTAATAATTAATACAGATGCCCACATCTAGCTTCAACCAAGTGATATTTGAACTTAACTTTGATGATGGTGTGTGTGTGTGTGTGTGTGTGTGTAATAATTAATACAGATGCCCATATCTATTGGCTCTGGAATTTATTTTTTTCACTATTTTTCTTATTCATCAAGAGGCATCTGAGATGTTTCTGACCTTTCGAGTCAATCTTACCTATTTCTTCATTCCTTCTAAATGTCCATTTCCACAGTATATCATTTCGATCGTCACTTGGAGTTAATGGTCTTAAGAACACTAATGTTAATTGTGCGTAAATCCACCAAAATCAATGGAGTAACACCAGTGAAAGGAGAATTGGCCCCATTGCCTCTTGCTGGTTTTTAATCTGTTCCAAGACAGACTGGTTGCCTGTCAGTGACCGTGCAATACATGTTATATTAGGAAAAATTAAAACTAGAGGTGGGCAATATATTTTTCAAATTAATAGTTAATTTGCCAAAATGTGAAGTTTCTGCAACTATTTGTGAATTTGACATGAATTCATCAAAGAGATTCATAAGGGAAAACAAAATCAGGCTAGATTCATAAAATGAGATGGGAGGGAGCAGGGACTGGAACCTGCATCTCACCCCCCACCCCTCACGTCATCCTAGTCAGTGGGCTCTAGAGTCTCTCTCTCTCTCTGACCAAATAACTAATCAAGTATTTCATGCAAAGTAGAACAACTTCAACAGGAGAGAAACCTTAGAATATCCTGAAGCCTGATAGTTAAAGCACACATCTCAGAGAGATGAGACTTTGGTTGAAGTTCTTGATCCAGAATGGAGATTCAAACCTACGTCTACTATATCTCAGATGAGCATCCTAACCAGTGGAGTAAAGATTATGTGGCCTCTTTACCTCTGTTTTGTGAATGAAACCTTCATTTCCTTTGCTCTTATTAAAATACCAAAAAATGAACATTTGATTTTGAATCAAACTTAATGTTTCATTCAACTGCTGGAGAACTATGTAATTAGTTATTGATCCAGATCTACTTCCCAGTTTCCCACTGTAAGACAGCCTAGCTTTGGCCTAAGTGCCAGGAGCCCCATGTACTTTTTTCCCTTCCACTCTTTAAGTGCTTTATAGTGGTGGTATGCTCCTAGCCTTTTACTGGTGTTATCAGCTGTGACGATGTCCCTATTATTAACACCACCGATCAGTCTCCCAGCTTTATATAATCGAAAGCTATCTCTGTATAGTAGCAAGAGATGTGAAATTCCCTTCCTAGAATTAAGGAATTCTTAATTAACCTAACAAGAATTAAGTGTGTACTTTAGAAGTTATACCTGAGCTACCTCAAGGGATGTTAGCCCATCTGAAGCTAGACCCACAAACTTTAACCATTCCACCTCTTCTTTTCTATATTTGGATAGATTTTGCATCATTTCTGGTACTTATAGAGGGGGGTCCAGTTCCATCTAACACATATATAAGGTACAACAAGGAGTTATCTTTCACCTGGTTCTTCATTCTTTTTTAATGGTTTATCCATGGTGAAAAGACTAAAATATACTGAGTGGTATTGCTCTATTGCAGTGTATATAATAACATGCATTAGTTCCTGAGATAAAATTTACTGAATTATTTCAATACAGCTGAAGCTGTTAGAATGATTTTGTAATCATTAACAGACACATAATCCAGTGCAGCTGTGTTACATAAATGGAAGATGCCACATAATTTAGCTTTAGCATGCCACATAGCAGAAGCATCCTTGATGGTAACCAGTATATTTCATCACTCCCCCCGCTTCCTTATTCTCAGCTCTCTGTTTTTGATTCTCTAGAGAACAGTAAAAGGAAGATAAAGATGGTTTAATCCACTGTATATTAACTTTGACTCCTCCTTAGCAAAAATTGTTTTTGTGATTGCTTTTTTCCTTCCCCTTCTTGCAAAGCAAACTGAAGAAATAGAAGAGGAATGGATACAATTTTTTTGTAAAATGCTCATCTGTTCTTCTTTTCTTGTGATATGTCTCTGCCCTACAACACTTTAGAGATAAATACTTTCCACTGAAATGAAGTTATGAACACCCTGCCATGAGAAGTCAGCTGCAGGCTCCTGTCCTTGGCTGTTTTGCCTAACAAAGACTTTTGCTTTCTTTAGCTTCAAAAAAAGGTCACTGACTGGTCTTAGTATGGTTAATCCTTCTTCCCCTAGCCCCCTGAAAAACAAAGAAACAAACAGAAAAAGACTGTTCCATACTACGGTACATTGGTGGTCTTTTTGGGTAATAAACATATTCTGTGAAGCTCCAAGGTATTTTTGTGTACATATAAATCAGGCTACAATGAATCATTCTTTTTGTGGAGGGTATAGATATATACTGTATCATTTATGAACAAATCATATGATTTGTTCTCACAGTGCCTGTGGGATTCTGGCTTGAGTGTCCACCACACACATATATTTTAGATGACATATGTCAAAATAGATTGCTGTTAGAAACCAGAATGGAAATAATAAAAGAAATAATAGTAATAATAATTAGGGCTCCATGTCTGCTGCAAAAGTCACAGATTCTCTGACTTTCTGTGACCTCTGTGGCTTCTGCAGAGGCCAGTGCGGCTGACCCCAGAGCCATCTAAACAGCAGGCTCTGGGGCCAGCTACTCAGGTGGTTCCTGGAACAGCCACACCTGCCATGGCTCGCAGACCTGGGCAGCAGTCTCAGGGCGGCCGGAGCAGCCATGGTCCGCAGCCCTGGGCAGCTGTTGCCACTGGCCCCAGGCATCTCCCCTCTGTCATTCCCAGCAGAACCCCCATGCCCCTCAAATGCCCTCCCCAGATTTAATCATAGGTATTTTTAGTATAAGTCATAGGCCGTGAATTTTTGTTTATCGCCCGTGACCTGTCAGTGACTTTTACTAAAAATACCCATGACTAAATCATAGCCTTAATAATAATAACAATCTCATCAAAGTTTGCCAGCCTATATTGTATATATTTTTTAAAACTGATGAGCTGCTGCTCATCAAATTTCCTTTCAGTTCAATTTGGTTTTATTTGTGATAATAAAGCCTTATTTCATCTGCACTGAAAAGTCCTAACTCTTATGATTGTCAGTTCATTCAGCTGTTATTTGTTGGCTGCCAAAAGTTCTGGACATTGAACAGAATAAATATTGTCCTTGATAAACACTTCTATTTTTCTGACCTGCATTTAGAAAAGATGGTTAAACCTTTAGTGAGCAACTTATTTTCCAGTTGGCTTCCCAACAATTTTCTCTGGTGTTTAAATGAACAGTGCATTTTTACTTATCTAAATTGAAAAAAAAAAACTGCATGGAATAAAATTGGACCACATTCTCCATTATTAATGTAGCTCACCAGAACCATCTCAAAGGCATGAACAAAAGTGACATATTATGTATAATGGTGCCAGTGAATGGGAAAAAAAATCCTAGATTGCTTATTACTACCACTTACATAAAGTACCGAGGCCCATTACTACAATAGTGCTCCATGCTGCATTATCAGTACTTTATCATATAGCTGTCTGATGCCCTAGATTATTTAGGGCCAAACTGTACTCTTCAATGTGCGCACAAAAGTTCTATTCACTTCAGTGGGAGTCTAACATCTCACTGGAATTGTCATGGTGTATGCATTGCAAAACAAGCTATCTTCCCCATTGCCTGGGGCTATTTCTGCTTGAGTTACATGGTGGTGTATATAGCTGAGATTGTAAATGGCTAGGAGCAGGGCCCTTAGCTTTAGTTTGAATGCCAGGTACACCAGTGATTCTCTCTCTGTAAATATTAAAATAAGCAATATCTGAATGGAGTATGGTCCCTAGTACTTTTGCTTTGGGAAAAATCTTTGACCTGGTCTGTAATACAAAGTTAGGTCAACATAAGTCACTTCGTGTTGACCTAGTTGTCCATGTGTCAGCACTTAAATTTCTCTCCCACTGATGTAAGATCCCCATTACAGTGAAGCAATCACCATCATCTCCCAGGCCAGCACTGAGCCATGGTCCTTGTACTGGAGTTGTAGCACTGTGAGTATAGACACTGTGTTACATATGTCGACTCTAACAGTCCCCAACCAGCTGGTCCACAAAGCCACTCCAGTCACAGTTGTGAACTCCACTGCACCAGAGTCACAGAGACCAGAAAGCTTCCCTCCTCTTTACAGCCCTGCAAATTTTTGAAATGCCTTTTCCTGGTTACCCAGCTTGGCGAGCACACTTAGCAGCTCTCCACTGTTGTGTGCAACTGCCCATCTGACCACATCAGTTACACACTCCAGATGTATGCAGGCTTGGAATAGACAGGAGATATTGGATCTCCTGGTCCTGTTGGGAGAAGAGGATATGCATGCACAACTACAGAAATGTGGACATCTACTAGCAAATTGCATAAGGGAAATAGAAGAAGGGGTACGACTGGAACCAGAGGCAGTGCTGCATGCAATGGAAGAAACTTGTAGGCATATTAGGAGACTAGGGAGACCAACAGTCAGTCCAGTGCCAAGTCACTGGCCTGCTACATCACAACCGTCACTTTCACTCTCCTTTGTCTATACCAGGGGTCGGTAACCTTGGGCTCTCAGCCCATAATGGTTATGCTGGACCTAACGGTTCAACAATCGGTGCCTTGTCTCCTTTTGCAGTCCATGGAGAACTCCTTGACAGCACCTCCCTACACCACCCGCTCTCTCCGCAATGTTCCACAGTTCTAACACCAACTCTCCACCCCAGGGGACATTAAGGACAACTACAGCTTCATATATATTGACCTGTGAAAACCACGGTTGCTGGATGTGTAGGTAAAATAGACATGAATGTTCTTTCCCCATTTTAAGTTATGTTCCATTAATTTATTAAGATATGAATATATTTGCTTTTAAATTCAACAGATTTTTCTTTGCACTGCTTTTCTTAAATAATAAACTGCTACTGTATTTGGAAAAGCAACAAAGAGTCTTCTAGCACCTTATAGATTAACAGATCTTAGGGATCAATCATAAGCTTTCGTGGGCTAAGACCCACTTCATCAGATGAATGTTGTGGAAATCTCCAGAGGCAAGTATAAATATGCAGGCAAGATAAATTCAGTCAGGGAAGGATTGTCCAGTTTGGCCGATGTACATAGCAGAGGGGCATTGCTGGCACAGACCAGCACAGCTACCCCTTTGACACTGTATTTGGAAAATATTTCATCTTAATTAGTTCACAACATATGAAGTGGAATGCTTAATAGTTCTGAAAGCACCAAGTTGCTTTTTAATATACAGTGTTGTTAGGTAAAAATCAACTTGTCCTACTCACCATTCCAACACCCGGGTAGTGCGGTGTCGGACCTGTAGCTCAAACTGTCAGAGACCATATAAGAAACACACTGAGGCCAAGTAACTTTGATCAAAGGGCACACCACCCCCCTCAGGCCAAGTAGCTTCAGAGGCATGCAGCAGTTTTATTAGACACACACATCAGTATTTATAGGTTTAAGACAGAGAAAGGAAAAATACTAGGTACGTGTCATCTTCTGTATCATCTCAGGCTGACCTTGTGCAAACTGGTTTCTACGGTTACTCAATCAAGCAGAGAAAGAGCAGGAAAGGGAACAAGGCAAGAATATTTGTACAAGATAAGGAAGTTAAGCAAGGCCAGGAGGAATTTATTGCAGGGGGCCCCTTTTATCGAACAGTGTAATACAGCTCACAGGTTCAGTGACGCACACTGTAATAACCATAGATTCACACCCACACCACACAATTCCTAAAAGGACCCAAAACAGCAAAGACAACTAAAAAAATACAGTACACAAGCACATTACTATGACTCACTATTAAAATGCTCTTTCAAAGTCTCCCTGAGCTGTATAGCTCCACATTGAGTTCTTCTAATAGTCCTTGTGTCTGGCTGTTAAAATACAGCAGACACCATTCCACTTCAGTCCTGCGCCCCAGAGGAAACTTTTTTTCTCTTTGCTTCCCAGATGTCATGCAGGAAACAGCAGGCAGCTGCAACCAGGTGGATTTTTTTTTTCATTGATATCCAATCTTGTGAGTAAACACCAGCATCCCTTTAGTCTACCAAAAGTACATTCAACTGTCTTTCTGCACCTGCTGAGCCAGTAGTTGAATCTCTCCTTGGTGCTGTTGAGATTGTCAAAGTACAGCTTCCTGAGCCAGGTGTCACTTTGGGCACTTCAGCATCACCAGTGGTAATCCTCCAGTCAGGAAAGAGAGTCCTGCTTGTGGACTTCTGACCAGTGCAACATTCTTAAAGATGGGAGAGTCATGCATTTTCCCTGAGCAGTCAACACTGATTGTTGCAGTATGCCCTGTGAGCCACCAATGGTTGCATAAGCATATAATATAGCCCTTTCTGTTGATGTACCCTGAAGCAAGGCAGTTTGGTGCTGAAATAGGAATATGTGATGTCTATCACTGCACCTCAGTTTGGGAACCCCACTGTTGCAAATGCATCCACTATGTCCTGCACATTGCTGAGAGTTACAGGTCTGTATAGCAGGAGACAATTAATAGCCCTACACACTTGCATAACAGCCCCATAGTGGATTTTACCACTCCAAAATGATTTCCCAGCAGCAACCTGATGTTGCAAATTTCAACAATGCAATCACCATTTGCTTCTCCACTGTCTGTGCAACTCTCATTTTGGTGTCTGGAGAGCTGGGGTGAGTCTGGCACACAGATTCAGGAATGTGGCTTTGCACAGCCAAAAGATCTGCAGCCACTCCTCGTTATCCTACACCTGCAATACAGTGCAATCCCACCAGTCAGTGATCATTTCTTGGGCCCAGAAGCAGCGCTCCCAACCTGCAGCTGCTCCATGAATGCCACCAGCAACCTAGAATTAGTTTTCACTGTGTCCCTCAGCAATTTGTCCTCCCCTCTGATTCTTTTTATGTCTCTGCAAATACTGGATCCTCGTGCATCTTGTGCTTGCAGAACTCATGACAATAGTGCAGAGCTGTGCAGGCTCCAAGCTTCTGTCAGAGCTGGTGGACAGTGACGGGTGTGTGTGTGTGTGTGTGTGTGTCACATGGATTCAGAATGTGCATCAACCACAGTTTGTAGTGCAGACATGGCCTTTGTTGGATGTTGGCAAACATGAACCCTGTACTTGGCCTTAGGCATTGGGGTGGGTATGTTTCTACGTTTTTATTATGTTTTTTATCCCTTGTTATGAGATATAATGTGACATAACATGATGTGACACTGAAACCAAAGGAGCCAAGGTTTTATTATTCATCAGATACACTCTAGCTCTTATTGTCTAGCCTTTTTTTCTTGGTGAATATTTGATGGATCAGGAATTCATTTAGTCCCAAACCCAAGCATTTGAAGATACATTTATTTCAGCATGCAGATCTACAATGATTACTTTGATTTTATTCTCTAATCTCTACATTGAGAAGTAAATAAATAGAGATGGGAGCACGCTGCAAAAAGATTATGAAAATATTCATTAGAATTTTGTAAACACCTTCATTTCACCTGTGTCTGTGAACATTTGCGTGAGTTAGTTTTATCAGCATAAATATTAATGAAAGTCCAGTTTTTAAGCTTGCATTTTAAAGTGCTGAAGGAATGCAACATTTAAATTAATGGTCTTTACACCAGAAATATGATTCTTAGAATTAGAGTTATCCCATCAAGGAACAGAAACAGTACGAGGTGATTTACATGACAAACTACAGCTAAGTCATACAGCTCATGTTTTGGTTTGAGAATTCAAAAGAGCATGCCATACAATAGAGGAAATTCACCAATAATAATAGGTTTTAGAACACGTCAATTTGTGCACAGTAATTATTGGTATGGATTCTCAAGAGGTATTTAGGTGCCTAACTCCCACTGCATTCTGTAACGTTCCTCTTTGGTGTTATCTGGACCGGTGATCTGCTAGGTCACTCCAATCTCTGACTCTGGGATTCAGCCTTACCCTGCACTGCTGTCAGAACCCCCACTCCTGGGCTATTCATCCAGAGCAGGGATCTGCAATCTTGGCATGCAGGACCGCAGAGTAAGCACCCTTAGCAGGCCCCACTGGTTTGTTTACTTGCTGGTTCACAGACTGCGGCTCCCACTGGCTCCGGTTGGCTGTCCTGGTCCAATGGACGGCGAGCCAGTGGGATCCGCAGTCTGGCATGTAAGCTGCTCCCAGTTTCTTGCAACTGAATGACAGTAGCCAATATTTCTAGTTTCAGGCACAACCCTAGGAACCTCTGTCTTGCAAAGTCCAGTTATGCACACTGCAAGCTTCTATAAGCTTATATAAGTTCATCAATTTAAAGACATTGATTTGTAACAGGCTTGTTATTACAAGGGGAGTCTCTGTCACTCTTCAAACCAAACACACTCTTTCAGGTAGAATAAACATGTTAGAGATGGAAAGAAGGAGCATGAGGACCCAGAGGTGGACTGAGTAAACAGACTTCTTTATTGCACTACTTGTTCCCCTCGACCCAATTGTCGAGTAAACCCCAAATTAGTCACATCTAAACCTAGGGTCAGCAACCTTCAGCATGCGGCCCATCAGGGTCATCCATTGGCAGGCCCCGAGACAATTTGTTTACGTTGACCATCCGTAGGCATGGTCCCCACACCTCCCAGTGGTCGCAGTTTGCCGTTCCTGCCCAATGACTACTGGGAGCTGTGGGGAGCCTTGCCGGCATATGGTCAATGTGAGGACAATATCTCATGGCCCACCAGCTGATTACCCTGATGAGCCACACACCAAAGGTTGCCGACCCTTAGTCTGAACCATCCAAGGCAGATGGCTATTCAGTCATCATCTGGTATTCTTTCTGTTCCCTCACTAGATAATTAATTCTAAGAACAAAGTTACTGGTATGAATAGTGTTAATTTAAATGTTACCTGGCTCTTCCTTAGGAAGAGACCCCTGTCTCTGTCTTTCCTGACTGGCTTTTTTTCCAGTTGCACAGTTCCATGCCCACACTCTGAATTTCTCAGAAATCCAGAACACTTAAACAGGACAACATATGCACTTTTCTTCATCTCTGAAGAGCTCTAATTGCCAGCAATTATAAGTTACTACACAACCCTTTATAAAAAAGTACATGTGTTCTTAAGGTGAAGGCATTAGAGAGAAAAACATATTAAACCAATAAAAAAAACCCGACACACATGCTAAAAAACTTATCAATGGCCACCCAAACTCTAACAGGGGCTCTGGTAAGAGTGAATCCTTCAAACCCCACACAGTTTTTTGTTTTTTTTCTCTCCTGTGGTTTCAGACTTGTAACAGACTTAGCTCAGAACCAGCACCAGGTGAATAGTTCAGTCTTCTTTTATAGGGCTTGGGTCTTTGATCTCCAGTCACCAGGAAGACTGGTGATCAACAGACAATGGTCTCCTCCACAAAGTACAGCTTCAGACAGCTGTTTTTTGCATAACCAGAGGTGGGCATTTGCACTCACCTTTCCCTTGAGGAGTTCCATAAAAATTCCTGTCCACACTACACAAACCATCCAATTAATACGATGCAATCCAAAGATATTTAAATTTAATTCAATAAAGCTTCCCAAGGAAATTATCCTGTCTGTCACAGTGTTAGCTCACATGCAGGGCCCAATGTGGTAGGTGTGCTCAACCACTGTCTATATCTATACAAAACTGAGAATGATAATCTCCCTTTGTAACCTTTGGGCCTGGGGTTTGGCACTCATCCAAGGTCTGGGAGAGCCCAAGCTCAAATTCCCACATTTCTTGATTAGGAGAAGGGTCTTGAATGGAAATCTTCCACCGTTAAGTTGTATATCCTAACCCTGGGCCATGGGATAGTTTAATGTGGGGCTCTCTGCTTTCAAAGGGTGTTCCACTTTAATTAAATATTATTTGGTTCACAACGTGAAAGTTATGCTAAGTGTAGTATGTGCAATGATCTGTTTTTGAGAAATCTTCATTTCCCCATGCATACTGGTGATAGAATAAGTTCCTGGAGGGATCAGAAGAACTGCCTCTCATAAGGATCAGTACAGGGATCAGCAACCTTGGCACGCGGCCCCGTAAGGGTAGCCTTAGGGGGCCCAGACAGTTTGTCTGCATGCCATGTTCTCATAACTATGCATGCAAATGCAAATGCGACGAAGTGGGTACTAGCCCACGAAAGCTTATGCTCAATACTTTAGATAGTCTTTAAGGTGCCACAGGACTCTTCGTCACTTCTTCAAACCCAGACTAACATGGCTACCTCTCTGATGCTAGTCATGATCCTGGAAGACCAAGACAACCCTTTGCTCCCATGGCTCATGAAGCCATACCCAGGCAGCCTGCACAGCAGTAAGGAGCAGTTCAGCCATAGGCTAAGCAAGTCCAGAATGGTGGTAGAATGTGGCTTGGACATTTTAAGGCCCACTAGCATAGTTTTTGTACTAGGTTATGCCTGAGTGAAAGCAATATCCCCATTGTTGTTCTGCATGTTGTGTATTCCATACTTTCTGTAAAACAAAGGGAGAAAAGTTTCCGGTGGGGTGGTGTGGGTTGACGGGGAGAGGGGGTTGAGGCAGGTTGCCTGGAAGCCAGTTTTGAGAAGGGCTATAAGAAGAGTACATCGAGCCATGCTGCGTCTCTGTGAGGCTTTGAAAACTAGCTTTCTCAATGACCCACAGTAATGTCACACTTTTGTGTGTTGTTTCTTACCAAGTTGTCCCCTTCATTTCATGTACTCCCCTGTAAACCACACCCCCACTAACCACAGTATGCTGAATGAATAAAGAGCCTTTTCTTGTCAATCCATTAATTTTTATTATACTCACAAACACTGAGAGACAATAAAGAAAAGTAATATAAGCCGAAGCAAAAGTGCTCATAACACTGGGGGTGGGGAGAAACAAGGACAGTTTGCATATAGTTGCAGTGCAATAACAATCAAAGGTGTGGGAAGGGGCACCTTCTGATCCTTGTATCCTCCCCTGGTGTTGAGTGCAAGGGAGATACCTAACATCCACCTCCTCCCTCCTCCCCGGCATCCTAGGACATCTGGGAGAGGAGGATTTGGAACTTGGTGACGATGGCAGCAGATACAGCATGGGCTGTAGTGGAATTCTAGTGGTCCAGCTGTCTTTCTTGAACCTCAGCCAGATGTCTCAACATGTCTGTTTACTCTCTCATAATCTGCACCATCTTGTCCTGCGTGTCACATTTGTATTCTCTGCACACTCTCTTGTCCTCATGGTCATTGTGCACGTCCTCTGACAGTACAATCCTCCATGCGTTGAGCTCCATCTTGTCACTCTTGGAGGCGCACATCAACTCACTGAACACGTCCTCCTGAGTCTTCTTTTTTCTGTCTTCTAATCTGGGAAAGTCTCTGTCCCCACGTGGAGGATGGGCTGATGGACCAAGTTTCAGCTGCAAAGAATATAAAGCATAAGGGTACCACTGATAGGGCATATACTGTTTCTGGTGCAAGGTTAAATCTTTTTATAAAAGAAATACCCTCAATGCACTTCCCTGCAAGCCACGACATCAGCAGAACTGCTGGCTACTGCAAGAGTCTGTTTGCCGCTACAGCCATGGTGAGTAAAAACGCCACAAGGCATGGGTGAGAGGTCTTGTGTTGCAGCTTTTTTTAAGATATCCTTGGGATCAATGGTTGTAACCTCAGCACAACCCACTTTCCCATAGCAAGCTGGATGGTGCTTGAGGACAGGCACCAGAGTAAAGCCCCATAAACAGTTTGATTGTTACAAAAGTGGCACTAGGTTGGAGAGGAAGCGAGATGAACAGGAAGCATCATCCCCCACTCCCATTTAAAATGCTGGCTGCAATACATGGTGATCCCTTCCAACAAGAAGCAGGGTATGCTAGTGGAAGCATGGATGTGTGACCCAGAATTCACCAGACATGGGCGGATTACTTATTGAATTGCTTTTGGTTCAAGGGCTAGCATTTAAAATGCCCCCCATTTCTCCTAGGTGACCATATGCGATATCATGCTCCTAAGGGTAACAGAGGTGGAAAGGGAACAGATGCTACAAGTGTCCGGGTACAGACCTGGTCTTTATGCTGCAATGCTGTAAGCCACAATGATGCCAGAAGAGTTAATACTGGAGTGGCTCAGGAAAGTGTCCTACCATGGTAGATGAAATAAGGCAGCCCTTCTCAGAAACCTTCTGCAAAGGATTGCAGAGTACCTCCATGAAAGCTTACTAGAGATCGCAAGGGAAGATTCCTAGGCCATCCCTGGACATAAACAGTCTTTTTTGGAGTGCACCCTCTGCATAGCTGGAGTGGCTGCTGATAACTACCATACCAACTTTTTCATTCAGAGTTAATATTAAAATAATAGCATGTGATCCCCAGAGTTTGACTGAAAATGTGTTCTCACCAGAGGTGCCTTCCCCAGCATCACGCTTCACTGACAATTGGCCCTGTGAGTGGATGGGCTCCAGCATTACAAAAAGTACTTGGCTGTTGGGGAGAATGGATCCTCTGATTGCCTGCTGCGCATTCTCATTCTCCTCCTCTTCCTCATCAACAATGACCTCCTCATTGTTGCCCAAGGTCGCCCAAGACTCCTCGGAGGTATCTCAGAGAGTTTTGGGGTAGTGGTGGAGTTGCGACCTAGAATTGCATGCAGGTCCTCATAGAAATGGGATGTCTGTGGCTCAGAACCAGAGTGACTGTTTGCTTTCTGTGTCCTCTGGTACACTAGCCAAAGATCCTCTCATTTCACGCAGCACTGCTGCATGTCCCTGGTATAGCCCTTCTCCCTATGCCCTGCACAATTTTGGCATAGATGTTAGTGTTTCTTCTTCTGGTTTGGCACTCTGCCTGCACAGATTCTTCTCCTCACACAGCAATAAGATCCACTACCTTCTGTGCACTCTATGCTGGAGCACGTTTGCAGCCTTGAGCATTCATGATTAGCTGAGATGACTTGCTCTCCATGCCAATCAAACAAGAAATAAATTTTTTTCCTGTGTACCTGGAAGTGGAGTGGAGTTGAAGTTCCCTCCAGAGTCTACAGAGTTGACTACAAAGTTAACTTTATCCCCTTTAGGTCAGCAGTCGTGTAGATGCATACGAATGCGGCATCTGTCAACCTAACTTTGTAGTGTAGACAAGATGATGTCATCTACAGAGATGCTGAATTAAGACAGTTATTAAATTGTCCTTTATGTTATGTGTAAATGTTTCTATTCTGCATAGTTAATGGTCTGTGTAATTTGTATTGTATTTAGATTGTACTAATTTTCAAAATAAGTTAGGTACTTCTGTACGGACAAAGGAAGAGTCATGCCCTGCCTTCAAGAATTTACAAGTTTTTTAATGAGCAAAGACAAACAAAAGGGTGTGGAAAGGGATATAACATATAAGCAAAGTGATTAAAGGTACAAAGATTTTTAAGTTGTTGTTCGGACTATTGGAAATTACAAGGAAGGATTGGTTTGGGGTAGAGTTTGGGTGGAAGGAATATACCCCACAAAATTCATCTGGTGTCTTGTCGTTTTACAAACTGAATGTTCAAACTGTCTTTCATAAGTTTGCTGAAACTGTCCGACTTTCTAAGAGAATGTTGCACAACTATGGAGTGATAGTGAACTGATTTTATGGCTTAACATTAAAGTTGTAGTGCATTGTGTGATTTCACATAAAATACATCCCCTTATGCATAGCTCAACTATCTAGAATTGTAAGTCTGAAGAAGATCTACAGAACAAACTACCTCTGTAAAAATGTGTTCAGTAGTCTTAAAACTATGAACATTTCAAGTTAAACAGCCAGGAGTTTGAGATCATCCAATGTTTGAGATGAATTCCTATTTAGGTGATCTACATTTTGAGATGATTTCTCATTTGAGATGGCCTACAGCAGGGATCGGCAACCTTGGCATGCAGGCCCTGCTGGTTTGTTTACTTGATGGTTCACTGTCCGCGGCTCCCACTGGCCGCAGTTCACCGTCCCACAGTCCCACGTGCCAAGGTTGCCAATCCCTGTTAAAATGGGAGAAAATAGGAATCCTCTGAAAAGTTTAGACACTAACAGAATCTTTCAAATTTTCTTCCTTATTTGAATGAAAAAATAAATGTGAGGTAGATACACAGTTTGTAGCTATATCAGTCTTTTAGTTCTTTTATTTTTTAGTTCTTTTAGTTCATTTTTAGTTCTGAGAACAATTTTGTGTAGAGACTCATGATCTTTTGACTTGTATAGTTTATGATTTTTCTTGTTGCAGACAATATACCTGTAAAATGAATGGTATTGTATACTTTCCAGATGGGCCGAACCATTTCAACACTAGTCATTTTAATGATACAACAAGCTTAGCTGGATAAAATTCATGGATGTTTTAAACAAAACAAAATCAAACAATTCCCTTGATAACTACTTCTGTTCATAATTATGCTTGTTAGGTTCTTATTCCATTTAGAGACTAATTAAAATATAATCAAGTACTTAAATTAGTACATGCTGACTGTCAAAAAGATCATTCCCTCTGCTTGTGCAAATAATGGGAAGGAACTCTCTCACTTGTGTTGTGCCACATACACAGCATTGCTCCTCTTTCCGGGAACACCAAAAGAGTTCCTCCTTCAGAATTGTGAGGTTGCATGTCACCATATTTTGGACTGGATTTGGAGATGGTGAGGAAAGGAGTAAACATGACTCAGACTTGCATTAGTAGAGATGATCAGGCGTGAATGCTGGCTGATGTAGTATTTAATGCCTGATAATCTCCTTTGCAGATCCTACAGTATAACCACTGGAAGTGAGGGACAATTCCAGTGACAGCACAGATCCTTCATGGGACTTGTTGCCAAGGCACTCAGTGGCTTAGTGAAAAAGTCAGCCTTTTGTGGCAATACTTCTGCATCCTATGAGAATGGGATTGCTGGGATTGGAAGGCTACATCCTCAGCACATCCCTTCTCACCTGAGGGTATACTTTCATGAAAATGTAAGAGTTCATAGATCTTCTTTGCCCTCCCCCAACCCCTTCCCTGCCCCTAACCAACAGTTTTACCAGGAAGGTGGTGATGTATTATCAGGTTTGTTTTCAAATAATTTGTTCTTCTCTGTGGAAGGTAGCGGCTGTAAAGGAAATTTTCTTTTAAATAACCAGTCACTCCAATAGAATGTAACAATTTCTTATCCTGCATAAAAGCACAGCACACCCTTTTACGTGAGAAACATTTTCTTTTAATTTAATAAATTTCTTATTTCCATCTGGAATTCATAGAAAAAATGCTGACTATATTTAATTTCTCATAGGTTTTCTGTTTGTTTTTCTTTTTTAAATAACATTGGAAAGGAAGAAAAAGTATTTTACATAGTATCTAATAATAATTTAAAAACAACATTAGACTAATTA
The DNA here is from genome assembly GCA_007922305.1 of Dermatemys mawii. Lineage (NCBI taxonomy): Eukaryota > Metazoa > Chordata > Testudines > Dermatemydidae > Dermatemys > Dermatemys mawii. Next base: position 43,914,056 of record ML677348.1, read on the forward strand.
TTTGATAACATTTTTACTGTAAAAAGCTTCAGGTAGCTTCTGCTCACAACACGTTGGCAAAAACAGAAAGACGTTTGTGATACTACACTCATTCTAGTAATATTATGTTGATATGATTATGGAATAATTATTATGCACTTTGTACAAAATGAGTCATATAAGGTTTCATTGGAAAAGTTATGATTTGCTGAATACAATTATCCTATTTGTATGTATGTTTCATTTTTGTATCTAAAGTTATGAATGTTGACTATGTATCTGTATTTCAAATGTAATTACACCTGGGCAACACCGACTCGGCAAGATGTGTCCAGTCTAGGCAGCTGGTTGTGAAGTGCCTATTCAAAGATATGAGCTATTAGGAAAAACAATAGGCTTTAGGGGAAGCTTATTTTCCCACCTGGTGAGTCTTCCTGAGAATGCTCCAGACAGCCTGTGAGTAATGGCTTCTATGACTCAGCAGGCCATGCAAGGGCATGTGACCACACCACATGACACTGATCTCCATTTTGGGTACCTGTATTTTTCCACAAACCGGGCTTGGAATTGTTTTGAAAGAAAGGGTTTCTGACATATATTAAAGCTATATAAGGCATCATCTGTTGTTCTTCGTCCCCCCTACAACTGAACACCTAAGAGAAGTTCTGAAAGGAAAGGTCTTGGAATGGGGGTGGGGATCTCAAGTGGCAATGAAAAGCAAGTGCAGCTTGTGCCTTGAGAATCTGCAGCCTGTTTGTCTCATCAGCCAACGTCAGAATTTGCTAATTCATATCCTATCTTTCTAGTATCTTAGACTTAGTTTGTGTTTTGTTTATTTACCAGGTAATCTGCTTTTATTTGTTTTCTTTTGCTTATAATCACTTAAAATCTATCTTTTTGTAGTTAATATTTTTTTTATATTTTAATCTAAACTAGTGTGCCTTTGACTAAAGTGTCTGGGGAAAATCTCAGCCTGGTTAACACAAGCGTATGGTCAGATCAACTGAGCAATTGTTGTAGTGTGTGGTTTTGACCAGCACAGGATGGTACAGCTCTGGGGTCCTAGGCTGGGAAGCTGGGGGTTATTTTGGCTGCAGCCTCACTATTGTAGGTTCATACAGTGGCTGGCCAAAGCCTGCATGTAACTGCAGCTGGGTGTGCCCCTGCCTGTGTGAAAATTGGTGGGAGTGTAGGACTGGTGATTCAGGGCATGGTTATACTTGCAGATGTAGAGCGCTTTGAGTTAAACAATCCTTCAGAGAGTGCAACAGGGAAAGCGCTGCAGTCTGTCCACACTGACAGCTGCAAGCACACTGGCATGGCCATATTTGCGGCACTTGCCACTGTATTGGGAGCAGTGCATTGTGGGCAGCTATCCCACAGAGCATCTCTCTCCATTCTTGCACTGGCTTGTGAGAAGAGGGTGGTGGGGAGGTGCGAGTCCTGGGTCCTGTCCAAATGCCCATCCATGATGCATTGGTTCGCATTCCAGAAATCCCTGTGCTTCCTCCACATTTGGCGCCATCTGTCAATGTTTTTTGTACTGTGTGCTCTGTCTTCCCTTTCGGTCTGTGGGAATGAAGCCTGAACTGCTGAGGAATATGCTGACGAGTCTCACCAGCATGTCACGTCTGGCAGTCAAGTTACTCCTTAAGATCCAAACTGACAGTGAGAATTCCAATGATGATGTCAACTCGAATAATGCATACGACACAAGATTACTTGTGGCATTCATGGACATGCTCACCACCATGGGACACTGCCTCTGGGCTCGGGAAACAAGCACTGAGTGTTGGGATCACATTGTCCTGCAAGTCTGAGATGATGAGCAGTGGCTTCAGAACGGAAAAGCCACTTTCATGGGACTGTGTGATGAACCCACCCCCACCCTGCGGCACAAGAATACGAGACTGAGAGCTGCCCTGATGGTGGAGAAGTGGGTGGCTATTGCAATCTGGAAACTGAAAACTCTAGATAGCTACCGATCAGTTGCTAACCAGCCCTCTCACTCTCATTTTCCTTCTCCTCCAGCCTTATTGAACTGGGCTTTGAAGTGTCCATGGTGATCTTTGGAGTGGAATATTGCATCTAGCTCTTTGTAGAATTGGCAGGTTGCAGGGGCAGCACCGGAGTGGCAGTTTGCCTCGCACACTTTGTGGTAGGCATTCCACAGCTCCTTCACTTTAACCGTGCACTGCAGGGTATCCCAGTCATGGCTCCTTTCCATCATGTCCTTTGATATCTGCCCGAAGGTATCGTAATTCCTACAGCTGGAGCTCAGCTAGGACTGGACAGCTTCCTTCCCCAAACACTAAAGAGCTCTAGCACCTTGCCATTGTTCCATACTGGGGATTGCCTGGTGCATGAAGGCATGGTCACCTGGAAAGATTCGTTGAGAATACTCCATGCCTGGATGAGCAAACAGAAAAGGGATTTTCAAAATTCCCAGAGAATTAAAGTGCGGGTCTGACAGTTGGTCACCTGAGGGCAGGGCAGTAGAATTCCAAGTGATGACCAGAGTGGCTAGAACAGGCATTGTGGGACACTTCTGGAGACCGATCAGAGCACATTAGCAGACTAGGGCATCCACACTGGCACTGTGGCGCTCCAGCGGGGGTGCATCAAACATTATTCCACTTGCTGTGGTGGATTACCAGGAGCGCTCTAATCATAGAATCAGAGTGCTCTGTGTGCCTTGCCAGTGTGGATGGGTCATGAGTTAGAGTACACGGAGCTGCTTTAATGCACTCTAACTCGCAAGTGTAGCTAAGCCTGCAGAGGGCTCAGTAGAACTTCAGTTCCAGATGACATGCCAGGGGAAACCTATCAACGTTATTTTAGTTGTGGGAAACAACCGAGGACAATTCTAACAATACCTTTGTAACCCACTGGTAAATATGTAGTACTGGTATCCCTTTGTGCTGATCCACAGAGTATATGAGTGAAAAAGTGTCCTGTGGCATCTTATAGACTGACAGATGTATTAGAGTTGAGCAGCATATGAGTTGAGCAGCAAGGGAGACAAATAACAGGAAGTTTGGCAGCCCAGGGAGCATGCCAAAAATTCTCTTTTGGGTCTCCTGAAATGGATTTTTTCCAGTCCCTCCCCTCACACCCCGATGGTGGGAAAAAACCTTGGGTTTTTGAACTTTCTTCCTTATTTATGATGAGAGTTGGGGTGGGGTTTTCTTTGTGTTTGGGTTTTTTTTTTTTTGTTTTTTTTTTGCTTTTTCCAAAAAAAATGCAATTTTTCATGGGAGAGAAAGACTGTGTTCCTACCAGCTTTCCTAGCAAGACTAGTGGAGTAGATAGGTGGATATTGATAGTTGTGTTGGAAGAAGTGAATTTTAAAGAGGCATTTTAAAGAAAAGAGGTTAATTGCTCTTTTAACAGAGAGCTGGAAGGAAGCTCTGGGGAACACTTCAGTTGGAAGGGGGGATTTTTCAGAAAGCTCTGAGAATGTGAAAAGGGATAATGGAAGTTCAGATAATCTTTGCCTCTGGCAGGTTCTTCCCACAAAAACAGCTGTGCATATTTTTCTTCAGAAGTAGGTTCCAGTAGTGGAATGTTTTCTTTATAAGAAATCATCATTCACTAAACAGTCAGGCAGAGTAATATGAATTCTCATAAAGCCTTTCCCAGTTTTTATTTCATCTTCAGACACAGACAATTCTAACCTAATCACAGAAGTGTCACAAGATTTAGCACTTGACTAATAAATGATGAATAATTCTGAATTCATAATTAAATCAATCCTCAACTAATTTTTTCCCCAGGGCAATAGATTATCATAAGTGCAGAACTATTAGAGGTTTTTCTGAAGCACCTCATCAAGTTAATGTCTGGGTGATTTCTCAACAGAGTAGCTATCTCACTCGCTTTATTGTGCCCAGCTAGAAGGTGACTTATTAGAAATTAAAGAACAACCTCTTCTACAGAATTCATCCAGTATCTTGCCACTTACTCTCCCAAACTGCCACCCTTGAGCCTGATGTCTGCAGTTTTCATCTGTCCTCCAATGCCTGCCCTTCTCCCCGTAAGGCACTATCACTTCCTTACTCTGGCTTCTGTCTCGCACTTGCTGTCTCCCCCATAGCTGTCCCACAGTCACACAAACCAAAAGGCTTTTTCCACGCTGTCAGTTGCCACACCCTCTATTTTCCTGCTTCAGAACAGCACCTATAGTGACTTCTGCATTGAAATGTGGGCTGTAGAGAAGCTGTCAAATTGCGATTTCCTGTCCCTTGTCTCTTGACAGTCATATGAGTGATTCCATCCTTACCTCAACTCCTGTTTTGCTCCCTTCTAAGCAATCAGAGGGAGTAAGAAAGACACTCTTTCAAGCTTTATTTTGGCTTTCAGTTCCTTGTTCCCTCCCTATACCTCCAACCTTCACCACACACTTACTCTTCTGGACTCCCAAGCTTAGCAGAGATCATAGCGTGTGAGTTTTCATAAGGTAAATGTAATAACTCAGAGTTTTCATTTGTGAAGCAATTCTGAGGTCAGCTAGTATCTCATCATCAGAACTTCTGCCACAACAGTATGATCAGGAGATAGAGAGAGCAGGGCGGGAGGGCAGAACTTCTATAAGCACAAATATCAACATCAGCCTTTCAGAGCCACCTTAGAGCAATAATATCAGTAGAAAGGGTAAAGGTCTTTTATAGAAAATGAAATCTATATATTCTGCTAAGTATCTGTTGCCTTTTTTTAAAAAAAATCACTTTGGTTTGGACACCCACTCTCTGACAGGGGAGTTCCTTCTTTTGTCACTTGATGCAAAACTGCTCAGCACTATATTCCAAAAAGAAACAAGCAAACAAAAACAAAGCAAAACCCTTGCTTTTAAAAGTCAGCTAAGGTTGCCAAGGGACCACAGTGTAGTTTAGCTATCACATCATTTACAAATCTTAAGCTCTTGAAACCAAAGAATAGTCAGGCCATCTTACATTTCCTACATAATAATCAAGCAAATTAGCTGTATCTAGGATAAGAATGCACATTTTATCACTAATACTTCAAGAGCCGGGAAAAAACAAATGAGCCCTGCAGAATGTGTTGAAGGGCAAGATCTGTTGGTGCTGGATTGAATGGTCCCTTCAATGATATAATCTGTCATTTCATTTGGATGTTCCTTCAGTCTACCAGTATCACTTGTTTTATCCAGACTGAACTTTAGCCAGCTCACTGTCATCCAAGCCCCTGTCTTATTCAAAGGCAGAGCCAATCAACTGCACCAGTCAGGTATGATTAAATAGATGTAGAGTATGAATGTTCTGCATATTTTAGGATCCAAAGAACTTAGGGGATGTTCATAAACTACATAACATGTTAGAGGGTATTTAGGACCTTATTTCTGTGTGTATCAGTGATAAGGGGGGAGTGGAGTAGGAGGGAGGTCTTGAAAAAATTACCAAAATATTGCTACACAATTTATGATCAGCTCCTTATTACTGAACTTTCTCTCACTGGGAGAAATTCTTGGGAAAAATGAGTAATTGTTCCAAATTCCCTCTGAAAATAAAGAATGGATATTCTATCTATTCCACCTATGACTAATAAAACTTAGGGACTTTTGCCTGGTCTTTCAAAGGGGGCATAAAAGGAGCCACACACAATAGCAGAGGGACTGATACTTGCAGTTGCTCTTCTGGCCCCTTGCAAACCAGTGGAAAAATGCATGACAGCTAGCCACAGAGGCGAGCACACCCTACATTATCATATGGATTGGTACATTAAGCACACTCCCTCAGCCTGCCAGGGAGCTCTTCCTGCAGCTACGTTTGGCTGGGAATGGCAAACTGCAGCCACTGGGTGCTGCGGGGGGCCATGCCTGCGGACGGTCAATGACAGCGAAATGTCTCATGGTCTGCAATCAGATTAGCCTGATGGGCTGCATGCGGCCCGCAGGCTGAAGGTTGCCCACCACTGCCTTATGCTATCCTACAACAAGGTGTATCAATCCCACCCTGGGCCACCAGGAGCTGACACTCATTGTGGGAGCAGGTGGCAGGGCCCCCTTTTCCCTGCTGCACATGATCCAGGTGGACAATCCAGATAAAAATAGGCAGCCCAGCTCAGCTGGGGCAGACAACAGAGGAGGAAGGACATACACTGTTGGTGCCTGTGATGTTCCTGGTGGTAGAGCCCAAAGACCTGGACCATGCTCCCGGTGACTCGCTGATGGCAGAGACTGCTGGGGAAGCCATGACGCCACTTGATGACGAGGCTGCTGACTGCCCTGTGTCCCAGCCCAGAGGGAAGTAAGACCTACAGACTATGTTTGTTTTGCCCCACCCACGGGCCGTAGACTGATTAATATTTTGCCCTGCCCCGGGGCTAATCCCTCAAGTCCTATTGCCTGCCCCAGCCAGGAGGCTGCAGAGTTTTAGAATGTTGGTTTGCTTTGCCCCATCCCGGGACTGAAGCTTGCTTGCTGCTTTACCCCACCTAGGGGGCTAATTCCCCAAGTACTACTGCCTGCAGCAACCAGGAGGCTGCAGGGCTCCAGGCTGCTTATTTGTTTTTGCCCACCCAGCGTCCCACAGACTACTTGTATAAGTGACCCCATCAGAGGACCAGGACCCACTTGACTGGAATCACCTGCTTAACAGGGAATCCCAACAAATGTGTGTTATGGTGTTCCAAACCTGCACTGGGCTGATGGGGGTGCCCCAACTGGGCATGCAGGGCCACCATCACACAGCCATACAGCTGTCACCTGCACATGAGGTGTCCTCCAGGGGAAATTTCCACCCATTTTATGCTGCTAGAGTGGTGGAAAAGAACCAAGAAAGAATCGGGTTCCCTGTTGTAAACATGGAATATAAGTAAGAACAGAAGCAGACTGAAAATACTTGCATTTGCAACTCAAGTTAAGAAATCAAAATTGATGTTTTGGTTCACTCTAAGGCTCTTTGAATTGATCTGTTTTCTTGTGAATGACTCCCAAAGCCTAAAGTTCTATTTTCTATTTCATCTTCCAGTTATTATGCATTGTTTACTTTTTGCTTGACTTTTTCTGGTGTCACCTATTAAACATATTTGTGACCTTTTAGGTGACAGTATATAGAACTCCTACAGTGCTGATCCCGCAATATGTGGTGAACCTCCTGTCAGCTGCTGAATGCCTTCTATATCCCCTGACTTCACTGGGAGCAGATCCTGAAACTTGTGGGATTGTGCCTCTGTTCCATATAATCTTATTTGTTCGTGTCATTAAATTCAGGCAGATGTGCATTCCCGCTAGGAGTAAATTAGGAGAGTACGACCAATGCCTCACAGATACATTCAGACTCTAAAGGATCCTTTCCAAACATATTTGCTACACTTTGTAATTGCAATGCCATGGTGCTCCACTGGGACATTATTTGCCCTTCTCACTGAAAGCATTAAAGTATATATTTTGATAAGAAATTTAAATGGGTTAAAGTGAAAGTATTCTCAGTTAGGCCATAAATAATTTATCTTTAATAATCTACATCAAATGAACTATCATTGTCCCATATTTTTCTCTGTGTTAGAGAGCATGGAGGTGTGCAGGTTGTTCTTACAAGAAAAACATGCAGCATACCTCCTGCCCAGGTTCCAAATGCCTACGCAGCATGTTACCATCAGGAGGAACAGGGAATTAGAACAGCAGCTCAAGACATAAAGCTTTTATATAAATAAACAAAATGTGACAGTGCATATAGGGAGACAATGAAGGGTGGGGGTGGGAAGACATGTAAAGGTGAAGCAGAGAAAAAATTAGATGTGCTGAATGGTTTAAAAGCAGTTAGCATGACTGAATTTGTTTTAAAAAAATCAGATTACTGTGGCATTGCAGAAACTGAGAAACAAAATAAATAAATGGATCTAGTTCTTTGCTATACTATAAGAAAGCAACTTAGTGTTATTTCTATGCCAGCAGAGAATTTAGCCCACTGTGCACAAGGCATTCTACAATTAATTAAAAATAAATGGGTTCCACTCCAAAGAGTTTATGACCTTTTTGTAACCATGATGGCAGGGTAACACATTAAAAAGTGGGGGACAATGGGGCTAGGTAAAGAAGGGGAAGAGTTACCATGATAAAAAATCACACAGCTACTTAATTATGGCATATGCATGTATCTTGAGTAATCTGTTAAATGTGTACATTTTGTGTGTTTGGATTAATTCACTTTTTATAGCTGTCAGAGAGAAGTGATTTGGGATTCAAATAAAGGGATATTCATGATGAAAATAAGACAGCTATTCTGTGACAAGAGAGCAACACAGAAAAAGGCACAAAGACCGCAGTGGAAGAAGGAAATATTACCAGTAGATCACAGAAAGCAGGGATTAAAAGAGGCAGGATAAAACTTTGAAAGTGAGAATAAGAAAAAAAAATGGGGAAAAATAATGTCTGCAAGAGTTAACAAAATGAAAAAATGTGGATTGACAAGAAAGTGGCTCTTCCACACTACTGTTAAAGTTTCTAACAGTGGTACTGGATGGATGAGGATATTATAAATTGTGAGAGAGGAAAGAGTCAGAATTTTTGCCTTGTAATATTTGATTTAAGAAGTAAATTGATTGTCATCAAATAGGAGTCCAATAAGGTAGACACAGGGTATAAAATGTCATTGATATGCAAATAATGTAACAAGCTAAAAGTGGATAACTCATTACAAAGACGGTGAGAGTAAGAAGAAAATAGCAGGCTCCTAAGAGACACACTCTAAGACAAGATGAGAGGAAGACCTATTGTTCCTGAAGACAGGTAGGAAGAAAACCACACATGTATTGTGTCCAAAAAAAAAAAAAAAATACAATGGAAGGCAATGATGGCCTGATCCTCCAAATTGTTTAGTCATTCCCACAAGGTATTGAACATTTTCCATGATCATCACCTTTGCGGGAGCAGACAATAAGAAGACTAGAGTTATCTGCAGTGTCAAAAGCAACATTGTCAGGAAGAATAAGAAGAGAAGTGAGTTCTTTGGATTTAACATCGTGCAAGTCATAGCTTATGTCACAGTTCAGGGAGACTGCACCTATGTTCCGATTCTGGTCCATCAAGGACACCCATTCTCAGGCTCCTGGCTCCACTGGCCAGCACTTCCTGCGGCTTCCATTGGCAGGGAATGGCGAACCATGGCCACTGGGAGCTGCAAGCGGTTGTACTTGTGATACTCAGATAAACAAAGCGTCTCACAGTCCACCATGTGCTTTCCCTGAAAAAATCACGAACTAAGTTTGGGAACCCTTACGTAGATCAATCTGTTCTTGCCCTCTTCTTTGCCAAATAATTGCCACTTGACAGGTGATTGCCTAGTAATTTTGTTAGCACCTGGCTAGAGGCACCAGTTTGTCTTTTCTTTTAGAGAAACTACTTTACCCATTCCCCAGACTTGCCTACTAAACACTTTGTAGTCATAATTTCAGCTTATGTTCATTAGTCTTAATATGCATTAGACAGGAATATTAATGATCACCGGGTTATTAGTTTTCAAATGATGCCTCACAAGGCATGTTTTGCACAAATATTATAACAATGGTGAGTAGTGTGCTTTTGGTCACAGCTGCATTTGAAGAATGGTCTCACCACCATGAGGGCACTCAGCACATGGTATATAAGAACCTCAAGTACCTCCGCAGCCCTGACTTTTGAATCAGAGGAAAATAAGGTGGCTCTTGTTCTTCTCTCAATTCAAGTTTATGATCACATACCATCCAGGAAACTGAAATGGGAAAGCAGAAGCTCTATTGTGAAAGGGGGAATGCTACCAGGAAAATGAAGAACCTACCTTCAAAGCCCCCTTCCTCCTGATTCCTAGTGACTTTCTCATGCTGTAATCCATCTGGACCTGGTCTTCTTCATCTAGTCCACCTTGGAAGAAGATCCACTCACCCAAAGAACATGCACTATGCCATTAAGGGCTAAGATGTATCATTCTATTCAGGATGGTATAACTGATGAGCATATTTATGTCCTTTTGAGGTTCCTCCAGCTGGAGATACTGTGACTGTGTCACAATGCTCCATTGGCAAGTCAATTTGGCCTCTTTAAGAACTCCCGCACTGTTGCCTGATTTTTTTTTTGACCCCACATGTGGGCTGAAGTCCAAGCTTATGTGGACTTTTGTGACTGCTGTGCTCATATCAAGATGCCCTAAACCAGACCCCTTGGCACCTTAGTATCCCTGGAGACTCCAGTTAGGTTTTGCTCCCCGCCCCCATAACTCTAGATGTTATTTAGGAATGCCCAGCATCCAATGACCATACAGTAGTCTTAATGGTTGTGAACTGTCTGACTAAGCTGGCCTACTACTTCCCTTGCAATCAAATGTCCTCTGCTGAGGCTGCTGCCCAACTCTTCATGTGAAACATGATTCTCCTCCATGAACTTCCAGCCCACATAGTAACAGACTTCACTAATGTGAAGTGCTGTGGTTACTGGATGTCAGTGTATCCACCTCCAACACGTACCATTCCCAAACAGATGGACAAACTCAAAGCATGAACCGAGTACTAGAACAGTACGTTTTGTGCACTATCAGCAGGATAAGCCACACTCCTACTGTATGTGGAGTTTTCATACAATCACAGACCAGGCCTGTACAGGTCATAGCCACTTCTTTGTAAATTACATGTTACATCTTTTGTGACATTGCTCTCCTTATGTTATATGGAAATATGCTTATGAGTGTGAATCTGATGTAATTGGAATATGCTTTATGCAAAAGCTGTCTTGTGAGGTAACATAACAAAGGTTATAAACTACTGAATATATTCTTCCTATTTGTATGCATGTATCAATCTTGCATCTGAAGCTAGAAATATGAAGAATAACTCTGAGGTCGTATAGTAATTATGTAAAGTGTGGGCCATTAATGGAGGTTTAGAATCTTGATGACTCCCACTAACTAGAACAACTGGTTGTAAATGGTTTATTTACCTGGAAGCCTTCCTGTGTACGTGTGGGCCAATCCAGGAAGAATGGAGACTAGGGATCTTACAGTGACATGGGACCCTGTCACATGATATTGGAATCCATCTTAATCCTACTTTTCCATTGATGAGAGGGGGGTGGGGACAAGCACAGACAAAAGATTCCTGCCTTTTGCCAAACCTATTAAAGTGGGTGGAGCAGGACAAAAGAGGCTGCCAGTCATGAGAAAACCCCTGCTTACCATCTGAGATGTCTGCTGGATCTAACAAAGACTGTACCAGGGAAAAGATTTGGCCCAGACTAGAACGGAGTCTAGTCTGTGAAAGAAGCTTATTGGAACATATTTGAGGGTAAGATATTGCCTGTAATTAGTTTCCTAATATATTAGGCTTAGACTTGTGTGGTTTGTTTTATTTTGCTTTGGGACTTACTTTGTTCTGGCTGTTATATTTGAAACCACTTAAATCCTACTTATTATACTTCATAAAATCACTTCTGTTGATTAATAAACTCAGAGTAAGTGATGAACACCTGGGGGAGCAAACCGCGGTGCATATCTTTCCATCAGTGAGATAGAGGGCAAACAATTTACGAATTTACCCCATATAAGCTTTATACAGAGTAAAATGGATTTATTTGTGGTTTGGATCCCTTTGGCTGTTTGTGTGCTGGATACAGCTAACCTACTGAGCTATGTTAAAGTCTGAAGCTTTGGAGGCATGGTCCAGACCCTGGGTCTGTGCTGCAGCAGGTTAGTATGTCTGGCTCAGCAAGACAGGCTTCTGGACTCCCAACCTAACAGGAAAAATGGTCTCAGAGGTAAGAAGCCTTATTGAGGGTGCAGGAGCAATGCGCAGAAAGAATAGCAAATATGGCAGACGACCAGCCTGGCTTAACAGTGAAATCTCTTGTAAGATTAAACTCAAAAAGGAAAACTACAAGAAGTAGAAATTTGGACAGATAACTGGGGCCGGGGGGATAAAAATATTTCTGGAGAATGCAGGGGTGCAATCAGGAAGGCCAAAGCACAATTGACATTTCAGCTAGCAAGGGATGGGAAGGGTAACAAAAAGGGTTTCTACATGTATGTTAACACCAAAAAGAAGGTCAGGTAAAGGGCGGGACCCTTACTGAATAGGGGAGGCAACATAGTGACAGATGACATGAAAAAAGATGAAGTACTCAATACTTTTTTTTTTCTTTTGCCTCAGTCATCACAGATAAGGTCAGCTCCCAGACTTCTGCACTTCGACACACAAGTATGGGGAGGAGGCGAACAGCCCTCAGAGGTGAAAGTACAGGTTAAGGAGTATTCAGAAAAGTTGGACATGCACAAGGCCATGGATCCAGACGTAATGCATCCAAGGGCACTGAGGGAGTTGGTTGATGTGATTGCAGAGCCATTGGCCATTATCTTTGAAAATTCATGGTGATTCAGGGAAGTCCCAGATGATTGGAAAAAGGCAAATATAGTACCCATATTTTTAAAAAGGGAAGAAAGAGAACCTGGGAACTACAGGCCAGTCAGACTCACTTCAGTCCCCGGTAAAATCATGCCTGACCAACCTGATTGCTTTCTATGCTGAGATAACTGGCTTTGTGGATATGGGGAAAGTGGTGGATGTGATATATCTTGACTTTAGCAAAGCTTTTGATATGGTCTCCCACAGTATTCTTACCAGCAAGTTAAAAAAGTATGGATTGGATGAATGGACTAAAAGGTGCACAGAAAGATGGCTATACTGTTGGGCTCAATGGGTAGTGATCAACGGCTCGATATCCAGTAGGCAGCTGTATCTAGTGCCCCAGGGGTCGGTCCTGGGGCTGGTTTTCTTCAACATCTTTATTAATGATCTGAATGATGGGATTAATTGCACCCTCATCTATTTTGCAGATAACACTAAGATGGAGGGAGAGGTAGATACATTGGAAGGTAGCGATAGGATCCAGAGTTACCTAGAGAAATTAGAGGATTGAGCCAAAAGAAATCTGATGTTCAACAAAAAAAAGTGTGGAATCCTGCACCTAGGAAGGAAGAATCCCATGCACTGCTACAGATTAGGGACCACATGGCTAGGCAGCAGTTCTGCAGAAAAGGAACTGGGGATTAAAGTGGACAAGAAGCTGGATACGAGTCAGCAGTGTCCCCTTTGTTGCCAAGAAGGCCAATCACATATTGGGCTGTATTAGTAGGAGCATTGCCAGCTGATTGAGGGAAGTGGTTATTTCCCTCTATTCAGCACTGGTGAGGCCACACCTGTAGTAATGTGTCCAGTTTTGGTGTCCCCCGCTCCCCGCTCCACCCACTACAGAAAGGATGTGGACAAATTGGAGAGAGTCCAGCAGAGAGCAACAAAAATTATTCGGACGCTGGGGCACATGACTTACTAGGAGAGGCTGACAGAACTGAGATTATTTAGTTTGCCGAAGAGAAAAGTGAGGGGTGATTTGTTAGCAGCCTTCAACTACCTGAAGGGGGGTTTCAAAGAGGATGGAACTAGGCTGTTCCCAATGTAGTAGATGAGAGAACAAGAAGCAATGGTCTCAAGTTGCAGTGGGGAGGTCTAGGTTGGATATTAAGAAACACTATTTCACTAGGAGGGTGGTGAAGCACTGAAATGGGTTACCTAGGAAGGTGGTGGAGTCTCCATCCTTAGAGATTTTTAAGGCCGGCTTGACAAAGCCCTGGCTGGGATGATTTAGTTGGGTATTGGTCCTGCTTTGAGCAGGAGATTGGACTCAATGACCTCCTGAGGTCTCTTCCAGCCCTAGTATTCTATGATTTTGTGATTCTAAACTACCTAGGAGAGGCAAAAAAGGCTTATAAGTAGCATGAGAACTCTCATCAGCAGGAAGCTCAGATGTTCACAGTAGGCCAGAAAGTGGGGCTTGCTGCTAAGCGTGTCTAGGCCAGTTGATTTTCCTAGAAACTGGACTATCAGAACACTGGGACACTTTCAGAAATGCCACCAGATCAGCCTGGTTACCTTTAAACTGCAGCTTTCTCAGTCTCTCAGATTACACCCAATTTGACATCTTTTCTTTTCTCAGGCAGATCCACATCAGCACTTCCATCAGTTGAAACCCAGGGTTATGACCAGTATTCTCTCTAATTTTCCCCACACACGTGTAAAATAAATTTTGTTTATTTGTCCAACATGACAAAATTAATGCGGTGGGGTGTGGCTGACGGGTTTAGAGTGTAGGAGGGAGCTCAGGGTTGGTTCATAGAATTGAGGTGCACGGGAGTGATGGCTCTGGCTGGGGGTGTGGGCTCTGGGGTAGAAGGGAGATGAGGGACTCAGGACTGGAGCAGAGGGCTGTGGTGTGGGAGGGGGTGAGGGCTCTGTCTGGGGGTGTGGGCTCTGATATGAGCTGGGTATGAAGGGTTTGGGGTTCCATATGCCCTGGGACTACAGCAGGGAAAGAGAACTTCCCCCAGCTGTCTCTCCCCACAGCGGCATCTGGGCTGGGCGGGGAAGAGGCACCTCTCCCCCGACAGTGGCAGGTCCAGGCCAGGGCTGGGTTAGGGCACTTCTTCCCCAGCTGTTGCAGGGCTAAGGCAGGTTGAGGCCAGGGAAGGGGCACCTCCCATCTGCCCACGGCAGGTCTGTCTGCAGTCTGGGCCACCAGTGATGGTCCATAGCTTTGGGCTCCCTGGGGAGCCTGAAGTGGAAGACCATCCATCACTGGCAGTCCGGAGGAGCGGCAGCAGCTGTGAGCTCCTTTTTGCCCTTCCCCCTTTCCCCCCATCACTGGCGAGGGAGTAAGGAGGACAAGTCCTGAGCCAGAGGATCTAGAGCAGTGTGGAGGAGGGGCTGGAGAGGAGAGGAGAGGAGCCAGAGCTGCAGCCACTGGGCTGCAGGGTAAGTGAAGTGGAGTGCCAGGCCCCACTCTTGGGGCCCCCACTTATCATGGGCCTGCCCGTATTATAAACCCAGTACTGTCCAGGCCAGGCTGGATGGGAGCCAGGAGAGGGGCACCTCTCTCCACCATGACAAGATCGGGGCTGGAGGAAAGGCATCTGTCCCCTCCACAGACCTGAGCGCTTGCGTGGTGCTTAATAAGCTGCTGCATGGCTTAGAGGGAACTTAAGTCACGAGGAGCATGAAGTGCATGCCATTCTCGATTTCTAACAGACACCTGCACTATCTGGTGGTCTGGGAAGGCCCCAAAGAGTGCACTTGGGAACATACTTTCTATGTCAATGCCTCTGACCTAATGAGAGAGTTTTATAGGACAGAGAGTGGGGATGTAAGGATCTGTGGGCCTAGAATCTGGGACCATGAGGTTAGAGTAGTGCTGACACATCCACAGCACTGCCCCTTTCAAGCTCAGCCTAGGTTCCCTCTGGGGATCCCAATTGAAGCTAGACACTGCAGGAAGTATTGCCCCGCGAGCCTGAGTGCATTCTCTTGAAGCCCATCAATTGTCTCACACCAGTATATAATCCAGGAAGCCATCATGTCTTAACAATAATGCAGGCTACCTGCTTGCTCCTGATACAGACCTTGCCTTCCTGTGAAACTTAGACTTCAGCTTCTGATCTCAGCTTGTCCCTGACTCCATTAGTTGTCTCCAGTCTGTAAGCTTGTGCCAGACCCTGACTTCCTGATATCCTGACTCAGCTTGACCCCATCTCCACTACTAGTGTCTTGACTGCAATCTGTTAACTGGCCAGGGCACGCAAATTGCTCAAGGCCTGGCCATAACACAGGTCATATGTAAGCATCGTTATTAAATCCATTTTCTTACAAGAAACTGTAAAATGTTTCACTTACCGAACCTGCATTTTTACAGATTTCAAAATCCCAAAGGAGAAAAACACAAAAAGACAATTTTTTTTTTTTTTTTTTTTTTTGTACTGGCCAACTCCTCGACTTGTGTAAACTGACATGAAACTGGCATTAAGTTCAATGGAGCTTCACCAGTGTATAACATCTGAGCATTTGGCCCAATATTATGAGCCATGCTTCTTGAAGTCAATGGGAACTGTCTGCATATCTGAGAACAGAATTTGAGCTTCTACCTTTCGATACACGTTTGATATGCTCACACGTGAATGCATCTTTTTCAGTATGATTCACAATACACTTTTTTTTCATTTCCTAGCATTTAAAGAATCATTATGTTTACTCATAGTGCTAAGTAGGGCTTTCTAGATTATATGGAAATGATTTGGAGAGACTGATACAAGGAATGAAAGAAGTTGGCAGGGAAAAAAAACTGATTTTTTTTTAAAACACACACACGCACACACACACACACATGCCTGCACACATGCACACTCGCCAATCAATCCAAAATTTATATGGAAAATGTTAATTGTTGTTATTTTGGGGAAAAAGTCAATATTTCTTGGCTTTTTTGTCTTTTGTAAAAATTTTGAAAAATGTTGGTAGCTCCTGATGTTCACATTAGTGATGTGAACTGTATAAAAAGTCAGACTATCCCAGACAGAATCATCCATCAGTTTACACTTCAAGAAGTAATTTTGGGTAAACTGTGGTGACTAATTGAATGCGTCATTTGTAAGGAGAACCTCAAAGTAGTGCACACGAAAAAACAAAACACTAATTGTCATTGCCTTGGAATATTGTGATAGTTTTCTTTGCTTGTTTTCCATCAACTAATCCTCTTCATTGTATATGTTGTACTACATTTTCACTCAATACAGTCTCTTTAATTTGTTCTTTTTTGGTTCACTGAATTTACGTTCATTTATGTTTTGCTTTCTGGGGTAATATATCAGGTGAGCAAATCAGTTCAGAAACATTCTGTTATAGTTGTTGTGGTGGTTTTAAATAATAATGGGGGGGAGAATATTTTGAAATATATAATTGAAATGACATATTGCTCAGTTTATACCAATGTTATAAACATCTATTTAGCATATTGGCCTTGTTGCTAGGCTTCAGAGGAACAAAAATGGCCCTTTCTTTCAAGGAGACCTCACAGGCTTCTTCATAAATCAAATGTTAGATTTAAAAACACCACCACCACTGCGGCTAAAAGATAGCACTAAGCACAATGTTTAAATTATGTTCAAGCCTTTTTCCAACTTTGACTGAATATCATTTGCTTGTTACTTGGCAAAGCTTTCTCTCTTTCTGAGGTTTGCCTCTGCCCCTTTAACATTAGAATCATATTTACAGAAAAGGATACATAGTGGTTACAGTAATGGTTCAACACCAGAAGGAAACATATTTCAATTTCATGCATGACAGATTGTGTAGGTTAACTTTTTAAACAGCAGTTTAAAACTATTCTATAAAATAGTAACAATTGTGATAAGTAAAGATGACTCAGTAAATGTTTTGTGCAGATTAGTAGGGGATTGTGTGTGTGTGTGTGTGGAGAGAGAGAGACTGGAATTATTATTTTAGTTTAATAAAATATGCTGTATACTCTCCAAACTGCTTAAGCCCAGTGTCCATATTCTGATTTTTAATTCATTAAAATATGCATTAATTTTATTAAATTCATTTTGGTGACTTAATTGCTGCAACTATATATTTTTTTTTAAATAGAGACTTTCAGATAGTCAAAGACAAGTGAATGCATTTTAGAAATTAAATGGCATGTGTGCAGCTTTTCAAGTCATTTTAGAAATTATAATCTTGTTTGCATATCTCAGTCTGCCAAACAAGTCATGCTATGTAGTTTCCTTCTACACAGACAGAGGGCACCATGTCTCCTCCCAGTAAGAGCTCTTTAATTTTGTAAAGTTTTTTTTCATTTTCAATTAAATTATTCACAATAAATGAGTATTTTTTCCTCTTTAGTCTTCACAAATTGGTGGCAAATATGGCAATTTTCCCATATCCATGGCTTACACACTAAGGCATTATAAAAGGGGTTTACACACCACAGATGTGCCTCCTTGTGGCCAGCCGCGATGTAGTAGCTTTCTCCCCTTACGGCACCTTCTGCCAACAGTTGTGATGTTGCTGCAATGGTCTCTTTTCTCATAACTTGTCCTTGCAGACAGGTCATGATTTAGTCCATCCCTTCTGGGGCAACAAAAAGCCCAACAAAAAAACAGTCCAATGTGCTCACAAGAGGGTCTTTGGCCACAACTCCATGCCCCTGGTCCTCACAGGCTTACCTCGGGGCTTTTTAATGTCCTTGTCCCCTTCTTCAGGCTCTTGATACCTTGCTATTGGCAGGTAGGTGAACCCAGCTGCTCACACTACTCCAGTTCCAGCTCTGTGACCACATAATCAGCAACCAAGGTTAGTGTAGTCCCACTTCTTCCTGCTGTTTCCCTGAGCTCCTTCCTACCCAGCCTGTCTCAGGCTTTATCCACCACAACTTCCCTAAAATGATCATCCTTTCAGGGCTATGATCCCAAAGCTTATTCTCCCTCTCTCCACACAGATTTCTTCATTCTCCTCACCACTACCTCTCTTTTCCCAGAAAGCGACTGTAGAACTTCTTCTTGGAATTCCCCATACCCCATTATTTTATGTCAAAATCTGACTTGACTGAATGGTTTATAGCCACCTCCAACTATAATTCCTCAATACTCACTGATTTATATCACCTTGCTCTTCTCTGGTTCTTTCAGGAAACGTAGCTATGGCTTTTGAATAATACTCCATTTCCCCGATGTGTTTAGTAAATAATATAATGCATTTTTTTTTGCTTCAAGACATTTGAATTCCTCAAGAAGCTTCCCTTTTCTTTATCATAGCTCTTACATGTCCCCAAAGTGGTTAATTGTTTTATCCACCTTACAGAGTGCACAGAGTCCATCTTTGTGCCTATTTGAGAAAAGATTTTTGTTTAAACCATAATGACCGGTTCATGCTCTAAACAAAAGCACTTTATTTGTACTCTCCAGGCCCTGAAATATGTCGGAATCCTCAACTCTGGGGCACAATTAAAAAAATAAATCTTCCTCTTTTTTCATTAATTCTAATTTTTGCCCATCTTCTTTTAAACTTTTCTGTACTGTTTTTGAATTTGTGTTTACTCAAGAGTATTTATATGTCAGTCTTTCCACTTCTTTACAGGATTTTTAGCTGTTTTTTCCACGTTTTCATTCCCTTTTATCCCAATGCACACTTCGATCCCAGATAATGCTACATATATTCCCACGTGTACTAACTCTGTTACTAGAAATATAATTTCATCAATTAAATACCTTCTGCGTAATAACACTTTTTTATTGTCGTAAAGCCTGAGACTGAATAAAAAAAATCTACTGCTACTGCATACATCCCAGATCCAATTTAATGCTAGACTCATTGCTACCAGTTTGGCTGTCACATCTACATATTAAGATATTCTTCTGGATGTATTAATTCCCAGTTTTGGTATATAATATGTAATCCCCTACTCTTCCTGTTTTGTTTTGTTTTCCTTTTTTTGACCCATCTGTATATATTTGCAAAACCACAGCCAGAAAAGATATTGAACAGGCAAATATTATAGTATATATTTACAAATATTTAATAGTCTTACTGACTTCAATAAGACCACTCATGGGAGAAACCATGGATTGATCAGGATTTGGCTCAATCTGTGTGCTCCCAACACTTAATTATTGCCCACTGGTGAGGTTCCCCCTCCTCGCCTGACAAAATACAATATTCATTATTTAGTGCATACAGTCCAGTGCATATTTACTGTGCAAAGTGAGTTCTACTGTTATGATATAAATAGCTATTATTTTTACAGTGTGTGTTAATCTCACAACATCTATTCATGGTTTAAGATGTTTAAAATAATTTACACGTATATCACTTGACGAATCCCCTGAAGAAGTAATGCTCCTGTTTGCATATCTCATTCTGACATTTATAATTTAAAATTTATATGTATTCAGGATGTGGTTTGGAATATATTTAGATGCATAGATTTTAAAAAAATTGGAATTCTACTTATTTTAGTTTAACTCACTAATAGTGTGAGTGCTGCATTTATAATCTATTTATCCACTGTATATGTTTTCATAAGATTTTGTTTCCCCGTGAATTAAATTCATATTTCTAACAATAAAACTGTATATTAAATGTCATAAGCAATTTGATTGGATTACATCGGATAACATTGACCAAAAATTAATGTTTGTTCCCCACCATGGAAATGTCTCTGGAGGAATTGTGTTCTGAGTTTTATAGAACACAAATAGTTTCTCTATAGAGGAATGAATTATATCTCTGTTAGAATGGTGATATGCAATGGAGGTTACCATGGTAGTCCTATTTTTTCTGAGAGAAAAGTTGTCGTCTTTTCCTTTTTTTATTTTTTTTTTTAAAGAACCAAGCATTGTGGATCCTAATACTGGTCTGAGGTGTTAGAACACCCAACTCTTGTTAGGAAACCAAAATCAGTGCTGCAAGTTCTCACAAATTCTGCTCTATGTGACAAGTGTATCTGAAATAGCATTGTAGATATTTATTTGTTTTGTATATATATCTCTTTCTTCTCTGATAATCAGGATTTTGTCCAATCATGTTGATTCCTCACCTCTAAGTTCTTTCAAGACTATGCTCTATACTTTAGACATGTCTACACTGCAATAAAACACCTGTTGCTGGCCTGGCTAAGCTGACTCAGGCTTGCAGGGCTTGGGCTCTGGGGATATAAAATTTCAATGTAGAGGTTTGGGGTACACTCCAGGTTCTGGGACACTCCAGGTCAACTCCCCACCTGCATCTGTGTGGCAGGATTTTTATCACAGTGTTTGCATACCGTAGAGAATCTCTTGAACAATAACAGGTTCAGCTGCTATCTCTTTCGGTTACACAGAGCACGCATTTGGTTACTGCAGGGGGAACTATATTTTCTACTTCTTCTCCATAGTCTATTAAATCCTGACTCTGGACTCTGTCAGTGTTCATAGTTAGGCACATATACTGTGATAACCACACTGTTAATAATGCCACAACTGGCTGCTTCACATTTTCATTAAGGTGTTTTTCACATTTTCAAAACACTGAAGACTTTGAAACAGGGATCAGGAGTAATTATATTTCTCAACACTTCATATGCAATCTAGCATATTTTCCTATTTCTAAATCTGCATAGCGAGTGTGCTAAGGAAAGAAACATTCAGCTGGTATAGATTGTCATCGTTCTATTGAAGTCTGCTGGCATAATTGTCCACTGAAGTCACTACTTATGTATTCTAATAAATTTTCTTTCCTTTATAATAACATTCATAATTCGATCAACTAAATTGAATAAGCTCTGTAGCTGGGAGATGGCTTTTTCTATTGCTAAGCATAAAAACAGTTTGGGGACGAGGTGTGTCTGTGTATAAAATCCATTATAAGCATAATGCTTTCTCTGTTTAAGTTCTGAGTCAGCATCCATTTAAGTTATTGAAGTCTTTTCCTGTGAAAGAATATACTAGTTAACTCTTCCATGCTGTTTTAGTTGTTTGTGGGGGACAATGTGATTTAGTACATAGCATACTAGCCTAGGAATTCTGAGACCTATGTTCTATTCACGGTTTGGCTGCAGGTAACCTTTGGCCAATCACTCCCCATCTGTTAAACAGAGATAATGATATTGGTAAAAGTTGGATGGAATTTCTTGGATAAATAGTTTATCTGAATAATAGTTTCAGTTGACCTGGAACTATTCATGAACTTGATATGAATTCACTCTATGGAGGGTAATTATGGCACATGTCTAAGAGGTGGAAGATCCAAGTTAAAGTGCCTGCCTCCCAATTAATATTAAATTTGTTATACAAAGTAGAACAGAGTCAGTAGGAGAGATTTAGCAAAGCCTACCAAAGCATCCCATAGTGGAGTGGTTAGGACATTCTCTTCTACAACAAATAGAAGGGGAACTGAACCTGTGTCCTCCCCCAATAAGTTGCTCTCACTACTGCATTAAATGATACAAGGAGATCAATTACATCTCCTTTTTTATGAAGCTAGCCCAGGTGTAGGAAAACTTTTTGGCCTGAGGGCCACATTGGGATTAAAAATTGTGCGGAGGGCCGGGTAGAGAAGGCTGTGCTTCCCCAAACAGCCTGACCCTGACCCTTATCCAACCCCTACCACTTCCAGCCCTCTGACTGCCCCCCTCGGAACTCCTGATCCATCCAAGCCCCGCCCCCTTGTCCCCTGATCAGCCCTTCCGGAGAACCCCTCACTCTAACTGCTACCCCTGAACCCCACTCCCTATCTAAGCTCCCCTGTTCGTTGTTCCCTGACTGCCCACTCCCGAGATCCCCCCACCCTAACCACCACCCCCTGGAACCCCACTGCCCATCTAAGCCCCCCTGCTTTGTTCCCTGACTACGCCCTCCCAAAATCCCCCCACCCTAACCACCACCCTCCATATAAGCCCCCCTGCTTTATTGCCTGACTGCCCCCTCCTGAGATCTCCCCACCCTAACCACCACCCCCTGGAACCC